>CM062526.1:51997235-52482235 GCA_031439595.1 Pterocarpus santalinus | reverse complement strand
ATCCCGGTTCAGTCACCCTTTGTGGCTTATGTCTAGTCTCCAAGCAATCAACTTAGGATTTTTCACTATGTCAGATTCTTCAAGGTTTTAAAACCTTTACAACACTTGAGTACTCACACTTTTGGAATCCCTTACTCTACTATTTGAGTTTCTCAAAATAAAAGAGGGATACCTCACCCTTTTCTTACTTGAGGGATGCCTCACCCTCTTACATTTTGAAGAAGAATAAAGGAAATTGATCATTCTCTAAAAGAGGAAATAATACAACTTGAAGCACTATGAAGCTTTTTTTAATAGTAACTCTCTTTGGCCATAAAAACTGAGTTAGAAATCAAGGAATTGAAAAAGTTGATTAAGAGTTTTTAACCCTTGAGTGTTCTTCTCTAAAATGTGTTATGAATGGTTATTTATAGACTTCAGATTTCATTCTAACCGTTTGAGACAAGTAGCCAACGAACACGACTTTTGAGAACTAGCCGTTTTTGCAGTTAGGGCTTGTGGTAATTGATTACAGGGATTTGGTAATCAATTACCATTGCAAAATAACTAATTTCTAGGCAAGTCTTTGAATATAGTAATCGATTACATTATGTGGTAATCGATTACGAGTAAACCCAGAATAGTAATCAATTATAGTATGATGGTAATCGATTACAGCTTTGAAAAACGCGGTTGTAATGACTTTTTGAAAATTCTAATGAACTTAATTGATTGAAAACATTATGTAATCAATTATACTTTACTAAAACATGCATTTGCTTAATTTAAAAATATATTTTTCATAGACTAAGTTTAAGACAAATTATTTAGAAACTTAAAATATGTTTTCAAAAATCAATATCCAAATTGGTAGCAAAAATATTTTTCAAAAACACTAATCATAAAGTTTCAAAAACTGTGGCCGTAAAAATTATTAACAAAAAAGCTGTTAACAAAAAGAACCTATAGCCTAGGAATCTATACCAACTATGCTTGAACCCGTTTGTCTTCAAGGAACTTCATGCTCTTTGATTGCAGCCGTTCGTTGGCATCATCAAAATCTACAGTAAAAGCATACACATCGAATACATCAAATCGAATATAACTTAATAAATTAAGAAAGCTCTAACAAGTTTTATTAAATAATCAAATAAGAATAATTTTTGAGGTAAATATAGAAAAAAAAGGAATACATTGCATAAATTAAAAAAAAAAATTTAAGTGAAATAAATTAAATCAAACATAATATAGGAAAATTTGCGACTTGATCAAGTTAACTAAGTTGTCCGTCGGTACAATTGTTCATGTCAACATAAAAATTATTCATAAATACTCCCTAAACTAACATCAAGATAGTATTAATTATTTTTTTTCCAATTATGTTCTTAATTTAATTGCTATCCACCATCATCATAATTAGAATTGAAGAATGTGCTATACCAATCCACTATTTTTAGATGGGGATAATTTTGTTTATTTATATAATTTTATGCCATTATCAAGGTTAATTTTTTTTTCCTTGGTCTATGTATTCTGATACAGAAGGAGTACTTTTTATCGATTCAACCGTTGAATCACAGTTATCCATGATGAAAATCATTTGTACAAAATTTCATCAAAATTGAACACACACACACACACACACACACATATATATATATTGAAGTATATAAAAAATATATCAAACTATTTTTTATTAATATAAAATTTTGTAGAGATGATCTATAAGTTATTCAATAAAAAAGTTACATCAATACAAAATTTTATATTAATAAAAAATAGTTTGATATATTTTTTTATATACTTCAAAATTAATGTAATATATATATATATATATATATATATATATATATATATATATATATATATATATATATATATGTATACTCGGTTCTTTAGCAAGTAAGACTAAGCTGGTGGTAAGACACTAAAATGCTACTTCAGGTGAGGTAATGTATTTGAATTTTCGTGCTGTCACTATAAATTAAAAAAAAAAAAAAGTATTTTGGAAGGTTGATCCATTAAGTGATTTCAATCTTCAACTAAGTTGAAATGAAGACGGATCAGTTGTTAACTGGTTCAATCAATTCTGTCAACCAATTTTTTAAACATTGTCCCTTTCTTTTTCTTTTGTTTTTTTTTGGTATATCAGCGATAATAAAATTTGAACTCTTGACCTCATGCATGCTATCCAAGCCTTTATCAATAGATCACTCCTAATAGCTTAACATTGTCCCTTTCATAACCTACATTTGTGTGGCAAAATTTGCAAGAAAATTGTTTTTCAACTTCGCATTTAATGTAATCTTTGTGTGTCAACGAAACTTAATATTAATTATCTATAGCTTAACTTGAACGTTGTGATAAATTAATTAAAACTTGAAACTTGTTATCTGGTATACTTAAAACTAGAGGTAAAACTAGTCTGCCAAAAAAAAAAAAAAAAAAACCAGCTAGAGGTAAAAATAGCTTGGGCTTTGGTTTGAGTGGATTTGACTTGTATTTTAATTATATAGTTTGAGTTTTGGCCTATTATTTGATATAGATTTCTTTTAAGGCCTAATTTGACATTTTTAATAGCATGATATAATCTAAAATCCTACTTAACGCCTTATTTGATAATAAGGCTTTTAAATAAATTAAAAAAATTACTTTTTAAATAGGCTAAAACACTTCTAAAGATGCCAAAAATATATTTATAAATAGACCAAAAAGCCTGTTTTTAAATAAACTAAAAAAGCATCTGTTATCATTGGTATTTTTGAAATAATAATAATAATAATAATAATATAGTATAAATAGGTTAGCTTGTTAGCTCTAACGATTTTTATTTCATAACTTGTAACCTAGCCTTTTTGATAAAAAAAGCTTTTTCAAAAACTTTGGACTAACTTGTTTATTAGATGTTCCTACTATACAGACATTAAAAAGAATCTAAAAGAAAGGGATTTGAGAGTTTTCTATTTTCATTTTTAATAAAAATAGAAAATAAAAATAAAAATATACTTAATTAAACTTTAATTAAAATGCTTTCAAAAAACTCGTGTTAAAAGTCAGTGAAAATGTTAAAACATAAAAACTTTATTTTTATCTTTTTTAAAGAAAAAAAGAAAAAAAATGAAAAAAAATGAGCTAGCTCGACCCTTTAAGATCAAACCCATTTAAACTCGTGGATTAAATTGAGTTAGGCCAATCCTGTAACTACCATTAATGTCAGTATATATTGGGTGTATTTGTTTGTACTTCTAGCACTAAAAGAAGTATTGTTTTTTCCAAAATTTTTGAAAAATAGTACATATAAAATTTTCAGTGCTATTTCTTTGTATTTCTGAAAAAAAATATAAAAGTAGAAAATAATCAATTTTTTTATTTTTTTAAAAGCAGATAAAAAGTTATTTCTCCTAAAAATAAAAGTAATAAAAAAAAGGAAAATGTTGCTCCTCAAATTTAGTAATCACTTTCTTTTCGTTTAATTACAATTTTATTCTTAACATTTTTAAAAAATATCATTCAATTCCCACTATCATTGTCACACACTCTCTCTGTATCTTTAACTGTGATTTTATAAATAAAAAATATTTTTATATTTACTATATCCAAATAATATAACAATTTTTTAATTTTGATAAAAAATATTTATGTAATTATATTTAAATATAAAATAATTTTTACTTCTACTTTTATTTCTATTTTTAAAGAAATATTTTTTCTAAAATTTTAATTTAACGGATCCATTAAACAAACCTAAAAGGACCAATTCTTTTATTTTGTCAAAATTTTAAAACAAAATTCTTAAATACTATTCCACCCAAGTTTTCGTCAATATTTCTATGTCTATTTCTGAAACAGGCATTGATCCGCTCAGGTTTTCTAGCGTGAATAAATTTAAATTAAGCATCACTTTTTTTTTTACCACACAAAACTACTACTTCAACAAGGTATTATCTTTGGCGATTAAACAAGGTGTTTTTGCCACCATTCAACCCGTGACCGAGTATAAACAGTTTGATTGAAGAATCAGTTTGGTTATTATTAATTTATTATTATGAACATAGTTAGGTATAGTTGAATCAACGGTAGCTCAGATATGCTGTCTCATTCAGTTCGATGATTAATATCAAGTTTTACGGCTATTATGATATGACATCATGTCGATGCAATTTAGGACACATATCTCTATCCAACAAAAAATAAAATAAAAGAGTAAAGATTCTTTCGATTCAAAATATATGTTATTTTAATAATTTATATATTAATTAAAATATTAAAATATAAAACTAATTATAATAATTTTATTAAAATATTTTATTTAATAATTAAATAATTATTTTAATATTTCATTATTTAGGAAGTGACTATTAACAATCTTAAATATGTATTCATATTTTTTATTGATTATTTATAAATTTATATTTTCAAATTATCCTATTTCTAAAAAAAATCTTAAATTATCCTTAATTAAACAATCTTTATTTTATTATTTTCAAACTTTAATTAAATATATTAATTTTTATCTATTTACATGTCATATAATTAATTATTTTATATTTTTATTTTTGTTATAATTTGAATTATTATAATTATTTATGAATTTAATTTAAATACAATGACAATTTTATACTATCAACCAATAAAAATAGTGGAAAGTGCCAACTCATACAAATAACCACCCATTATAATGCGAGACTCACATTGATATTTCACTTTTTCCTATTTTTGTTGGTTGATAATTTTACATTATCAGTTCATATCAATTAAACTCATTATTTATTAATTTCTTTTATGACATTATCGACATAAACTATTACAATATATCTATTAAGGGGCGCTTGCTGCTGCATTCCCTGCAAAGTAGGGAGTATCACTCAGCTCGATCGCTTTATGATTACTTCCTCTCAAGACCATCGATACACCACTCCACTTCAACATTGTTTTTCTTCCCCAACCCCCATCATCCACGGTGATCCCATTCCGGGAATGCTGGAAAACGATCAAGCCACCATCCTCGCCGACCACCGTTGCGTCAACCACACGCGAACCTCGACTTGAGTCTTCTCCTCCGCACTACAGCAACCGTGAAAGCTCAGCCCCTGCTCGTCCCCTTCACCGCGCCGTCGACCCCGGCCGCCCCAACCACCGTCTAGCGCCGCTGCCGCAGTGCTTCGCATGGGTGCAGTCACTACAACTCAGTGAGACTAGTTCCAGAACTGAAATTTTGGTTTAACTCTTCCCTACAACTCCAGGAGGAAAGAATTAATGTTAAAGAGTTTGCTACACTGAGGTCAAATTATAAGACCGAATTCATCTCCTTACGGGGCGGAGCCATGTAGAAAGAGGTGCAGCGATGAAAGGAAAGATAGAGAAAGAGAGAGGAGTGGTGCTTCTTACTGTGCATCATCAATAAAAGGTGTAGAGGTGTTCCTACTATAATCTCAACCGCTGTTGTCTGAATAAATTATTGAGATATTAAGGTGTGTGGCACTTCTCATTTTATAGAGAGTATAGCAAAAGGCGTCTTATTGAGGACATATTTGTTTAAGTTTTAAAAAAAAAATTTATGATGTAATATTTCGTAAAATGATTTTTTAGAGTTCATCTATTCAGCTTATGAAAAACTACTAAAACAATTTTTTAGTTTTATTTTTTCTCCAAAAATAATTCATCTGCTGCTATTAAATTTTCATACATTTCTTTTAATCAAAATACCTTTTCTTGAAAAAGAAAAGCTCAAATATTCAACCTTGATTATTATGATTTAAAACATCGTTGATATAATAATGTGTTAAATTACATTTCAGTTTTCTTAAAATATGAAACATATTATATTAATATTTGAATTATCTTTTACAAAATAAAGTTCTCATAAAATTATATATTTTAAGGAATAAAAAAACTGCATCTTAAATATCTTTTTATTCTTACAATTTATCTATCTTTGTATTGCTTCTCACTAAAATTAACATATATTTGTATCACAATAGAATATTTCTCTAATATATTTAAAAAAAACATTTTACTAACAGTAAAAATTATATTCTTAACTATTAAATGTTTAGAAAATTATAATATTCATTGTAGCTTCAATAACATTACGTTATAAAAGCACTATAAAACATGAATAAAATAAAAATAAGATAATAACATGAGGAAGTTAAAGGATTTATAAGAAAGCATAATAAAATAAGAACTCAACTCCTAAAAAATTTTATTAAAGTTTAGTTTGTAATAATTTATAACTAGTTGTTTATCTTGTGATGAAAAAAATAAAATGATGATAATGAGAAAATTAGAGGAAGAAATGTCCTCCAAAAAAAAAAAAGAAAGAAAAGAAGAGTAAAGAGTATTAGTACATAAAAAATAGAGAATGAGTGACATTTTATTGAAAATGTACATGAATAAATTAATAGTAATGTAATTAATTAAGTGTAATTTAAATGCAGTTATTAAGTGAGGGTAATTTACAGAATTATAGTTATAAATTATTAGTGGATAGTGTAGATAGAAAAATAAAAGTATTGTACTTAAAATTATGTGGAGAGTAAAATTGAAAAATTTGTAACAAATGCTTTATTGTTATATGAGAACGAACAAATAAAATGAATCAAAATTTTTTATTCAAACCAACATTTAATTTGAATCGGAGGAATTATTTTGCAACAAATTGTGTTCTTTTATCACTGAAAATACCAAATGGGACAATAAAATTCAAAATCAGAGTATAATATATCATTAGTATTATGTTCAGGTATTTTTTGGAGAATTATATGTCTATTTTAGCTTCATTTATTTTTTCTTATTGCGAGATCTTAATTAATTCTTAAAAAGGGGCACGTAAGAATAGGTTCTCTCCTTATTAATCTACTTTGTGAATATCTCATTAAAAAAAAATCTACTTTGTGAATATTGAAAGACCTGTTTAGTGACTACTTACCAACTATCCTCTACTTTTTAAATGAGTAATGTTATTATTTGTACATGTAAAATAGTTATTAATGAAGAGAAAACAAAAACATTTGGTAATAGTGACAAGGCCAAGGCTTTTTGTCCTTTTTATCTTCATGATGTTTACTCTTAGTATGGTTTTGATAAATGAGTGAAAATGGAAGAAAAAAATCTTATTGATTAAATTTTTGAGCAAAATTGTACAAAGAACTAATCTCTGAATTTATCACCTTTATTTTAATTTTTTATGTATAGCGTATGCATATATGAATAAAGTTATTCTTCTTAAATAATTTTTGGATTAATAATCAAATATTTTTTACCGTGAACTATGTTTGCAATAATTTTGGAAATAACTAGACAACTAAATCAAAGCAATTTATATAGTTAAACAATATAGGAGCTCTCACAAATAGGTGCAAACTTGAGTTATTATAAGAAAAAGAATAATATCTATGTATTGATAGTATAAAATAATTTTCAACTATTAATTAATAGAAATTTAGAAAAATACTAAATCATAGTAAATAACTACCCTCCATATATAACTACCTACCATATGATCTATCATTTTTTTAAATTTCTATTAGTTGACAATATATTATTAAATAGAAATTAAATCGTTATAACAATGATCAAATAATAGTGAATATCATTTTATATGTATAGGTTACACTTTAAGAGAAATTCTTAAGAAGGCACTGCTTACGTTAACATTTGATCATATCATTTATATTTTGACATATATAAAAATAGTGGCCAATATATCTCGGTCTTCATTATTACTGTACGACTTACTAATTGATTATATCTATCTATTAATAATTATTAATATCAAAATATAATAATTATCATTTTTTAAATTAGCTTCTCAGCACTTCACTCTTTTTAAATTATTACTCTTAATTAAAATTTAATAAATTATTGAAATATCATATCCTGGGGTGGTAATTTACATGCTATATTGAAGCGTATTAAATGCCATGGATAAAGTTGTACTAGATTGGTATGTGTTAAATATATTCTATATTTATTTTTGATAGTTCTCTTCGGTTCAATTTGATCTAACATTAATTTGATGTGTAAAGCAAGCAATTTTCCTTACATAAATAGTTAGTAATTTTACTCTTGCGACTAATTATTTTAATTTAATACCCACCATAATTTGGCACATTCTTATAGTTCTATAAAATTAAACTTATATATAAATACTTAATGTGTGTTTGAGCTAAATTTTAATGTGTGTATAATTAAAATATTTTAAATTAAAATTATGATTAGATAAATAAATCTTTTAATGTAAAATTAAATAACTTAAAAATACTCTCCAACTCAATCTTATAAAGTAAAATATAGAGGTTTTATATTAAATTAATTCAAGATTTGTATGACTTAATTTTATGAGATTAATTTATATTTATTGATAGTATAAAATAATTTTATATTGACAGCTAATAAAAATACTAGTAATATGCAAATTATAGTGGGTTCATTATTATAATAGATAATTATCTAGTATAATTTGATATTTTTTTATATTTTTATTAATTAACAATATACAGTTATTTTATACTGTCAATATATATAAATTAAACTCTAATTTTATTATATTTAGTATAGTAATATCTGTGGCATAAATATAATAAAAATTAAATATGTCATTTTAATTAATGCAATATGTTAACCCACTTTTCGATGATAAGCATATACTCTTCTTTTTACTATTTTACCATTTTATTATAAAAAATGAATTCATAGTAGTAGTATTATTAACGAAAATATTATTATGTAAGATTTAATTTTATATTAAATGATTCACCCTTTGATAATAATATAAAATAATAATAATAATAATTAAATAATATCGTTAATTACTTCAAGACAATTTTATTATGATCATAATATTAAACTGAACGAAATTGCAGTTCTCCTTGTACTTGGGAAGCCATGATAACAATTAATTCAGTTGATGTGGCCAAGCAGCCCAATGACGGAACTATATGAATCTGGGAGTTGACCTTCCTCCTTCGTTCAAATTTCAAACCTCAAACTACTGTTCTATCCTAAGAAACTTTCAACATATGTATCTTCAATTTTGTTTAGAAGAGACAGCGATCAAACCAAAGTCAATTTCACCTTTCCAGCTGTTACTTGTTAGTACCTGAGAATTGATTGATCAAACTAAGCATCATATGCATATTCGAAGACATTAACACAGTCTCCTTTCTTATATTTACTAATTTGAATTATATAACCGACGAATTAATTGCGTTTGGGGCGTGTTTAAAATTTCTTGCGCAGCTATAGCATCTTCTTGCCGTATCATACTGAGAAAATGCCCCAATCCTTACGAAGTAGTTATATTGATACTTACATATTGTTTATTGAATGATAATTTAATGGTAAACTTTTACAAGTGATGGTGTTTTGATCGTTATTCTCAACTAACCTTTAATATTTATAGCAATTACCAGGGCAAGCCTTTCGTTTTTTGGAAAAGTGGTCAACATAAAATATAAACATCCAAAGTCATAAATCATGATAGATAATAATTTGTTAAAATTATCTACCATAATTTATCACATTTTTGCAATTCTATTGATCGATAGATGGTATATAGAAATTAATCTTGTCGCCAAAAATGGTGATTATCCAATTTTACTTCGTCAACGAAACACGAATCTAGAGGGATAATTAATGTAGATGTGAACCAGGCTTATGTCATTACGTTTCGAGGCATTGTAGAATTTCATCTGGGTAAAAGCAAACACATGAAGTCCACATGCAATAATAATGAAATTCTGACAAGCATATAATATGATATTTTATAATAATTGAATTTATACAATTAGAATACCAAAAAATGATATTACACTTTTGCAGTTCTCTGTCTTGAAAATCAACTTGAGAAACTACTAAACTAAAAATAATTCTATGGGCCGGCGCTACCTCTCTTGCAAATGAAGCAATCCTGTCCTCGGATTTAACCTTCACCCTTCATTCAAACAAACTTGACCTTTTCAGCTGTAAGCGCTTGATTATTTGATTGACCAAAGTATGCCAAGATCTTTCTACAATGCCTCTCTCTCCTTTTCTGTTCACTTGCCGCAATTTTTTGTTTGATAATCAAGACATCGTAATTACGACTTGGCAAGGCAGCTAGCCCTCAAATGCTATCCAATTCAATAATATTCGTACGCGTAATCGTAGCCTTGTCAAAGGCATGCTAGACTATAAATACATGCATAACAAACACCTCCAATATCCATATCAAAGTTTCAAACAGAAAAAGTACTAATCATTAGCAGATCAAGCATCTCCATTTTTAGATAAACGTTCATATTTTTTGTAAATTCAGATCAAGCATTTCGTAGTTCAGAGATTCTCCATGAAAATCACAAGAATCCTACAAATTTTAGGAATATTATTCCTCAATGTCCTCCTCACTTGCCAGGCACTGAGGCATCATAAGTTTGTGGTATGTTTTATGGTTTTAACACGTAGCTTAAGACATAAGAGTTCTTATAGCATGCTAATTAATTAAGCTATATGTATATTTCCATGCATGTCTAAATGAATTAAGCTATGTATATGCTTGCAGGTCAGAGATGCTCCTTACACAAAACTTTGCAGCACGAAGAACATCCTAACCGTAAATGGCCAATTTCCTGGCCCAACCCTATATGTTACCAAAGGAGAAACCATCACTGTTGATGTGTATAACCGAGCCAACTACAACATCACCATCCACTGGTATAACACTAATTAAATGTCCATGTGCTCATTGATATATATATATTATGCTTATTTTTATAAGAGTCTAACCGTGAATACTGTTAAACTGCATTCAGGCATGGAGTGAACCAACCAAGATATCCATGGTCAGATGGTCCTGAGTATGTCACACAGTGCCCAATTCGACCTGGTGGAAAGTTCAGTCAGAAGGTCATATTTTCAGAAGAAGAAGGCACACTATGGTGGCATGCTCACAGTGACTGGTCTCGGGCCACTGTTCATGGGGCTATTGTGATTAAACCCAAGGCTGGAAAGACCTATCCATTTCCAAAACCACACAAAGAGGTCCCTATCATACTAGGTATGTATGAAAAGAACTTACATGGTTAACTTTGACTAATTATTAATGAGAAAAGATCAATCATTTTGGGGTTAGTTTTAATTTTGTGACTTCAAAATTCAGGTGAATGGTGGAAGAAAGATATAGTCCAAGTTTACAATGATTTTCGTAAAACTGGTGGAGACGCAGTTGTTTCTGATGCCTATACTATCAATGGTCAACCTGGTGATCTACACCCATGCTCAAAGAAAGGTATAATATATAAAATTTGATGATACCATTTCCCAAATAATTACATTGACACATGCTTTTTGTGATTGGTTACTCATTGCATGTTTTAATTTATTGGTTGATATAATTGCAGAAACCTTCAAGCTTAGGGTTGAGTATGGCAAAACGTATCTTCTCAGAATGGTGAATGCTGCAGTTCAGGATATTCTCTTCTTTGCCATTGCCAAACATCAACTTACAGTAGTAGGAACTGATGGTAGCTATATAAAGCCATTCAAGGTAGATTACCTCACAATATCTCCTGGACAAACTATGGATGTGTTACTTGAAGCAAACCAACCATTGGATCGCTATTACATGGCTGCTAAAGTATATTCCAGTGCTGCTAGGGTTCAATTTGATAACACAACCACCACTGCTATTGTACAATATAGGGGAAAGTACGTTCCATCTTCAAGTACCCCTTTCTTGCCTTTACTTCCAGCTTTCAATGACACTAATGCCTCTATCAACCTCATAAGTAAACTTCGAAGCTTGGCTGATGATGAACACCCGATTAATGTGCCCTTAGACATAAACACTAACCTATTCTTCACAGCATCAGTTAATTCATTACCCTGTGCAAATGCATCAGCATGTCAAGCCCTTGGTGGGATTCGCCTTGCAGCTAGCATGAACAACATAAGCTTCCAATTGCCATCAAACAATAACATTTTGCAGGCTTATTACAACAACATTAGAGGTGTCTTTCGAGAAAATTTCCCAGATGTGCCACCACAGCTATTTGATTTCACAGCTAGCAATTTGCCTAAAGTCCTTAATACCCCTTCATTAGATACGGAGGTGAAGGTACTTGAGTACGGCTCAACTGTGGAGCTTGTTCTTCAGGGGACTAACTTGCTTGCTGGTACAGAGCATCCAATGCACCTGCATGGTCACAGCTTCTATGTGGTCGGATGGGGATTTGGAAACTTTGACAAGGACAAGGACCCTTTGAAATATAATCTTGTTGATCCTCCTTATCAGAATACTGTTGCTATACCTAAAAATGGTTGGGTAACCATAAGATTCAGGGCCAGAAACCCAGGTATATATATATTACTTACTGATTATTAATTTGATTTTTGTTCATTTTGTTATCCTAGTTTTAGTTTTGTGAGAAGTTTTGTTTTGTCAGGTGTATGGTTCATGCATTGCCATTTAGAGCGACATGTCAGTTGGGGGATGGCTATGACTTTCATTGTCAAAAATGGTGACAACCCTGAAGAGCAGATGTTGCCACCACCGCGCCACATGCCACAATGTTAGTTTAAACAGTGGCAAACTTACACCAGTCAAAATATTCATTCATATAAAATTTCATTCTTTGGTTTTTTTTTGTTCTTTTATATTTTTTCAATATGTAAGTTATGTTGTTATAAAATTTGAAAGTTGTGTCTATATTACTTCCTAAATGGAGGATGTCGCCCAAAATTAAATCATTGTTATCTTGGAAATTGCAATAAACTGAACTGTATTTCCATATCTAACTATAATACAAATTGTTAACTTAATTAAGCAGTGGAAAAATTATACCATGGATGGAATTCCCTTTTATTTGCTTATCATTCTATCTATATTATTTATTTATTTCTCAGAGGGTGAGACAATTTTTTTTTTCGTATTAAATTTTATTACTCAGTGAGTGTTAACTTATTGGATCAGCAACGCAGGTTAGGTGTTTAAACTTAAAAATCTGAATAAGAAACAAGTTTTAAATTAAAAGAATATATTACATGAAAAAGGTACTTTAATTTGTTAATAAAATACATGACTTTAGTTGTAATATTTAAACGATACTACATCAAATTCTTTCCGCTGTATGAAAATAAAGAACGGATACTACATCAAACTGAATACAACTTAATAAAGAAAGCTCATACAAGTTTTACTAAATAATAAAAAAATAACTTTTGAGGTAAATATAGGAAAAAAAAAAAGAGGAATACACTGTGTAAATTAAAAAATTTTAAGTGAAATATATTACCTCAAACATGACATAAAAAAATTTGCCACTTGACCAGGTTAACTAAGTCGTCCAGATCGGTAGAATTGTTCATGTCAACGTAAATTATAATGTGCTTGGTTTTTAGCAAGTAAGACTAAGCTAGTGGTAAGACTAAAATACTACTTCAGATGAGGTAATGTATTTGAATTTTCGTAGTGTCACTATAAATAATAATAATAACAACAATAATAATAATAATAAAGAATTTTGGAAGGTTGATCCATTAAGTGATTTCAATCTTCATCAACTAAGTTGAAATGGAGACGGATCAGTTGTTAAACGGGTTCAATTAATTTGGTCAACCAATTTTTTAAATACTGTCCCTTTGTTTTTTTTTTTTTTATACATCAACATTAATGAAATTTGAACTTCTAACTTCATGCATCCCTTCACCACTAGATCACTCCTACATTTGTGTGGCAAAATTTGTGAGAAAATCATTTTTCAACTCACATTAAATGTAATCTTTGTGTGTCAATGAAACTTAAAATTAATTATCTATTGCTTAACTTGCAATGCTGTGATAAAATTAATTAAAACTTGAAACTTGTCAACCGGTATACCTAAAACTAGAGGTAAAAATAGTCTCCCAAACAAAAAAGGGTTAAAAATTGGTTAGGTTTTGACTTAACTGGACTTTACCTTTATCTTAAATATGTAATTTGAGCTTGAGCCTATTATTTGATAACATAGACTATTTTTAGGGTATAATCTAGCTTTTTAGTAGTATGATATCTCCCGAAAACCAATTTAGAAACTAAATTGATAATAAGATTTATAAATTAGTTTAAAAAATTACTTTTAAATAGGTTAAAGACTTCTAAATATACCAAAAAATATATTTTTCAATAGGCCAAAATACCTATTTCTAAATAGACTAAAATGGCTTTTTGTTGTCATTGGAGTTTTTGAAATAATAATAATAATAATATAGTATAAATAGACTAACCTATTAGGCTCCATAAACTTTTTTCATAACTTCTAACCTATCTTTTTGGTTAAAAAAAGGCTTTCAAAAGCCTTGGTCTAACTTGTTTTGGGCAAAGAATAGAAAGAAAAAATCCATTATCCTAAAATTGGATTTTCAAAAAGCCTATATGACACTTTAGGTGGAACTTTGTTGATACTATCCTTGAAGCTATGGGATTCGAGTCTAAATGGAGAAAATGGTTGTCTAGTTGCTTGTCTTCTGCCTCCATATCAGTTTTAGTGAATGGCTCTCCTTGTCAACCTTTTAAAATGCATCAGGGCCTTAGATAAGAAGATCCACTTTCACTATTCTTATTCGTGTTGATTACAAAGGTTTTTAATCGATTAATCTCCAAAGCAAAAGAGATGCAACTTATCCAAGGTTTATGGGTTGGTAAGAAGAAGCTGGAGATGTCGCATTTGCAATTTGCATATGATACTCTGCTGTTCCGTCCAGCAAGGATGCAGTAGTGTTTGACGAATTACAGGAGGTTGTTGGATTCTTTTGTCTTATTTCTGCTTTGGATATAAATTACTCTAAGTCAGCAATGATTTCTGTAAATTGTGAAGACTCTTGGATTTAACATGCATCATAGAAATTGGGTTGCTCTGTTTTAAAGCTCCCAATTACTTTTTTAGGTGTGCTATCGGGTGTTAACCCAAGAAGTTTGAAAGCGTGGTAGCCTGTAATTGATAAGATTGCCAAATAGCTCTTTGTGGAAGGCAAAGCTGCTCTCAAGGGCAGGGAGGTTGGTATTGATTAAATCTGTCCTAAATAGCATCCCTCTATATTACCTAAGTTTGTTCAAGATTCCAAAAGGCGTGGTGTAGAGAATCATTCGAATGCAGAGACAATTCTTCTGGTTTAATGGTGACAAGAAGAAAGGCATTCTGTTGGTAAAATGGGAGGTAATTCAAAAACCAAAGAAGTTAGGGGGGCTGGGTGTTAGCGATTTAGTCATAAAAAATGCTGCACTTCTTTTTAAATGTTGATCGCGATTTTTTGAAGAAGGCAATTCCTTGTAGAAGAGAGTAGTATGCTCTATTTATGGGTGGGACCTTGATAGGTTGGTGGGATATCATGATCAGATTAGAAGTGCTGGCCTGTGGAAACAAATAAGAGAAATCTCTGAATTGGGTAAAGATATATCAGCAGTTATCAAGGGTGGCTTGAAAAAATCAGTCGATAATGGGTGTTCTATAATGTTTTGGGATGGTGGCTTGACGATGAAAAGTTGAAGGTTGTGTTCCCTAGGCTCTTTAATCTATCAAAGCAAATAGTGTTTTATCGCTGATACGGGTGCTGCGACGGTTTCTCTTGGAGCTAGAACCTTGAATGGAGATGATACCTCTTTACATGGGAGACTGACCAGTTGGGAGTGTTGTTGCAGATGCTTAATCCACTTCCTTGGCTCATGACAAGGAAGACTTTCTTGTTTGAACCTTTAATCCAAACAAGAAATTTGTTGTGAATTCTTTCTCTTTGCAGGTACAAAAAGGGAGTGCTGGTGCGGTTCTGAGAGGTGATGCAGGAGATTTGGCTTGGAAAGGTGTGGCACCACTATTTACGGAACTTACTACCTGTTTCGTTTTCCAACAAAGACTCAACAATAAAGACAGGCTATGCCATTTGAATATTATTTAGCCCATAGAAGTCATTTGCCCTTTATGTTAAGATGAAGTGGAAACCATCAACCATATTTTCTTTTCCTGCCAAATAATTAGGTCTGTGTCGGGTCATGCTCCGGTGGATATGGGTTAAAATATCCACCAATAAATATGTGAGGTGGCATTATAGGATTGGAAGAAAATTGATAGTATATTAATGTGACTGTTTTCTTATGGTATATCCTAGTAACTCTCATAGTACCTTCGCCCCTCATTCTCTTGCCTCACCACACAATGGCTGCGTCGCTCAGCACTGCCGTCTCCAACTGTGGCAGCAGGCGTCGACCTCCTCTCACCTCCATGACCCACACGGCTTAGCAACTTCCCCCACTGCTGCGAACCCAGCCCCCAACAACGAAATATCGATTCCATAAAACTACCCACAAATAGATTCAAATCTTGGATAATTGCTTATTGGTCATACTCTTTGTGCTTGCAACAATCACAAAATTCGAACTCCTGCTGCAATAAAACCAAAAAAGGATTGGAAATTTTTTTAAAAAAATTAGTAAAAAGCTCTTGTGTGTCTTCGCTTTATTTCCTACTTCCAAGTATAGTACCTTCCATTTCAGGACGCACAAAGAAATTTCCTATTTTAAAATATAAAAATATAAATTGCAATTAAAATTAATTGAACATGAACACATGTTTAGAGCTCCGTAACAATACTGCGCGTTATTAACTTTCACTCCACCAACCCACTGAGGCAAGGCAGTGACACTATAATGTGTAGAGAGAGGGAGAGAGAGAGAGAGAGAGAGAGAAGGGCTATGTTAGGATGAGGATGAACATGATGATAACAAAGGTGGGGGATGATGGCGAAGACAAGAGGTGGAGCGGACTGTCAACTGCAACAAGGAGTGTAAGAACTAAGATGCATCATAGGTTAATGGTTGTATTGGTATACCATTAATCTTCTTCCAATCTTATGAAGCCACCTCACAATATTCACTGGTAACTATTTTAATCGATATCCACTAGAGCATGACCCGTGTGTGTCAAGTGCTATGATACGCTGGTGGAATTTTCAATAGTGTGCTCAGAATTCTGGTGTGGCTTTTTTTGAGGATTGGTGTGGTCTTCTTTTGTTTGGATTTGAGAAGAAGCTTTGGATCCTTATACTTTGCCATGATTTCGAACATGCGGAGGATTCGAAACTGAATTTTGTTTGAAGGCCTGAAACCATATTGGAATTTTGAAACCAGAAACATTAAGCTGAATCTAGGCAACTGTGTTAGAGCTTGGCGTAATGAGTTCAATTCTAAGTGCATCAATAATCTTCTGCTGCTGGGTGTTTTGTGCTATCTGTCATGTCCTGCTTGCTTCTCTTGATCAAAGTTTCTATTCATATGATAGGATGAACCTGGCATGAATCTTTTCCAGCTCCTTACAATGATGTGCAGGGCTGGTATAGTTGTTTTCTGGTTTTTGGCTTGTTACTTCTTAGTTTCTTCTTGTTTTTTTAGACTAGTTTTTGTTTTGTGTTGTGATAGCTCCCCCGTTTTGTTCTTGGGAGTCTATCTGTTCTTACCTATGAAAAAAAAAAAAAAATAGGCTTAATATGAGTTAGGTCGAAGGCCGTCTGATAACCTATTTCTATCCTTACTTAAAACACGGTTAAAAAATTACAAATAGAATATATTAATTACAAGATTAAACATTTTTTACTTTTCGCTGAAGTAATTATGAATTGTTAATAGATATTGTTAGATGTTCCTATCCTTTATACAGCGTTCAAAAGAACCTAAAAGAAGGGGGTCTAAGTTTTCTATTTTTATTTTTAGTGAAAATAGAAAATAAAGATAAAAATGTGTTTAGTAAACTTTAATTAAAATGCTTTCAGAAAACTCGTGTTAAAAATAAGCGAAAATGTTAAAACAAAACTTTATTTTCATCCTTTCTAAAAAAAAAAGGGAATAAAAATGAAAACATTGAAAACAGAAAAACGAGCGAGCTCTACCCTTTAAGATCGAACACATTTAAACTCATGGATTAAATTGAGTTAGGCCAATCCTATAACTAGTATTAATGGCAGATATATATTAAGTGAACCTAAACGGACCAATTCTTTTATTTTGTCAAATTTTTAAAACAAAATTCTTAAGTACTATTCCACCCCAAATTTTCGTCAATGTTTCTATGTCTATTTCTGAAACAGGCATTGATCCAGTCAGTTTCTCTTTATCTGTCATCCTCCTGGGGTGAATAAATTTAGCATCGCTTTTGTTTCACAAAACTACTACTTCAGACAGGGTATTATTTTTGGTGATTAAACAAGGTGTTTATCTCACCATTCAACCTGTGACCGAGTACAAACAGTTTGATTGAAGAATCAGTTCGGTTATTATTAATTTATTATTATGAACAAAGTCAAGTAAAGTTGAATTAACGGTAGTTCAGATATGCTGTCTTATTGAGTTTGATGATTAATATCAATTTATGCGGCTGTTACGATATGACATCATGTCGATGCAAGTTAGGACTCAGATCCGTATCCAAAGTCAAAGATTAATCATACTAATTTGATTAAAATACTTTCTTTTAATAATTGATTAATTATTTTAATATTTTATTATGCTTAAAATTGCGTAAAAGATAAAATTAAAAAATCTATAATAAATGCTTTATTAAAATATGAAAATGACAAATAAAATAAACAAAAAAATTTTACTCAAAATAACATTTAATTTGATTTGGAGGAATTATTTTGCAATAAATTGTGTTCTTTTATCGTTGAAAATACCAAACGGAACAGGAAAATTCAAAATCAGAGAGTAATATATCTTTGGTGTTATGTTCAGGTTTTTTTGGAGCATTATGTCTATTTTATCTTCATTTTTTTTTTCAGCAAGATCTTAATTAATTCTTAAAAAGGAGCACGTAAGAATAGGTTCTCTGCTCTCCATATTAATTGTACAGTATAGGGGAAAGTACATTCCATTTTCAAGTACCCCTCTCTTGCCTTTACTTCCGGCTTCCGATGACACCAATGCCTCTGTCAACCTCATGAGTCAACTTAGAAGCTTGGCTGATGATGAACACCCAGTTGATGTGTCCTTAGACATAAAAACTAACCTATTCTTCACAGCTTCAGTTAATACGTTACCATGTGCAAATGGTTCAACATGCCAAGGCCCCGTGGAAACACCGCCTTGCAGTTTGCATGAATATCATAAGCTTCCAATTGCCATCAAGCAATAACATTTTGCAAGCTTATTACAACAACATTAGAGGTGTCTTTAGAAAAAAATTTCCCTTATGTGCCACCAATGCTATTTAATTTCACAGCTAGCAATTTGCCTATAGTCTTTAATACTCCTTCAGTAGATACAGAGGTGAAGGTATTTGAGTATGGCTCAACGGTGGAGCTTGTTCTTCAAGGGAGTAACTTGCTGGCTGGCACTGACCATCCTATGCACCTGCATGGTCACAGTTTCTATGTGGTCGGATGGGGATTTGGAAACTTTGACAAGCACAAAGGACCCTTTGAAGTATAATCTTGTTGATCCTCCTTATCAGAATATTGTGGCTATACCCAAAAATGGTTGGGTAACCATAAGATTCACGGCAAAAAAACCACGTATATATTGCTGGTTATTATTTCGATCTGTGTTCATTTCGTTGTCCTAGTTTTGGCTTTCTGAGAAGTTTTGTTTTATCAGGTGTATGGTTCATACGCTGCCATTTACAGCGACATGTCAGTTGGGGGATGGCCATGACTTTCATTGTCAAAAATTGTAACAAACTTGAAGAATAGATGTTGCGACCACCTCGAGACATGCCACAATGTTAATTCAAATGTCGGCCTACACCAGTCAAAATATTCACTCATATAAAAATACATTTTTTGATTAGTTTCTATTTATTATTCTTTTATTTTTTTTTCCATATGTAAGTTATGTTGTTACAAAATTTGAAAGCTATGTCGATATTACTTCCAAAATTGAAGATTTCACCCAAAATTAAATCGTCATTATCTTGGAAATTTCAATAAAATGAATTGTATTTCCATATCTAGCTATAATAGAAATTGTTAACTTAAGCAGCGGAAAAGTTCTACCATGGATGTAATTCCTTCTTATTCTCTTATCATTCTATCCATTATTTATTTTATTTTTCAGAGGGTGAGATGACCTTTTTCATGTTAAACTTTATTTAGTGTTCGTAGTCATACAGAGAGTTAAGGTATTGGATCAGCACCGCAGATTAGGTGTTTAAACTGAAAAGTCTGAATAAATAACAAGTTTTAAAAGAACATATGACGGTAAACGAAAGGTACTTTAAATTTTTAATAAAATACACGAATTTATTTGTAATATTTAAAGGAAAAAAATACTCACTAGAAGACCTCACCCCCTTTAGGGATGTTCGTTAGGTCAGGTTGGATTAGTCGGGTACTTCATAATAAGGTTTTGATACCGGTGATTCTATTGAGACAAAAAAAAATACTATATCAAATCCAATACAAAGAAAACTCTTAATAGTTTTATTAAATAGTTAAATAAAAATAATTTTTGAGGTGATGTATAGAAAAAAAACGAATACACTATATAAATTATTTTTTTTTCAAGTGAAATAAAGTACCCAAACGTAATATAAAAAATTATATACATAAAAAAAAAATCCGCGAGTTGACGATGTCAACTAAGTCGTCTAGATCGGTGGAAGTGTTCTGGTTAATATAAACATGTATAACTAAATAAAATTTATACTATAAATTACATTCATATAAGATAGCAGAGCTCATTTAATAAAATTTATTCAATGGTTTTTCTCGTCAGGCTAACTTTTCTGGCAATTATGTGCATATCAGCTTGAAGATGGAATAATTCAATCAGACAACATTTTCTTGCTTTCTTGTAAAAGAAAATGGTTACTTCGCTTTGCCAGTTAAATTAGGATATACTAAAGAGGTTAATTCTGACATACTATTAATGTAAAAGTGTTCTACAGTATCCACTAATTATGTTATCTTTTTAAAGTAAATTTATATATAATGTTTGTGCAAAAAAAAATTTATATAAATATCCAATTATGTATTGTCACATCAGCAAAAATACTTGATTTAACCACCCACTATTTTAAAAATTTTACAAACACAAATATTTGATTAGATGGTAGTGGAAAACTTTATTATATTATCAATGCATAGCAATTAAATTCTATATTTTTTATATAATTTTTTAAGTAGTTATAGAAATTAAAGAGCTATGCTCTTATAAAAATATATTGATTGTGTAAAATTTTTTTTACATTAATAATATATTAAAAATTAAGTAATATATTAAATGAATTTAACTTTAATACATTATCAATGCAAAAATATTTTATACGTATTATCAATCAATTGGATATCACTTTTTATATAACTTTTAAGATAGTTATTATAAGAGTTTGTCACAATGTAACCGGAGTATATTGCAATGAGAGGTAACAAAAAATATTGGAAAATTATTAATGGAATTACCACCAATTTTTATTTGTGGAAAAAATAGAAAAAACATTTTATCTCGAAAACAATGGTCAAGATTGGATTCAAAAGTCTAGTTATGTATAGGGAGAGATAAGAACTTAATTCCACTGCATTCTTATATATTTGTTTTATAATAATTACTTTAGAGCTTGTTGTACAAATTAATAACAACTTTAATGATATTTAATTTTTCTCATTGAAAAAATTCTAACAATTATTTATAAAAAAAGGGAACAGAATTAATATAACAATTATTTACAAAAAGAATAGCAAGATTAATATACAATTATTTACAAAAGAAAATAGAAATTAACATAAAAATTATTTAATAAAAAAAGAAAAATAAAATTGATATGATATTATTTACAAAAGAAAGCAAATTTTTAAAAAAATTAAATTTGGCTTAATTTGCTCCCTTATGTATCCTCTGGTATGATAAAAAACTCAAAATTATGTAGTTCTTATGGAAAATAATTATGTGTTAATTAATTTTATTTACAAAAAAAATTAATTTAAAAAAATTTATTCTTGCATAAAATTAAGGATAGTATAAATTACATAATAAATCTTTACAATTCTTAAGACACTTGAGGATGAATAAACCATACTATCATGAGTTTGTTGCGTTAACTAAAAAGATTTTTTAAAAAAAAATTGTTATTATTTTTATTTCAAAGAAAAGAAATAGGAAAAAAGAAAGTTTTGATAAAGATGCAATTGACAACCAAAAATTACAAAATTAATAGACATGAATATTTTTTAATGACAAAAAAGGTGATCAGTTTTTATTTATAGAAACAGTCCAATCTAAACATGACACAAAATCAGTTTTCTTGTTATTATTATTTTCTTGAAAGAGAAAAAGCCAAATAAAATCAAATAATATATAATATAAAATTAAAAAAACACTTACGTGGTTAAACCTAGAACTAGTTTACGTTGTTAGCAACGAGGTGGTGTTGCGCAACATTCACGAGCAGGAAGACGTCGTGCTTGGCGACTCTGACGCGACCAGAGAAGAGAAGATGGTGGCGGTCCTAGCTGGGCATGGCAGCTTTGCGGCGCAGATCAACGATCTAGTCTTGGACTCGTGGTGGTGCACGTTGATGTCGATGTTGATGTTGACGTTGACATAAAGAGGTTGAACGATGGGCTGGTGGTTGCGGTGGTCGACGATGATTGAGGGCTGGGTTACTGGCTAGTTCGTGGTTCAGGCAAGGAGCATAGGTTGTTGTGGTGGTTGCGGCCTAAGGTGAGGGGTCGTTGTTGGCTCAAGGTTGCGGGGCTTTGGCTGGTCCGTGGATGTGATGGAGGTGTGAGCGGTGGTGGTTGTTGATGGCGATGACGTGATGGTGGGGCTGGTGGTGCTGTCTTTGGGTTGTGCAATGAGTGAAGATGATGGTGTTTTTGGGGTGATGGATGGGCGATGGCTAGGTGGTGGTTCTTGGGCAAGGAGAGGGTGGTGGCTTTGTGTTGAGCTGTGGTAGTGGCGTTGGTGTTGATGCTCGCGGTGGCTATGGTTTGATGGTAGCACGATAAAGTAAAGGAGATAACATGTGGTGTTTATCGTGAGGACTGGTGGGTTAAGGGAGGTGCTGCGGGTGTTTTTTTGCTGATTATTGTTGATATTGATTGATGCAAATTTGCAGATTTTGATTTGATTAAGGATGTTAATTGGTAAATTTGATTTGATTTGAAGGATGCTGAAAATATTAAAAAAAAATGCTGATTTGATTTTCTATTTTTGATTTTTTGATATTTTTTCGAGTCAACATGTGTTATGAGTCATAGACTAAAAAACATTGGGCTTTTATTTTTTTATTTTTTTTTTAAATTCGGATAAAATATAATATTCATATAATTAAACATTTTTAATGTCTTATATTAGTATATTATTGGATAACTAAATAAAAAAATTATACTTACGTTATATTAAAATTAAATTTATATTAAATGTTGTTTCAACAATTTCACCCAAAAAAAAAAAAAAAATTGCATCGACAATAACTCAATTTCCTAAACAAGGCAAGTCTGCTTCACCTAACAAAATTCTTGACTCAAACTTGCACCAACCACATAGTACCAATATTACTCTAGATAATAATCAACAGTGTGATTGATAACCTTTTTTTGGGGTATTTGATAACATGTTTTTTATATCAGATTCATTATTGCTTTTGCATAGTGCCTAAAATGTTGATATGCATTATAAAATTCCCTTAATTTACATGTTTTAAATTATAAATAAAAGTCGTTTGATAATACTTTTTTCACTTGCTTTCTTAAAATATGTCAAAGTATTTTCAGAGTATCGTGGAATATCTTCAAATAATTTTTAAAAATCATTGAAGTATAATGTTAAACCAATTGAAGAATGTTGCCAAGCATTAGATGCATTATGCCAATATGATAATCGAATTGTGTTAGTGTGAAGCAGATGTAATGGCATAGAAGTCAATATAGAAGTCACTCCCGGATCTGTATCTTTTCTCGATTCAGCACCCTTATTCTTTTTTTTTTTTTTTTTGGTGAGTTCTGCACCCTTATTCTATTTGTGGTTCTTGTCTTTTTGGTGGCAACATGAAAAGCTAATTTTCTTTTCTATGTATATCTTTAGCTCACACAATTTTAATTCTACAAACTAGGAGATTTTGAGCTCTATTTGTAGTTATTTTTGTCTATTCAAACTCACCTTGGCGGATTCTGACCTAAGTTTCCTTTTAGCTTACAATCAATCATCTGAAAATTCACAAATCTAATCTAAATAATTTATCCAATATAAGATATTTCTCCTTTGACTTTCCCTTGCCATGAATATGAAAAACTGTGCAGTTGAGTTTACAGTCTAATAATTTTTTTTTTATATCTCATTTGAATTTGGGATATTTTATGTCTGACTTTCACATCCTCTCCCAAAATATTTTCTAAAAATAATTTTTAATCTCACGATCTTTATTAAAAAGAAGAATATAGGGAACTGTGAAAGCCTATAATTAAACTATCTTTCGATTTATTTACCGATTTTATTATATTTCCTAGTTTTTATATACTAGGATCATTATTATATTAGTGGAGTGAAACTTGTACTACTAATACTGTATTAGTATTTGAAAAGTAATTTTTTAGTATAAAATTATAATTTAGTGAGCAAAAAGTGGTATTTTTAAGAAAAAATTAAGAATAGAATGATAATATAACATGAAAAAGTAGTAAATTTAAAATTTGAGACTATTTTATCTCTCTTATACTATTTTTATTTTTGAGAAAAGAAACTTTTTATCAACTTTTTAAAAAAGTACAAAAAAATGATTATTTTCTATTTTTGCTTCTTTGGATAAATACATATAAACAATATTAAAAATAATTTTTTTCCAAAAATTTTGAAAAATGTGTACCCGCCCCCTCCCCAACCCCTCGCCTGCCCGCCCGCAATAGAAGCACGTCCAAATTTACCCATAAATAAGACCATTAGATACCAGATAAATCAGTCTAACAGAATATAACTGAGACCTGTATAAGGGCATGGGCAACTCTAATATTTTGAGCGGATTAGTTTCACATCTTAACGGTATAAAAAAATCATAAGATGAAAGAAGAATATCATTCTGTCTCTCTTTCCCCTTCCCAACCAAAGCCATACAATTTCAACAGTTTCATTTGGTTTTCTTTCTCATAATCGTACATAAAGTTGGATGAGATTTGCTCTATTTAGAACATGGCGATGTTCTAATTTTTTTTTTTATTTTTTAGGGAAAAAAATGACGGTGTTTAATGAATAAAGATGAGGTACTTAATGAATAGCTGACAGAAAAAGGGCATTTTATACTACAAGTAGAAATTAAAATCTCACATGTTGATTGAAAGACCAAAAACAAAAAGGAAAGAAAAAATGTGTCAAAAGTAAAAGACTCAAATTTTGATAAATACGAAAGTAGGTGGAATTTCATTTTTTTCTCCATGTTCCAATTACAAGCCATCTTGTAGCGTAAGGTAAAATTAAACAATGCATAACTCCTTTTCATCATTTTCAGGGAAAGTCCAGAATACTCTTCAACATGTAGGCATGTCTGGTGGTGGAGGTGCTAATGTTTCATTTGAGGATTTGCCATTCTTCACAATAAACACAGTCTCCATGCCCCATGAGAGGTGGCGTTCTAGATGGCAGTGCATGAACCATACTCCTGTAATTCAAAGTATATATACATTCATTGCAACAATATTGAGTACTTTGACTTAGAAAATGAAAAAGAGTTCTATTATATATTTGGACGCACTTATTTAGTGTGTCTATTGACACTAGAGACTTCATGCATAAACAGAGAGGATCTCATGTTGGTGAGCAAGGAATCATAGGAATTGCAATTGACAATATTATTACTTACCGTCTCAAACTATTTAATTTCCCATTAATCAACATAAAATCTCCACTATTTACACACAAAATCTCCAATATCAATGGACATACTAATAAATATGTGCAAATATCATTATTGAGAATGGGTAAACAACAGTTAAATATATGAGTTATACAAAAATAATTTTTATAGCACTTGAAGTATTAAGCATCCCAACACATAGAAAAAAAAAAGAGAGGGAGAGATATGGAGAGAGAAGTGGAGAAAAGAGCATATGGTGGACCCCATTCTTATGGGAGTAGGTGTCATGAATGTTTGGTATTTTGAACGGTTCATATAACACAGCTCAAATATACATGCAAGTTTTGCATGCTATACATACCAGGGTTGGTAGCCACAAACCTAACTGCAGCCCAGCCATTTATGGGCACAATCACTGTATCCTGAAGAGGAGGATCAATGAGATTGTAATTCATGGGGTCCTTGCTTTTATTGAAATTGCCAAAACCATATCCAACAACATGGAAACTGAATCCATGGAGATGCATAGGATGGTCTATTCCTGCAACCACGTTTGTCCCTTGGAAAACAACTTCCACTGTTGAACCATATTTCAGGACCTTAACCTTAGTCCCTTTCTTTGGTATGCTTAGTTCTAGAGGCAAAAATTCTGCTGTGAAGTTAAAAATCAATGGTGGAAAACTGGGAAACCCTTTTTTGAATACCCCATTGATGTGGTAGTAGTAGGCTTCTAGGATGTCAAACTTAGGGGTTTCAAAACTTATGTTGTTCATGCTAGCAGCTAAAATGGTTCCATTTGGTCCTTGGCAGGATTGGCGCCCTCTGGAGCATGGAAAGGTGTTAACAGAAATTGTCGTCACTATGTGAGTGCTGATTTTTTTTGGGACTTTGCGAGAGTATTTCTGAGGCAAGCCCCTAATGCTTCTAATGAATTCAAACGCTGCTTGTGTGTCATTATAGTTAGGAAGATAAGGTAGTGAAGGAGTTGAAGATGAAGTGTAACTCCCTCTGTAGTGGACTCTAGCGGTGGTTGTGGTGTTATCAAAGGCAACTCCAACCCCACTTGAATATGCCCTTGCAGCCATATAGTAGTGATTAGGCTCTTGGTTGGCATGCAACAGCACATCCATTGTTTGTCCTGGAGCTATGCAAATGTAATCTCTTGTCAATGGCTTTGTGTACATAGCATCAGCACCAACAACAGTGAGGTTGTGCTTGGAAACCGAGAAAAAGAGAATGAGATTCATTGCGGCATTAATAATGCGGAGAAGATAAGTCCTGCCTTGGTCTACATTTAACTTGAATGTTTCTGAAAATTTAGAAAAAAAGAGAGAATCTGGTGTTAGGAGAAAGAGCCTAACCTCAAAGATACGGATGACAATATAGTTAGTTAATAGTAAATACCATGAATAAGATTAAATTATAAAGTAGATTATGATATGATTATGTTAATGATTGTGACGGATAATTTTGATGCCTACCTGATCTTGAGCAAGGATACATATCCCCGGGTTGACCATTTATAGTGATAGCATCAGATATGTTTGGGTCTCCTCCGGTTTTAACAAATTCTCTGAAGACCTTATAGACATCATTCTTCCACCATTCTCCTAAGTAAATTTGTATAGATAAGTGAGTCTAAACAAGTTGGGGATATAGGAGAAATATTTGGGTGGTCCTGGAGTACCACGTAACTATACTCATAGCTAATAATATAATGATATTTTAGATAAAAGTATAAGTTTGTGATGGGTTTTATCTAAAATATCATTATATTATTTGTTGTGAGCACAGTCATATGGTGCTTTAAGACCACCCAAATATTTTTTAGGATGTAGTAATGTGAAACTTGATTGTAATAATTTATGTAAAAATATATTTTATTCACTCTAAGTGTTCCACTTGATATTATATCGTTTTATGTCAAAAATACATTTCTGTAGATAAATAACATTACATTTCCCCGGTTGTGTTTCAAATTTGTGAAAGCTATTTAAATTGACCAATTAATTAGAAGGCAGGACAAATGTAAAGGATTTTTTCATATACCGAATATGATGGGCACCTCTGCATCAGGCTTGGGAAAAGGGTAGGTACTGTGCTTTCTTGGATAGATAATGATAGCACCATAAACTGTGGCTCTTGACCAATCACTATGAGCATGCCACCATAAGGTCCCTTCCTCCGTAGAAAAAACCACCTTCTGCCTGAACCTCCCTCCTGGTTGGATGGGGCACTGAGTGATGTATTCAGGACCATCTGTCCATGGATTCCTTGGCTGCTTCACTCCATGCCTGCCAGTAAAGTCAGTTACATTAGGCGTTTAAAAAATCTTCATCCATTGTGTTGTTGTGTTTTCCTTGTGTCATAAAAATTTATGAGAATGAAAAGCCACTACCAGTGTAGGGTGATGTTGTATTTGCCCCTGTTGTAAACATTGACATAGATTGTGTCACCCTTATGGACACTTATAGTTGGCCCTGGAAATCTTCCATTCACTGTCAATATGCTTTTTGTGGAACAGAGTCTTGTATACCGGGCTTCTTTCACCTGCGAGAATAATCAAATTGGCTATTACTGTCATCAGCTACTCTTATGTCAGCCACAACCTAAACAATCCTATATAACGTAAATGTACTTAAAGAGGAATTACAAAGCAGGGAGATTCTTGCAACAAAAGTTTGGGGGAAATTAAATATTAAAAACAAAATATTCAAATTATGGTTATGATTGCTATTGGCACGCAATGTTTAATCAATTCTAATGAATGTATTAAGGAATAACAGGATGTAATGGTTCTCACAACAAAGTTGTAATGACTCAGTGTTTGGGAACTAAGACCAATCAAGGAAAAACACCACAGAATTTGGAGGAACTTTTTCTTGCCAAACGACATTTTCATGAAGGAAAAATGTTATCAACTACTCCTTCTGTAACGATACTGCTAATAATAGTTTGTGGGTTATGAAGGCATTGCGTGGGAGGGGTTTTATATATTTCTGCGGTGGAAAAGATTTATTAGATGTAGATGTTAAAAGAAGATGTTAAGATGTCAATAATTTTTAGTGAGGCCTCATTATCATGTATTAATCAAGATGGTCAAGCCAGCCATTAATTCAGTAATCATTGTGGATTTGGTCAAGGTAATAGATGTCTTGATCTCTAATTTAGAGATCTCAAGTTCAAGACTTAGAAATAAAAAAAATCCTTACTAAAAGACCGCTACTCTTTTCGTCGACCTTTGTTGAATTGGGCCAGACTAGTTAGGTTGCTGATAATAGGGCCAAAATACTGGTAATTCTATCTACACAAAAAAAAGACCATTAATTCAGTAAAGCAAAATACTATTATTTGATATAGAAAATGAAGGGGGATAGCGTATAGATCAAAGATTGCCGTATTTAGTGAGGTTGGTTTCAATTAAATCTCTTTGAAAGCACTGCAAAAAACAGATTCGCTTTAAACCATAATGAATTGCTAGCTCTTGCAGTTGCTATCAGCGGATAAGATTGTTTAAATATCTGTATCAGAGCATGTGCTTATTTAATCAGTTTTAGCATTGTTCAACTCTCTGTTGTGATAATAAGAGCTAACAAAAATTATTCAATTTATTTTTTAAAATTCTGACTTTTCATAGTCGTTTGTAATGAACACGTTTGAGGGAAAAATATTATTAAACTTGCATTCAGCTAGCACTCATTTTACGTGACAGTTCTCTATGATTATTGTTACTCCTATTTTATTTAGTTTATTAAAATACCTTTCTTCTTCTTTTATTTTAATCAAAATAATAATTTAAAAATCAATTATTTATATCAATCATAATTTTATTATTGCTAATTTAATTAAAAATCATTTAATTATTAAAAAATTAATTTTTACCTCATTTTTCAATTTTTATATTGTCACTAGATATTACAAACATTGATAAGTAATTTATTTAATATAATTATTTAAATTTAAATATTAAATTATTTTTTAAAACTTTCTTGATACAATAGTTATTTAAATAATATAATGGTGATTTTTTTAAAAATAGTTAGTAAAAATAAATAATAATAATAATAATAAAGGTATGCTAATAAATCGTAATATACATGCACATATCTAACCTTTTAACATCTAGTGTTTATATAATTTAAAAACTATTAAATAATTTAAAAAAAACTATTAAATAAATATATGATACCACGATTTATTATTATTGACCAATTAATTTTTATTATAGTTTTTTATCGTTATTTATATTCTTAAGAGTTAAGGTAACTTGATAATTATTGTATTAGTTACTTACGAACTTCACAAGGAGTTTAAAAAGTTAAAACTTTTTGTTCTGTCACACATGGCCACTAACATTCACATAGTATAAAGGCTAAATTATTTAGTTTCTTTTTGACAAATTATATATTACATACTTCTAAATAAATTAATTATAATAAAAATTAAAATATAAATATAAATTAACAAGCATATATATGTCTTTCAATCCACTAATAATGATAAAATACCAATTAAATATATAATTAATCAATATATCAAATTATCATAATTTTTAATAATAGAGATAACTAAAAAAATTAGAGCAAAACAACACTTTGGTCATGAAATATTTGTGTTTTAACATTTTAATTTTTGAAAGATCAATTGTAGCACTTAAGTTCCTTAAAAATTTGAAAATCTCAACTATATTCAATTGATCTTTTAAGGACCGAAGTGTTAAAATATAAATCTTTCAGGAACTAAAGTGTTGTCCAACTCAAAAAATTATAGTAAAAAGTAAGTGATCATCACCAACAAATCTTAGTACTATATGTTTATCTAATATTTTTTAATTATATAAATACTAAATGGTAATATACTAATATGTATTGTATATTACAACATAATTATTTATCTTTATTATTGTTCATTTTACTTATTATTCTTTTTCCAAAATATTAACTGCTATATATGGTTTAAGTAACTACTTTATTAAGAAAATCTTTAAAGAAAATATATAAATATAACTAATTATATTCACTAAGTTAATTATAAATACTATCTTAATATTTAGTGGCCATATAAAAATTTAAAAAATGAGACTAGTAGTAAAAATTCTAAAAAATTTAAATCAATTATAATCAAATTAATAATAATAAGTTTAAGTAAAATTATAATTGATAACAAAAATAATGTTAAACTATTACTTTCATTGACAATAACAGAAAAAGATATGATTCAAAAGAAATCAAACAAAAAACTACTAAAATAAGAGTGACATAAACATCTTTGAGTGGCTAACTCTCCCTTTTTACTTGATTATTACTAAATACAAAACAAAACATCAAAACAGAATCTTAAAATATGGATATATTAGCTTATAGGAGAATCGCACTTGTTTGCTGTACGTGTCTATAAGCTAGGCTTCCGAAAATTGAAGGTTGCATTTTGCTGAACAAAAATATTGGTCTTCCTCTTTCAAGGCTAATGAAGCGACTGCCCACCGCTGAAACAAAGCGCTACCTAGGACAAAATTCAAATATGAGTCGTAAAATCTTACATGAAATATGTTAAATGAGAACTCTATAAATAGGAAAGGATACAAATTATTTATTATTATAAAATTTGAAGTCAATGGCCAATGTTAAACGCATTATTATAATTTTTAGTTAGTTGACTGATAATTATTTTCCCGCATCCAACATACTTCCCCGAACAGATCTCTTTTCTCCTTTCTTGTACGGCCACTACTTGAGATGAGTTCAAGGAGTTTACGCACTACCCCCATATCAATCAATGAACATTAATTATTGGGCTTAGCTACCGACCAAACCAACAGAAGAGGAAATAGCCACACCCATTTTGGAAGAAAATTAATTAATATTGTGTCCATGTCTGAGAGCACATGCCTAATTTATGGTTTCACTTTGTCTTTCCATTTGCATATCTAAACTCATTTAAATATCGTTGAAAAAACTACCGCAAGATCTAAACTCTAGAGTGGGGATGGCCATGATCTATGATGATATTACTACTAGCATCTGAATAACGAATAGGCTCAGTCTCATCCTTTGCATATTGGCAAATGATTTGTTACAACTGTATATTATTAGACAAAAATAAATTACCTATATCTAGCTACATTATACTTTTCTATTGTAGTACACAGTACACACTAAGGCTGCATCATCAACGTCTAGGTCTAACCCCTCACTGAAAAAGAACCATAATTTTTAACATAAAACCGAAGTCATTTCTTACAGACCACATTTATGAAAGGAGTTGTCAACTGGATTTGTTCAACCGTTCAACTGTGAAGGATCGTAGCAATTTTTGTACAAAAACAGGGAAGAAAGCACTTCATTTGTGAAGCTTTAGTCTAATGCTAGCTAACAACTATCTCTTTATCTCTGTTGGTAACCGATGTATGAATTTCAATGTAAATTATTAATATTGAAGCTTGTAGCAGGAGCCTTTGCTGTAATGTATATGGTGGATCCAAAAACACAAGAAAATGTATACTTTTCTGCGAATATGTGATACTAAATGTTTTGGAATCGAAAATATAATACAAAATTTTTTTCACTATCATGTTGTCATGTGCCATTTTCCCTTTTCCCTTAATTGTAAATTTTTAAATCCTTTAAATTATAATTATCCTTTATTCCTATTTTTTTTTTTAATTTTTTGTTCTTCCATTATAATTTCTATGGGAACTTGATTACGCGCTCAATATTGTTTGTTTTATTTTGACCTTTCATTTTTTCTCATTTATATCTTTCTTAACTTTTCATCTTTTATAACCATACAATTTTTTCATTTTTTAAATTTTTTGAAAGTAGCAATTAAATTGTAAACATTTTTAATGTTAGCATTAAGACGTGTGAAATTTTTTTATAAACATATGTAAGATAACTTGATAAACTAAGATTTTACGTTAATATCCTTAAGAAAAAAGTTATCGAAACAATGCACCCAAAATATTAAAATAACTGTAATAATTTTTTATTTAGTTTATTTATAAAAGCATGTACAAAAAAATTCAACTAAATAATTATTGAATCTTAGATATAATTCTTTTTGTTACGCTTTAAGATATTATAATTATATTTACATTAATTTTTTTGTTAAATAAAAATTTTAATAAATATTTTTATTCATAATTCTTTAAATATAAATTAATTTAAATATGTATTAAGCATTTATTTATTAAATAAAAATTATAATCACAAAAATATTTAATTTATATAACTCGTACCATTCACGAGATAAACTAACTAGATACACTGAAAGGTAAATACACACAAAATTGAGGTGAATAATGTACGAGGGCATGAGGAAGCCATTATATAGACTTCATGTGAATTGAAACCACCAACTATAGCTTGGTTACTGCTTGTAAATCACCAACAGGATTTGTGTACTTTATGCATTTGATTGAAGAAACACGGCACCAATTACAATAGCACCATAAAGCACACCTCCATCAATTGCATTTAATGGAGGTACAACATTAGCTGTGACTTAGCAATTGCATTTAAACAATGGAGTAGTCAGGTTGACTTTTGTTCATCTTTCGGCAAAATAGAGCAACCAACTCATCGATTAGACCTTCTGGTAAGATAGCTTCACTTTCCTTTTTTGTCACCTAAAATATATATCAACGAATAATGTTCAAACTTTAAAGTGTTTCGATAAATAATATGGAGTTTAGTACTTTCATTTTTGAGGGAATATCCTATTACCTCTCAAGAGATTATACTTTGAGATAAACAAATTATAGTTGTAGTATCGAAAATTACTATATTGAGAGTATTTCTTATATCATGAGTGGTAATTATTATACTGTATTCTCAATTTACGACATTCAGGATATAATAAAAACTTCTAAGATAATAACTTTTAATATTATAGCTATAATTTTTTTATCTCGAAATATAATTTTTTTAGAAATAATATGATATTTCCTATAAAAAAAAGAGTTTTACAGAAATGAAGGCCATAAATAATTTAAGAAATGCATTTTAAAGAATCAGATGAAGGTAAAAACAAGACAAAGCCTATTATGACGCCAAAGGAAAAAAAGTATCATAATTGGAGGCCAATTTCTTTTTAAAAAAAAACTTTTTAAACATTACATTGAAAATTAAATAGCTTTTCTCAAAAATACTTGAGAAGTTAAAAACTCCTCAATGTCGATAAAACTTTATACATTATGAGAACAGATACCTAATCAGTCCACAAAAGTTATAATGCATATATATTCTACGACTATACATGTCATTTAATTAAAGATTCAAATACCAACGCCTGATTGATTCCGATAATTCAGCACTTGATTGTCTTAAACAAGATTTTGAATTTAAGTATTGTGAATAAAAATAATTAACATTAAAAAACTTTATCCCTATAATAGATTTTGAATATTAGTGATTTAGATCAAAATAAAAAATTAAAGATTTATATTAATGATAAAAAATACTTTGAACAATTTCAAAGTATTACTCTCGCAATAATATATAAGTATTTTCTCATAACAGAAAAGTGGAAGCCAACAAAAATTGAGTTATATGCTTTCATTAAGATTTAAGAACACGCCATTATGAGTTTCAAATTCACAAATAAATATTGAAATAAAAACAAAAATTGTAAATGATGGACATTGGAATTGAACCAATTTAATTTTGAGTTTATTCTGTTTATTTCAAATTCTTTCAAAATTTTAAAATGTTCCATATAAATGTATAAACATCAGTTGGGAACTCCGAATTCTTTTTGACGAGATATTAGTTAAAATAAAATTTAAAAATAAAAAATTCTGATAAATAATTGCTTTAGTATTGAAAGTAACTTTTATCAGAAAGGTAAAAGCTTTTCGCCTACGGCACCATCAATCAACAAGGAGTACAAAAGAGGCGAGTCGTTAACGAAAATTAATATTGAATAAAATGTTGGAAATTTGTTTATTTTGAGAATTTAAAAAATATTTTTTAATAAATTATTAAAAGTATTATTAGCCTGCTCCAATAGAACAATTTAAAATTCTCATAATAAATTTTGAAAAAGTTACAACATATGTGCTATCTTTACACTAATGTACTTGGGCTGGAAATGACAATAATACTAATCATGTAGTAAGTTTTGGGAGTTGTTACATTTTGAGGGTGCATTGGTCTCAAGATATCACGAAGAGAAACGGCATTGTATCTGTCCGATTTGTGGATTAGTGATTCAAATTAAGTCCAAGTTTACCTAGCAAGCCACAGTTGTGACTGTCGAACTTGACTCCATCAAGACCAAAACATTGACAGAATGACAGCGATGGGAACATTAATTATTTTTGTGACGGAATAAACAATTCTCAATTATTAAAGCAGTCCAACACAATGGAAAAAGGAAATCTTTTGGGAGAATCCAACGTTTAGCCACAGATAACCAGTCTATAATATATTTCCTGTTTGTATTGGTTATAGAAAACATAGAATCGCATTTAACCTTCGCAACTAATTCTATAACGCTAATCATCGTTACATATAACTTTTTTCTTCAAATTAAAAAATATATTTTGTAAATCTTCCAAATTTTGTGGCATACATATGACTGTCCTCAATTATAAATGGACAGGGATGATAACTTTGTGGGTACCCGTAACATCCCAAACTTTAGGAATAGCCCAGTATAGAAGGAAGTTCGGGCCCGAAGCAAGAGCAAAATAGTAAATAGGTGAATCACAATAAAAGAAAGGGTAGAATTATAATTGTCACACCATAATAGTAAAACTGTAAATAATGAATTACGATTGTCAGGAAGAGCACTAGAAGAAAAATCGCAATTCCAGGAATAGGTGTGCCCCACGACACTAGTAGACAACTAAAATACATGTAATAACTTTATAACTGATATTTCTACAACCAATTTTTAAATAAAAAGCATGGATTACTCATATAGTGCATAATATATTGGGTAAATCAGAATAGCTGAATTAATGGTCGGATATCTTGAATTAACCCTCAAAGGTCCCATAATATCTTTGGGCATGACAAATTCAAGGAAATAATCTTACAGAGACTAGACAAACATATAAGAAGAGTAACCAGGGTATGTGACCAACATGAGCTATACTGGCTCTAGTTGGTGGATTTATCACAACCAGTCACTCTACAAAACATCAAGACACCCTCATCCTCTCCCTTTCTCCTTCTTGAAGATGCCACCACTATCATCCTCTCCTCTCCATCTTCTTCTTCACCATCATCATGGTCATGAGCTTCAAACTCATGGTTGATGGCTTTTTTGGTCTCAAAACACTCTATTCCTTTTATGAAAATTAATCCTTACATTCTCTTTTATAAAAGTCCTCTATCAATTTGATAGTCAACTATCAAGTGAAGCTTCCTCACCTCCATATAGGCTGCTACCATGAGAGAAGAAGAAAGATAGGAGTTGTTCTTAGCTTTCTTATTTCCATGGCTTCAAGAATCTTGAGGTAGGCTCCTTAAGGTTTTCTTGAAGTTAGAGTTTTCTTGAATCCTTTCTTATCTATGCATTTAGAGCTTTGTATGAAGTTAATAGAACCTTTTCTAGTGATTTGAGGTTAGAAAAACTTGATTGGTGTTGGAGGGAAGACTAGGAAATCAAAAAAATCACAAAACAGAGAACAACTACAGAGGAACCTAGATGCAATATGCACTACAAAGGGCATACATTGAGTTACAACATTTTAATTGAAATAAAACTAATTTTAGATGAAACTTGACTCGAAGATAAATCTAACCATATAAATTATAGGTCTATTGGACTTGAAATGAAGGAATTATAATTTTTAGAAATAAAATATTAGTTAACACCTCTTATCCTAACCAGTGTGTGATGAAGGGGGGAACAACTTGTGCCAAACAAGTTCAATTTGAGCGAAACCACTTTTGTAGAGAGCTAACATATATAGAATCATGCCCAAAAGATTTTAGAATAAGATCATAAGTGGATTATTCTTAGTAAATCTTTAAAGTTAACCTATACTCTATTTAAGTTAAAACAGAGCAACCCAAATAAGGAGCTCATAACTTGAGCTCTACCTACTCAATTAGGGCGAGACTTGTTGGACTTAAAAGAGGGTCCATGTAGGTAAATCTTGGTAGAATTTTGGATCAAAATAATATAAAATAAATTTTTAGTAATTTTCTAAGTTTAAATGTGCAAGTTTGTCTTGAAATAGGGCAGTCTTGAGTAAAACCATAATAACTTAAATTATACACCTCGAAATTTAGTGACACCAAAGGTTTACAAGTAGACTAACAAGGATACATTCTATTAAATTTTTATATTAAAATGAATTAAAATAGAATTTTAGTGTAATTTAAAAGTTCAAGGTGGATTTAAGAAGAGTAGGAGAACTTGATGGCTTCATAATTTTGAAGTTCCATAACCTATGAGGAATCAAATGAACTGAGTTATTTATGCAATTACATACCAAATGATGTTATGTTGAAATATTATTGATGATGATCATGATCTTTGTGACTGGTTGGATTGTTGACTGTGTTTATCTTGGAAAACTTTTATATTATAACCGTCATGCTGCCAGATTTCTGGCGTAAGTAAGTTGCAAATGTGTTATGTAGCATGATCATGAGCATTGCATGTTCATATGACTATGTCATCTCAATGAAGAACTACATATGAATCTATGAATTAGAAAGTATATGAACAAATAAAGCAACATTCCTTCACATGCAATTATGAAATCCCTCCATGTGAAGAGTTCTTTCATCACCTGAAGGCAACTAAAACATTCATTTAAAGGGAGGCAGCTACAAGATCCCTTCCTATGCAGAGTCTCTCTATCTTAGAGGCAGTTGACCAAATGAGATCTCTCCAATTTAGAGGCACATAACTCCCCTTGTAGGTTAGTACTGTATGATAACGGTCATGAGTTGAGCCAACTTCTAGATTAATCTACCAAAGGATAGTAAATTCTAAAGATACATGCAAACACCCTAGAAAAGTGATACATAATGTTTAAGTATGTTAAGCAAAGAAAGTTAAAGAAAGCTAAGCATAACAAGCGCACTTGCATGATTATATGAAATGCCTCTGCATATGCATAAGTTGTATCATTTTATTAGCCCATTATCATTGTTACAAAACTGCTCCCTCAATTGTCAAATGTATGAATAAAATCAACCTGTTTCAGAATGGTAGTTTTGAATGTTATAAAATGGAAATCTATAATTAATATAGCATGATCACCTTTTCATAATAAATTGAAGTAACTTGAACCACAATGATGACAATTGATTGTATGGTAGTATAGGATGTCTGCTGAGAATATAAAATTCTCACTCATATGTATATTCTTGTGTTATCTCCAGATAGCTTAGGAGATCTTGATGATAGCCATTTTGAATGAATTTGACCACTATTGGATGGACTGTCAACAGTTGCTGTCAAAAAAGGTCCATTTATTTATTAGTAACAACTTTTAGGTGTAATATTATGATTTAAGCAGTATTATACTTAGAAGGGTGTTATAATAGCCACTATATCCCAACTCACTCAGGTCAAGTTTTAAACTCATCCTGCAATAGATGTAGATAGGGTATGGTGAAAATATTGGTGCATACAGGGCGGATTCGAATTTAAGATGAACCCACTCTGGTCCATGTCATACAATTATTAAAATATATTACTTAACTGTTATATTAATTCAATTTAAAAATTTAAGCATTAAAAATTAGATAGTGGGTAGTGTGCCGGTCATGATATTTTTCTACGAATAAAATGCGAAAATTGTTTTTAGAACTCCAAGATGATTTAGGTATGGATTGAGATTTGTTTAAAAAAATGCAAGACAAAATTAAGTTAGGCTAAACCCTTACCTTACTCGCCAATTGTCATCCCTATATCTGAATGCACGTATGATCTCGATACATTTAGATAAATCTTTAATTTTATGTACTTGCAGAGATTCAGATCCAAAGATATTTCTCTTTCGCCATTTCCACGCTGTTTCCTTGATCACATTTAGTGCAAAAATCAAAAACACCTTGCTATTTTTCTCGGTTGCAAAAATTGGGTTGACCTAAAAATAAGTAACTGTTTATGATCATTGCTTTATGCTCATATAGCATATGTAAGTTATGATGACGTGAGAAGCCACGAAATCATTGCATCATGCGTTATGTTTCATTTGACCCTCTTTGATCGCGTAAATTGAATTATTTTTGTTGGGCGCAAGAGTGCACTTGATTTTGGGTGGCGCAAAAATAATTGTGTGATAGATTTAGATATGCAAATAACAATACTAATGTTATTATTCATATGTATTTTTGCGATAACTTACTGATTTTGATTAGATTTGATATTGCATGTTTTGAATTTTTCACGCTAAAACCAAACCTTTCACGAAAATCGTAGGGTAAGTAATCAAATCCTTGTTAACTCACCCCCCTCCCCCCAAAAAACCAAAAAAAGAAATTCTTTATGTGCAACACACACACTCCTTCGTTTTTTCGTTTTCAAAAAAAAAAAAAAAACTTTTCGAATTGTGTAGCACTAATCATATATAGTCTATATATTATATGTTAATATTTCACTTCATGCCTACTACTAAAAATACTGAATACATTATAATTTATGCAAGATTATAAACATTATACTATATATATATACACACACACAAACTCCTTCTCTTTTTCGTTTTCAACAAAAAAAAAAAAAAGAAAACTTTTCGAATTGTATAGCACTAATCATATATAGTCTATATATTATATGTTAATATTTCACTTCACGCCTACTACTAAAAATACTGAATACATTATAATTTATGCAAGATTATAAACCTTATAGTATAATGTTAAACAGAATGAAATTGCTGTTCTCCTTCTTAAAGACGTATTAAAGAACCGTGATAACAATTAATTCCATTGATGCATGTGGCCAAGCAGCGCTCACTAACGAAACTATTTGAATTTGGGAATTGACCTTTTTCCTTCGTTCAAACCTTAAACTAATTGTTCTATTCTAGGAAACTTTCAACATGTGCATCTTCAATTTTGTTCAGAAGAGGGAAGAACAGCGATTGAGCCAAATCAACTCCATCTTTCCAGTTGGTTAGCACTTGAGAATTGATTGATCAAACTATGCATGATATGGATATAAGAAGATATTAATTCTATATCTCCATTCCAAAATGTGCTGATTTGAATTATATAATGATACATAAGTTGTTTTATTTTGATTAAGACACTTGCTAGGGCCGCGCAAGCTGTCAAATAATATTCGATTGAACAAGATTCTCATGCGTAATCATAGCCATGTCAAAGCCAAGCTAAACGATATATACATGCCTTAAGAACAAGCCAACCATTGGATTGCTATTACATGGTTGCTAAAGTATATTCTAGTGTTGCTAGGACTCAATTTGATAACACAACCAACACTGCTATTGTACAATATAGGGGAAAGTACATTCCATCTTCAAGTACCCCTTCTTTGCTTTTACTTCCAGCTTTCGATGCAACCAATGCCTCTATCAACTTCATAAGTAAACTTCGAAGCTTGGCTGATGATCAGCACCCGATTGATGTGCCTTTAGACGTAAACACTAACCTATTCTACACAGCCTCAGTTAATTCATTACCTTGTGCAAATGCTTCAGCACGCCGAGCCCTTGGTGGGATTCGCCTTGCAGCTAGTATGAACAACATAAGCTTCCAATTGCCATCGGGCAATAACATTTTGCAGGCTTATTATAGCAACATTAGAGGCGTCTTTCGAGAAAATTTCGCAGATGTTCCACCCCCCTATTTGATTTTACTGCTACTAATTTGCCTATAGTCCTTAATACTCCTTCAGTAGATAAAGAGGTGAAGGTACTTGAGTATGGCTCAACGGTGGAGCTTGTTCTTCAAGGGACTAACTTGCTGGTTGGTACTGAGCGTCCAATTCCAATGCACCTGCATGGTCACATCTTCTTTGTGGTTGGATGGGGATTTGGAAACTTTGACAAGGACAAGGATCCTTTGAAGTATAATCTTGTTGATCCTTCTTTTCAGAATACTATGGCTATATCCAAAAATGGTTGGGTAGCCATAAGGTTCATGGCCAAATGAAGAACAGATGCTGCCACCACCGCCAGACATGCCACGATGTTAAACCAAGAAGCAGCCAAGTTGTTCCAAATATAACTACTTTTAATTCCATTCTTTTATTAAATCCTATTTGTTATTCTTTAAATTTTTCATTACGGATCTGTTGTGTTACAAGTATAAAATAAGAAAGTTGTGTAGATGCCGCTGCTTCTTTGAGGATGTAAAATGAATCTGAATGTTATCTTGGAATTGTCGATAAAAGTTCGTTGGTTTTAATTGCCCTAATGTAAAGTGTTACAAATGCAATTGTCACCGTTCCATTGCCACGTGCATTCAAGTAGTATCAAAGGCATAGCAATTGAAGTTACTGCATCTGATTCTAGTTTCTTTATTATTAGTAATCACTCTATTTTTTGCTCTTTTTATTTTTCTTCAGTACTTTGAGGCCAAAAAGAGGTGTTTTCTATCTTGTTAACTTTGTTATATTACGGTCATGCATGCGGTGTTTGAAATAGTTTGCATAAATAAACCCTAATATTTTAATATGTTTGTATTAACTTTTATTAAAGCATTTTTTTTCTTACATTTGCAGAAAGAAAAAATGTGTCAAAAGTAAAAGACTATTAAATTTTGATAAATAACAAAGCAGGTGGAACTTCATTTTTTTTTTTCCATGTTCCAATTATTAGCCATCTTGTAGCATAAGGTAAAATTAAACAATGTAACTCTTTTTTATCATATTCACGGAAAGTCCAGAATACTCTTCAACATGGAGGCATGTCTGGTGGTGGAGGTGCTAATGTTTCATTTGAGGATTTGCCATTCTTCACAATAAACACAGTCTCCATGCCCCATGAGAGGTGGCGTTCTAGATGGCAGTGCATGAACCATACTCCTGTAATTCAAAATATATATACATTCATTGCAACAATATTGAGTACTCTGAACTTAGAAAATAAAAAAGAGTTATGATATTTAGACAAGTTTATTTAGTGTGTCTATTAACACCAGAGACTTCATGTGTAAACAATGGGGATTTTATATGATGAGCGGGAATCACGGGAATTGCAATTAACAATATTATTACTTATAGTCTTAGTCTATTCAATTCCCCACTAATCAATATAAAATCTCCACTATTTATACACAAAGTCCCCAATGTCAATAGACATACTAATAAATGTGTATAAATTAAATATCATTATTTAATGAAAAATGGGTAAAACAGCTAAACATATGAGTTATACAGGAATGATTTTTGTAGCACCCCAACACATAGAAGAAGAGAAAAGGAGAGATATGAGGAGAGAAGAAGTGGGGAAAAAAAAGTAGATGGTGGGCCCCATACTTCTATGAGTAGGTGCCAAGGGTGTCTAGGATTTTGAAAGATTCATATAACACAACTCAAATATATATACGAGTTTTGCATGCTATACATACCAGGGTTGGTAGCCACAAACCTAACTGCAGCCCAACCATTTACGGGCACAGTCACTGTATTCTGAAGAGGAGGATCAATGAGATTGTAATTCATGGGGTCCTTGCTTTTATTGAAATTGCCAAAACCATATCCAACAACATGGAAACTGAATCCATGGAGATGCATAGGATGGTCTATCCCTGCAACCACGTTTGTCCCTTGGAAAACAACTTCCACTGTTGAACCATATTTCAGAACCTTAACCTTAGTCCCTTTCCTTGGTATGCTTAGTTCTAGAGGCAAAAATTCTGCTGTGAAGTTAAATATATATGGTGGAAAACTGGGAAACCCTTTTTTGAATACCCCATTGATGTGGTAGTAGTAGGCTTCTAGGATGTCAAACTTCGGGTTTTCAAAACTTATGTTGTTCATGCTAGCTGCGAATATGGTTCCATTTGGTCCTTGGCAGGATTGGCGCCCTCTGGAGCATGGAAAGGTGTTAACAGAAATTGTCGTCACTATGTGAGTGCTGATTTTTTTTGGGACTTTGCGAGGGTATTTCTGAGGCAAGCCCCTAATGCTTCTAATGAATTCAAAAGCTGCTTGTGTGTCATTATAGTTAGGAAGATAAGGTAATGAAGGAGTTGAAGATGGAGTGTAACTCCCTCTGTAGTGGACTCTAGCGGTGGTTGTGGTGTTATCAAAGGCAACTCCAACCCCACTTGAATATGCCCTTGCAGCCATATAGTAGTGATTAGGCTCTTGGTTAGCATGCAACAGCACATCCATTGTTTGTCCTGGAGCTATACAAATGTAATCGCTTGTCAATGGCTTTGTGTACATAGCATCAGCACCAACAACAGTGAGGTTGTGCTTGTAAACCGAGAAAAAGAGAATGAGATTCATTGCCGCATTAATAATGCGGAGAAGATAAGTCCTGCCTTGGTCTACATTTAACTTGAATGTTTCTGAAAATTTAGGAAAAAAAAAGAGAATCTGGTGTTAAGAGAAAGAGCCTAACCTCAAAGGTACAGATGATAATATACTTAGTTAATAGTAAATACCATGAGTAAGATTAAATTATAAAGTAGATTCGATATGATTATCTTAATGATTGTGACGGATAATTTTGATGCCTACCTGATCTTGAGCAAGGATACAGATCCCCGGGTTGACCATTTATAGTGATAGCATCAGATATGTTTGGGGCTCCTCCGTTTTCAACAAATTCTCTGAAGACCTTATAGACATCATTCTTCCACCATTCTCCTAAGTAGATTTGCATAGATAAGTGAGTTTAAACAAGTTTGAGAGATAGGAGAAATATTTGGGTGGTTCTGGAGTATCACGTAATTGTGCTCACAACCAATAATATAATGATATTTTAAATTATTGGCTGTGAGCACAACTACGTGATATTCCAAAACCATTCAAATATTTCTCAGGATATAGTAGTATAAAACTTGATTATAATAATTTATGTAAAAAGACATTTTATTCACTCTTAAGTGTCCCATTTGATATTATATTGTTTTATGTCAAAAATACATTTCTGCATATAAATAACATTACATTTCCCCGGTTGTGTTTCAAATTTGTGATAGCTATTTAATTTGACCAATTAATTAGAAGGCAGGACAAGTGCAAAGGATTTTTTCATATACCGAATATGATGGGCACCTCTGCATCAGGCTTGGGAAAAGGGTAGGTACTGTGCTTTCTTGGATAGATAATGATAGCACCATAAACTGTGGCTCTTGACCAATCACTATGAGCATGCCACCATAAGGTCCCTTCCTCCGTAGAAAAAACCACCTTCTGCCTGAACCTCCCTCCTGGTTGGATGGGGCACTGAGTGATGTATTCAGGACCATCTGTCCATGGATTCCTTGGCTGCTTCACTCCATGCCTGCCAGTAAAGTCAGTTACATTAGGCGTTTAAATAATCTTCATCCATTGTGTTGTTGTGTTTTCCTTGTGTCATAAAAATTTATGAGAATGAAAAGCCACTACCAGTGTAGGGTGATGTTGTATTTGCCCCTGTTGTAAACATTGACATAGATTGTGTCACCCTTATGGACACTTATAGTTGGCCCTGGAAATCTTCCATTCACTGTCAATATGCTTTTTGTGGAACAGAGTCTTGTATACCGGGCTTCTTTCACCTGCGAGAATAATCAAATTGGCTATTACTGTCATCAGCTACTCTTATGTCAGCCACAACCTAAACAATCCTATATAACGTAAATGTACTTAAAGAGGAATTACAAAGCAGGGAGTTTCTTGCAACAAAAGTTTGGGGGAAATTAAATATTAAAAACAAAATATTCAAATTATGGTTATGATTGCTATTGGCACGTAATGTTTAATCAATTCTAATCAGTGTATTAAGGAATAACAGGATGTAATGGTTCTCACAACAAAGTTGTAATGACTCAGTGTTTGGGAGCTAAGACCAATCAAGGAAAAACACCACAGAATTTGGAGGAACTTTTTCTTGCCAAACGACATTTTCATGAAGGAAAAATAGTTTGTGGGGTATGAAGGCATTGCGTGGGAGGGGTTTTATATGTATCTGCGAAGGAAGAGATTTAGTAGATGTAGATGTTAAGATGTCAATTTGGCCCAAAAAAGTAAAAAAAAGATGTTAAGATGTCGATAATTTTTGGTGAGGCCTCAATATCATGTATTAATCATGATAAGACAAATTGGTCAAGCCGGCTATTAATTCAGTAATCAATGTAGGCTTGGTTAAGAAGATGGTAGATTTCTTGATATCTTGTTTAAAAGTCTTATATTCGAGATTTAGGAATAGAAAAAATCCTCTCTAAGAGACCTCTACTCCCTTCATTGACCTCCGTCATGTTAGACTTATTTAGTCGAGCTCCTGGTAATAAGGCTCAGATACTAGTGATTTCATAGAGACCAAAAAATCATTAATTCAGTAAAGCAAAATACTATTATTTGATATAGAAAATGAAGGGGGATAGCGTATAGATCAAAGATTGCCGTATTTAGAAAGGTTGGTTTCAATTAAATCTCTTTGAAAGCACTACAAAAACAGATTCGCTTTAAACCATAATGAATCGCTAGCTCTTGCAGTTGCTATCCGCGGATAAGATTGCTTAAATATTAAATATCTGTGTCAGAGCATGTGACTTATTTAATCAGTTTTAGCATTGTTCAACTCTCCGTTGTGATAATAAGAGCTAACAAAAATTATTCAGCATATTTTTTTTAAATTCTGACTTTTCAAAGTTGTCTGTAAATGAACAAGTTTGTGGGAAAAATATTATTAAACTTGCATTCAGCTAGCCCTCATTTTACATGGCAGTTCTCTATGATTATTGTTACCCCTAATTTATATTTAGTTTATTAAAATAACTTTCTTCTTCTTTTATTTTAATCAAAATAATAATTTAAAAATTATTTATTTATATCAATCATAATGTTATCTAATTTTATTATTGCTAATTTAATTAAAAATCATTTAATTATTAAAAAATTTATTTTTACCCCAATTTTCAATTTTTATATTGTCGCTAGATATTACAAATATTGATAAGTAATTTATTTAATATAATTATATAGATCTAAATATTAAATTATTTTTTAAAATTTTCTTGATACAATAGTTATTTAAATAGTATAACTGTGCTTATTTTTTAAAAAAAAAAATAGTTAGTAAAAATAAATAATAATAAAGATATACTAATAAATCGTAATATACAAGTACATATCTAACCTTTTAACGTCTAGTGTTTATATAATTTAAAAAATATTAAATAATTTACAAAAAAATTTATTAAATAAACATATGATACCATAATTTATTGTTATTAACCAATTAATTTTTATTATAGTTTTTATCGTTATTTATATTCTTAAGAGTTAAGGTAACTTGATAACTATTGTATTAGTTACTTGCCAACTTCAGAAGGACTTTAAAAAGTTAAAACTTTTTTTCTGTCACACATGACCACTGACATTCACATAGTATAAAGGCTAAATTATTTCGTTTCTTTTTGATAAATTATATATTACATACTTCTAAATAAATTAATTATAATAAAAATTAAAAATATAAATATAAATATAAATATAAATTGACAGGCATATATATGTCTTTCAATCCACTAATAATGATAAAATAACAATTAAATATATAATTAATTCAATATATCAAATCATCTTAATGCTTAATAATAGAGGTGACAAAAATAATTGGAGTAAAACTACACCTTTGACCCTAAAAGATTTGTGGTTTAACACTTTAGTCTTTGAAAGATCAATTGTAATACTTGAGTCTCTCAAAAATTTGATATTATAACACTTCAGTCCTCAAAAGATCAATTATATATATTTGAGTCTCCCAAATATTCGGTGTTATAACACTTTAGTTCAACTAAAAATGATAACGGTGGACTTAATTATTATAATGCCAAATTTTAAGGTACTCAAGTATATATAATTAGGATCTTTTGAGAACTAAAATATTAAAATATAAATCTTTTAGAGACCAAAGTGTAGTTTTGTTCAAAAAATTATAGTAAAAAGTAAGTGATCGTCGCCAACAAATCTTAATACTATATGTTTATCTAATATTTTTTTAATTATATATATACTAAATGGTAAAATAATAATAGTATGTGTTGTATATTACGACTTAATTATTTATCTTTATAATTATTCATTTTTACTTATTATTCTTCTCCTAAAATATTAACTACTATATATGGTTTAAGTAACTACTTTCTTAAGAAAAAATTTAAACAAAATATATAAATATAATTAATTATATTCACTAAGTTAATTATAAATACTATTGTAATATTTAGTGGCCATATAAAAATTAAAAAAATGTGACTAGTAATAAAAATTTTCAAAAATTTAAATTAATTAAAATTGATGTTCCATTAAGTTGCTGAAATTTTTAGAGCTTAAAACCATCCAAAACATTTTTAAAATTACTTTTGATGAGTGTTTTTTATGCTTGTTTGTTAGTTATTTATGTTATTTTATTTCTTTTAGCATTTTTGTGGATTTATGCGCGCTCAGGTGCTAAACTTCCACCGCTGAGGCATTGAATTTGCTGTTTTCATTTTGCTGTCAGGTGGCCTGGCGCCTAGGCGTCCACGACGTGCTATCAAATTTTTGTTGCATTTAATTAAGAGACATGCGCAATTTCTAAGTTACTGAGGAGGGGAACTTGAAGAGAAACAGAGGGGAAGAAGCTCTGAAGCTACTGGAACACCTTGGGAACAAGAGGAGGAGTGAAGATTGAAGATTCATCTTCCATTTCTTAGGTTCTTCATGAGTTTTTCTGCACTCTTTCTCTCTTTGCTCTTTCATAAGATGAGTTGCTAGAAACTATAGCTAGGGGAAGGGAATAGTTCTGAAATGATTGTATTGGGTTTTGATTTCTGATACTTTGATATGGATTTCTTGGATCAATTGTTCATTTTTTGTATTTATATGCAATAAGTTATGAGTTGTTATTCATGATTGGCTTAAGGTTTTTACATGATTTGGGAAAATTGTATATGAGTTAACTCCAAGGATGAATAGTATGAATTTCAAGGGTTAGGAATAATTCTTGAGTTTTGCATGGTATGTGGATTGATTTCTAGGTTTAATCCAAACTTATGTTAAAATTTAGTCAAGGAATTGTCATATTTTAGCATGAGTATGAGAATTGATTCACCAAGGAATTGGGGTTAGTTCACTAATAATACTGTCATTAATCTAAGATTTCCAAATTAAGTATTTGAGGAATTCAATTAAAAAGTAAGAAAATTCAGACCATCCCAACCTCTAGTGTTTTGAAATTTTGAGATTATCTCTTGTTTGTTTTATGTTATTATAAACTTTGTTTTCATTTTCCATTTTGGTTACATTTTGAATTAGAGCTTTCTTCAATCCAAACAGTTGTTATTATTTAACTAGAAATTTGGTTAGTGAAGTATTATTTGATAGCGTCAATCCTTGTGGGACGATACTCACTTTCCGTGGTTATTACTTAAACGATTTGATATACTTGTCAAAGAGTTATCAATAATCTAATTAATAATAATAAGTTTAAGTAAAATTATAATTGATAGCAAAAATAATTTTAAACTATTATTTTAATTAACAAATGCAGAAAAAGGATACATTTCAAAAGAAATCAAATAAAAAACACTAAAATAAGAGTGACATAAACATCTATGAGTGGCAAACTCTCCATTTTTACTTGATTATTACTAAATTCAAAACAAAACATCAAAACAGAAGCTTAAATATGGATATATTAGCTTGTAGGAGAATTGCACTTATTTGCTGTACGTGTCTATAAGCTAGGCTTCCAAAAGTTGAATATTGCATTTTGCTGAACAAAAGTATTGGTCTTCCGCTTTTAAGGCTAATGAAACCACTGCCCACCGGTAAAACAAAGCGCTACCTAGGACAAAATTCAAATATGAATGATAAAATCTTAAATGAAATATGTTAAATGAGAACTACATAAATAGGAAAGGATACAAATTATTTATTATTATTATTATAAAATTTGAAGTCAATGATCATTGGTAAACGCATTATTATAATTTTTAGTTAGTTAACTGATAATGATTTTCCCAAACCCAAGATACTTGCCCGAACAGATCTCTCTTCTCCTCTCTTGTATGGCCACTACTTGAGTGAGTTCAAGGAGTTTACGCACTACCCCATATCAATCAAAGAACATCAATTATTGGGTTTAGCTTCTGACCAAACCAGAAGAAGAGGAAATAGCCACACCCATTTTGGAAGAAAATTAATTAATATTGTGTCCATGTTTGAGAACACATGCCTAACATATGGTTTCACTTTGTCTTTCCATTTGCATATCTAAACGCATTTAAATATCGTCGAAAAAACTACTGCAAGGTCTAAACTCTAGAGTGGGCATGGCCATGATCTATGATGATATCACTATTAGCATCTGAATAACAAATAGGCTTAGTCTCATCCTTTGCATATTAGTAAATGATTTATTACAACTGTATCTTATTAGACAAAAATAAATTGCCTATATCTATCTATATTATACTTGTCTATTATAGTACACAAGCTGCACACACTAAGGCTGCATCATCAACGTCTAGGTCTAACCTCTCACTGAAAAAGAACCATAATTTTTAGCATAAAACCGAAGTCATTTCTTAAAGACCACATTTTTGAAAGGAGTTGTTGGCCGGATTTGTTCAACCGTTCAACTGTGAAGGATCGTAGCAATTTTTGTACAAAAACAGAGAAGAAAGCACTTCCTTTGTAAAGCTTTAGTCTAATGCTAGCTAACAACTATATCTGTTGGTAACCGATCTATGAATTTCAATGTAAGTTATTAATATTGAAGCTTGTAGCAGGAGCCTGAGCTGTAATGTATATAGTGGATCCAAAAACACAAGAAAATGTATACTTTTCTGCGAATATGTGATACTAAATGTTTTGGAATGTAAAATATAATACAAAAGTTTTTTCACTATCATGTTGTCATGTGCCATTTTCCCTTTTCCCTTAATTGTAAATTTTTAAATCCTTCAAATTATAATTATTCTTTAATTTATCTTCTTCTTCTTTTTTGTACTTCCATTATAATTACTATGTGAAATTTATTACGCTCAATATTGTTTGTTTTATTTTGACCTTTCATTTTTTTCTCATTTATATCTTTCTTAACTTTTCATCTTTTATAACCATACAATTTTTTTATTTTTAAAATTTTTTGAAAGTAGCAATTAAATTGTAAACATTTTTAATGTCAGCATTAAGACGTGCGAAATGTTTTTATAAACATATGTAAGATAACATGATAAACTAAGATTTTACATTAATATCTTTAAGAAAAAAGTTATCGAAACAATTCACCCAAAATATTAAAATAACCATAATAATTTTTTATTTACTTTATTTATAAAGGTATGTACAAAAAAAATCAACTAAATACTTATTAAATCTTAGATATAATTCTTTTTATTACACTTTAAGATATTATCATTATATTTACATTAATTTTTTTGTTAAATAAAAATTTTAATAAATGTTTTTATTTTTAATTCTTTAAATATAAATTAATTTAAATATATATTAAGCATTTATTTATTAAATAAAAATTATAATCACAAAAATATTTAATTTATATAACTCGTACCATTCACGCGATAAACTAACTAGATACCCTAAAAAGTAAATACGCACAAAATTGACGTGAATAATCTACTAGGGCATGAGGAAGCCATTATATAGACTTCTTGTGAATTAAAACCACCAATTATAGCTTAGTTACTGCTTATAAGGATTTGTGTACTTTATGCATTAGATTGAAGAAACACGGCACCACTTACAATTTGCAAACATAACGTGTACACAATGGGATTGGCAAGATTTCGTGCACCAAAAAGCACGCCTCCTTCAATTGCATTTAATGAAGTTACAACATTAGCTGTGACTTAGCAATTGCATTTAAACAATGCAGTAGTCAGGTTGACTTTTGTTCATCTTTCGGCAAAATCAAGCCACCAACTCATCGGTTTGACCTGCCGGTAAGATAGCTTCACTCTCCTTCTATGTCACCTAGACAATAATATCAATTAATAAAGTTCAAATTTCAAAGTGTTTCGACATATAATATGGAGTTTATTACTTTCATTTTTAAGGGAATATCCTACACCTCTCAAAAGATTATACTTTGAGATAAACAAATTATAGTTGTAGTATCGAAAATTACTATATTGAGAGTAATTCTTATATCATGAGTGATAATTATTATATTGCATTTACGACATTCGGGATATAATAAAAACTTCTAATATAATAACTTTTAATATCATAACTATAATTTTTTTATCTCAAAATATATTTTTTAAATAAGTAATATGATATTTCCTAAAAAAAAAGTGTTACAGAAATGAAAGCCATAAATAATTTAAGAAATGTATTTTAAAGAATCAGTTGAAGGTAAAAACAAGAAAGAGCCTATTATAACGCCAAAGAAAAAAATTATCGTAATATGAGGCCAATTTTTTTTTAAAAAAAGTTTTTTTTAAAAATTACATTGAAAATTAAATAGCTTTTCTGAAAAATACTTGAGAAGTTAAAAACTCCTAAATGTCGATAAAACTTTATATATTATCATTATAGATACCCAATACCAGTGTTTAATTAGGTCAAGTGGTTCGACACTTATTTATCTTAAATAAGGTCTTAGGTTCAAATCTTATGGATGGAAAAAAAATGAATACTAGGAGAGTTTTACGCCTATAGTAGACTGACTTGACTCAAACCAGATTAATGGGAGTCCAGTAAACTTTTGGATACTACTTATTCGTACCAAAAAAAGAATAGATATCCAACCAGTCCACAAAAATTATAATGCATATATATATTATTCTATGACTATATATGTCATTTAATTAAAGATTTAAATACCAACGATTGATTGATTTGAGTAGTCCAACAGGTGATTGTCTTAAATAAAATTTTGAGTTCAAATATTATAGATAACAATAACTAGTATTAAGAAAACTTTATTCCTATAGTAGATTTTGAATATTAGTGATTTAGATCAAAATAAAAAAAATTAAAGATTTGGATTAAATATAAATTGTTCAAAGTATCACTCTCGCAATATATAAGTATTTTCTCATGATAGAAATGTGGAAGCCAACGGAGATTGGGTTATATGCTTTCATTAAGATTTAAGAACACGCCATCTTGAGTTTCAAATTCACAAATAAATATTGAAAAAAAAAATTGTAAATGGTGGACTTTTGAGTTGAACCAATTTAATTTTGAGTTTATTTTGTTTATTTCAAATTCTTTCAAAATTTTAAAGTGTTCCATGTAAATGTATGAACATCAGTTGGAAACTCCGAATTCTTTTTGACGAGCAATTAGCCAAAATAAAATTTAAAAATAAAAAATCTGATAAATGATTGCTTTATTATTGAATGTAACTTTTATCTGAAAGGTAAAAGCTTTTCGCCTACGGAACTATCAATCAACAAGGAGTACAAAAGACGCGAGTCCTTAACGAAAATTAATATTGAATAAAATGTTCGAAATATTGTTTATTTTGAGAATTTTAAAAATATTTTTTTAAAAAAAATTATTAAAAGTATTATTAGCCTGCTCCAACAGAACAATTTAAAACTCATAAATTTTTTTGAAAAAGTTACAACATATGTGCTATCTTTACACTAATATACTTGGGCTGGAAATGACAATAATACTAATCATGTAGTAAGTTTTGGAAGTTGTTACATTTTGAGGGTGTATTGGTCTCAAGATATCACAAAGAGAAACGGCATTGTATCTGCCCAAATTGTGGATTAGTGATTCAAATTCAGTCCAAGATTTACCTAGCAAGCCATAGCTGTGGCTGTCGAACTTGACTCCATCAAGACCAAAACATTGAGAGAATGACAGTGATGGGTACATTAATTATTGGGTGTATTACACTTACCTCTCTTGAGGTTCAGTGTAATTACACTCAGCATCCTCTATTTGCAAAATTATTTTTAGATATCTAAATTTCATAAAAATCTGCACTAGCCTCTCCTACTATCAACACTCCGTTAATTGAGTTATAGCATGTAATAATTGTATTTCGGAACTCGGAAACTAGAAGGAAACTAGAGCGGAGACAAGGAAGAAGTGAATTGCCTCACATTAAGTGAGGGTGGCTAAGTGACAAGTTGAGATAGGAACTCGGAACTTGTCCATCAGCTCACCATATGTATGGCTATTCTTTAGAATGAGTTCCGAGTTCCAATCTCAACTTGTCACTTAACCAACCTCTTAATGTGAGACAGTTCAATTTTTGAGTTTCAAGTTTGTAACTTGTCCATAGCTTTACCATATGTATAGCTGTTCTTTAGTCAAACTAACCCCCGCCAAATGAGTTCTGAGTTCCGATCTCAACCTATCACTTAACCAACCCTTAATGTGAGATTATTCACTTTTTCCTTGTCGCTCAATTTCCAAGTTCCAAGTTCATTATAAATCGCATGACACTCAAACGATGTTAATTTCCATTAATAATAAGGGTGGTTAGTATAAATAGTTAAATAAAATGGTGCCGGATTTAATTACACTGCACCACAATGCAGATCATTATAATTCACCCTTAATTATTTTTGTGACGGAATGGGCAAATTATTAAAGCAGTCCAACACTATGGAAAAAGAAAATCTTCTAGGGGAATCGAACGTTTAACCACAAATAACCAATCTAATATATCTCCTGTTTGCCTTGGTTGTAGAAAACATAGGATCGTATTTAATCTTCGCAACTAATTCTATAACACTAATCATCATTACATATAAATTTTTTCTTCAAATTAAAAAATATATTTTGTAAATGTTGCATACATATAACAGTCCTCAATTATAAATGGATAGGGATGATAACTGTGTGGGTCCCCACTAGATCCCCACTCATTCAAGTCAGGGTTTAAACCAAAGTTAAGAAAACCAGATCGGGTATCAAACTGATCAAGGTAGGGGTTCAAAAGTTCAGAGGTTTAATCGGGGGTTCGACTGGAATATAATAAAATATTATATTTAATTATTTATATATATAAATATATACATATGATTAATTAAAAAGTAAAAAATTATATTAAATTATTAACAATAACATAACTAATACAAAATAATATTTATTATGAGATATTTTATCAAATATCTTAAATATAAAATTTATTTATTTTAATTTCACTTATATTTCTTTTAAAAAGTACTCACAGACAGTATAACAATCATTTTTTTATTTTTTATTTTTAAATTAATTTAAAAGTATATAACAAATAAGCATATTAAAAGAATCAAGGTTCGAAAAAAAATGAATTTTTGTTTTGATTGAGTTCTTTCTTTTTTTTTATAAAAAAATGATAGTATTTTTACCAAAATTAAAAAAATAAACACAAAACACAAAACCAATCAACCGGTTTGACCAGTCCGGTTCACATTGGTCCACCGATTTTTTTCGATTTTGTGGTGAAGATCGGACCGGCCTGGGATTCGGTTCCCGGTTGGGCCGGTCCGATTCGATTCTCTCTTCCTTGGTTTAAACTCATCCTGCAACAGACATAGATAAGGTATGATGAAAATATTGATGCATATAGAGCAGATTCAAGTTTAAGATGAACCCATTTTGATCCACGTCATATACTTTTTAAAAGATATTACCTAACTATTATATAAATTGAATTTAAAAATTTAAGCATTAAAAAATTAGATAGTAGGTAGGATGCTAGTCATGATATTTTTCTACAAATAAGATGCCGGTATTGTTTTTAGAACTCCAAGATGATTTAGGTATGGGTTGAGATTTGTTTTAAAAAAATGCAAGATAAAATTAAGTTAGGCTGAACCCTTATCTTATCCGCCGCATTGTCATCCCTATATCTGAATGCACGTATGATCTTGATACATTTAGATAAGTCTTTAATTTTATGTACTTGCAGAGATTCAAATCCATAAATATTTCTCTTCCGTCATTTCCACGCTGTTTCCTTGATCACATTAAGTAGTGCAAAAATTAAAAACACCTTGCTATTTTTCTCGGTTGCAAAAGTTGGGTTGACCTAAAAATAAATAATTGTTTATGATCATTGCTTTATGCTCATATAGCATATGTAGGTTATCATGCCGTGAGAAACCACGAAATCATTGCATGCGTTATGTTTCATTTGACCCTCTTTGATCGCGTAAATTGAATTACTTTTGTATGCACTTGATTTTGGGTGGTGTAAAAGTAATTGTGTGATAGATTTAGATATGCAAATAACAATACTAGTGTGTTATTATTCATACGTACTTTTGAGATGACTTACTGATTTTGATTAGATTTGATGGTGCATGTTTTGAATTTTTCATGCTAAAACCAAACCTTGCATGAACATCGTAGGGTAAGTAATCAAATCCTTGTTACCTCAACCCCCCCCCCCCCTCCCCCCAAAAAACAAAAAAAGAAAATATTTATGTGCAACACACACACACACACACACACATAGTACAAAACGAAAATGATATGAATGATGTGGAGAACTATTTACCATTGATCTCATCCTGATTTCAGTTAAACTTGGACTGAAACACAAACTCCTTCTTTTCTTCGTTTTCAAAAAAAAAAAAAAAATTCGAATTGTATAGCACTAATCATATATAGGTCTGTATATTATATGTTAGTATTTCACTTCATACCTACTACTAAAAATACTGAATACATTATAATTTATGCAAGATTATAAACCTTAAAGTATAATGTTAAACTGAATGAAATTGCTGTTCTCCTTCTTAGAGACGTATTTGAGAAACCGTGAAAACAATTAATTCCATTGATGCATGTGGCCAAGCAGCGCTCGCTAACGAAACTATTCGAACTTGTGAATTGACTTTTTTCCTTCGTTCAAACCTTAAACTAATTGTTCTATTCTAAGAAACTTTCAACATATGCATGTTCAATTTTGTTCAGAAGAGGGAAGAACAGCGATTGACTAAGTCAATTTCGCCTTTCCAGTTGGTTAGCACCTGAGAATTGATTGATCAAACTACGCATGATATAGATATAAGAAGACATTAATTCTGTATCTCCATTCCAAAATGTGCTAATTTGAATTATATAATGATACATATGTTGTTTTATTTTGATCAAGACACTTGCTAGGGCCGCGCAAGCCGTCAAATAATATTCAATTGAACAAGATTCTCACGCGTAATCATAGCCATGTCAAAGCCAAGCTAAACTATATATACATGCATAACGAACTCCTCAGATCATATCAAACAGAAAGTAATTAGCAGAGATCAAGCATTTCAAATTTCAGATTCTCCATAAAAATCACAGCAGTCATACAAATTCTAGGAATTTTGTTCCTGAATGTCCTCCTTACTGGCCAGGCTTTGAGGCATCACAAGTTTATGGTATGTTTGATGTTTTAACACGTAGCTGAAGACATAGAAGTTCATACATACTAAGCTATATGTTTATTTGAGCTGGTGCATGTCATAATAAAGGCACTGACCCTTTCAATAAATTGCAGGTCAAAGATGCCCCTTACACAAAACTTTGCAGCACGAAGAACATCTTGACCGTAAATGGCCAGTTTCCGGGGCCAACCTCATATATTACCAAAGGAGAAGAAGCAATCATCGTTGATGTGTATAACCGAGCTAACTACAGCGTCACCATCCACTGGTAAACCACTAATAATTGTCTATGCTCATTGATATATTTTGCAAATTTATATAAGATTCTAAATGATTACTTTGAAACTGCTTCCAAGCATGGAGTAAACCAACCAAGATATCCATAGTCAGATGATTCTGAATATGTCACAGAGTGCCCAATTCGACCTGGTGGAAAGTTCAGTCAAAAAGTAATATTTTCTGAAGGGCAAGGTACACTGTGTTGGCATGCTCACAGTGATTGGTCTCGTGCCACTGTTCATGGGGCTATTGTGATTAAACCCAAGCCCGGAAAGACCTTTCCGTTTCCAAAACCACACAAAGAGGTCCCCATCATACTAGGTATGTATGAAGTAAAAAATACATGGTCAAATTTGACTAATTATTAATTACAAAAGATCAATTATTTCGGGTTAGTTTTAATTCTTTAACTTCATATTTTAGGTGAATGGTGGAAGAAAGATACAGTCCAGGTTTACAATGATTTTCTTAGAGCTGTTGGAGACTCGGTTGTTTCTGATACTTATATTATCAATGGTCAACCTGGTGATCTACATCCATGCTCAAAGAAAGATACAAAGCTATATAAAATTTGATGATATCATTCCCCAAATACATTCACCCATGCATTTTGTGAATGTTACTCGTTGTATGTTTGAATTCATTGCTTAATATAAGTGCAGAAACCTTCAAGCTCAGGGTTAATTATGGCTAAACCTATCTTCTCAGAATGGTCAATGCCACAGTTTAGGACATTCTCTTCTTTGGTATTGCCAAACATCAACTCACTAGCTAAGTGAAGCCGTTCAAGGTAGATTACATCACAATATCTCCTGGACAAACAACGGATGTGTCACTAGAAGCAAAACAACCATTGGATCACTATTACATGGCTGCTAAAGTATATTCCAGTGTTACTAGGGTTCAATTTGATGACACAACCACCACTGCTATTGTACAATATAGGGAAAGGTATATTCCATCTTCAAGTACCCCTTCCTTCCCTTTACTTCCAGCTTGCAACGTGTTAGAGTGGCTACTAGTGCAGAGAACTGATTAAAGGCATCAAGTGCCCCATATTTATGTTTAAGAAGAAATAACCATGTGTATCGACTATGTGCATCAACAAAGGTGGTGTAATAGGAGAAGCCAGAGGAAGACTGAATCAGAGAGGGGCCCCACAGATCTCAAAACACAAGTTCAATGTGAAGGTGGGTCACAACTCTCTCTAACTCAACGACACCAATGCCTCTGTCAACCTCATAAGTAAACTTCGAAGCTTGGCTGATGATGAGCACCCAATTGATGTGCCTTTAGACGTAAACACTAAGCTATTCTTCACAACCTCAGTTAATTCGTACAGATGCTTTAGCATGCCAAGCCCTTGGTGGGATTCGCCTTGCAGCTAGTATGAACAACATAAGCTTCCAATTGCCATCTGGCAATAACATTTTGCAGGTTTATTATAGCAGTATTAGAGGTGTTTTTCGAGAAAATTTCTCCTTACGTAGATACGGAGGTGAAGGTACTTGAGTATGGCTTAACGGTGGAGCTTGTTCTTCAAGGGACTAACTTCCTTGCTAGTACAGAGCATCCTATGCACCCGCATGGTCACAGCTTCCATGTGGTCGGATGGGAATTTGGAAACTTTGGCAACGACAAGGACCATTTGAGATATAATCTTGTTGATCCTCCTTATCAGAATGCTGTGGCTATACCCAAAAATGGTAGGGTAACCATAAGATTCAGGGCTAAAAACCCAGGTACATATATTACTTGATGATTCACTGCCATTTAGAGCGTCATGTCTCTTGAGGGATGGCCATGACTTTCATTGTTATAAATTGCAACAACCCTGAAGAACAGATGCTGTCACCACCACCAGACATGCCACGATGTTAAACCAAGAAGCAGCCAAGTTGTTCCGATATAACTATACTTTTAATTCCATTCCTTTATTGAATCCTATTTGTTACTCTTTAATTTTTTCAATTACGGATCTGTTGTGTTACATGTATAAAATATGAAAGTTGTATAGATGCCGCTGCTTCTTTGAGGATGTATAATGAATCTGAATGTCATCTTAGAATTGTCAATAAAAGTTTGTTGGTTTTAATTGCCCTAGTGTAAAGTGTTACAAATGCAATTGTCACCCTTCCATTGCCACGTGCATTATTCAAGCAGCATCAAAGGCATAGCAATTGAAGTTACTGCTTCTGATTCTACTTTCTTTATTATTAGTAATCACTCTATTTTGTTCTCTTTTTATTTTTCTTCAAGTCTTTGAGACCGAAAATAGGTGTTTTCTATCTTGTTAACTTTTTTATATTACGGTCATGCCTGCGGTGTTTGAAATAGTTTGCATTTAATAAATTTATAATTAAACAAATATTTTACTATGTTTGTATTAGCTTTTATTAAAGCATGTTTTTTCTTACATTTGCAGAATGGTGAAAGATTTTTATGTGAATTTTGTTCTCCTTTATTCTCTAATATGCATTTTATCGATAAAATAAGAATCTAATAGTCAGAATTTTAGCATAAATAACCTTCGGCTGGATCGCTGGACTTTATATATAACAAATTTTGCAACTTAATTATGTTTGGTTTGGTTTGTGTCCTTCTGTACCCTCTCTTTTTCTATTGGATATATTGGCATTTGTTATATATACGTAAATTGGAGTATAGTGGCACTTACTAATTAAATTGGTTTAAATTGATTCTTCTTCAATATGTCAAGGGCGAATAGTGCCAAAAGTTGGCAATGAATTAGCAGTTACATTGATTTACGCATTATGCTCTCTCTACTGAAGTCTTGGTCGGGAAAGCAAGGAAACGAAACAGAACAAAACAGCCATTAGGGAAACAAATCGGAAGTTAATTCTATATTATATATTCCATCATACTTATGCTTCTTACCTGCCCCACTCTACCAAATACTAAATTATATAATAAACACATTATCTTCAATTGCACCATTGTTCATTTTTCCACTTCCACATGCTTAGTGGAACTTAATTAGACTACAATGTTCACCAATTAATTAATGCCTTCTCAATCACCCTATCACTCGTGTATATATATATATATATGTTCCCATCCGTAGTTCCTTCCATCTCTATGAAGCTCAAGTTCTCAGGGCCAACACAATGGAAAACCTTCCCACATTGATATACAAAAACCCCAATGGAAGAACCTCTACAGGATCTACAACGTACCTTGGGGTGAGAACAAGGCCATGGGGAAGATATGCTGCTGAGATTAGGAACCCATATACCGAAGAGAGACATTGGCTAGGCACATTTGACACTGCAGAAGAGACTGCCATAGCTTATGATCTTTCATCTGTCAAGATTTGTGGCATTGATAATGCTCGCACAAATTTTCATTACCCTTTTTTCTCCGATCTTCCCCACCTCCTCTGTCACTATCGCCTCCTCTGCCGCTGCCACCAATCCGAGAGTTGGATGCAAGTGATGGTGTTTGTTCAGAGATGAATACTGTTTATGATGGTGATGATGAATCTCTGGTTATTGCATCCATCTTGCAAAGCTTTTCTGATTCTGGTAACTGTTCTCTGTAGTTTTTGGTTCCCATGAGAAATAAAAGCTGCTTCTTATATATATATATATCAAATAGTTATACTCTTCAAAATTCCATTTTTTTTCTCCTTAGTTATATTGAGCAGCCATTAGTCTAAGGCTTTTTATCAAAAATTATACTTCTTCAATCGCTTAAACTGAACTAAAGTGACAAAAGATTTCTATTTATTTCAATGAATTTAATTTAAATACACTGACATTATAAAATGGTTTTACAATATCAGCCAATAGAAATAATGAAAAGTATCAATTCATACAAATAACTACCTATTTTAATGAGAAATCCACCATAATTTCTCATTTTTCCTTATTTCTATTGGTTGACAGTATAACTGTTTTACATTGCCAGCACATATCAATTAAACCCTATTTCAATATATAAATTTTTTAATTATACAAATTCGTATAGTATTGTTTTATTTAGGTGTAATTTTTCATCTTGCCCGAGTGCATCTCAAGAGCATACAACTATCTTTCGTTAATGTCTGCCATGATTATTGTAAGTGGTTCTTAATATTGTTATGTTATAACTAAGGAGCTAACTAATTGAGCTGTTGATTTTGGTGGACTTCAGATCGATTCAAATGATTAAATCAGTGGATTCGCTGAAACATAAAATAATATTCCCCAACAATATACGAATAAATATGCATTATTTTGGGCGATATTTTAGCAATCCCTATTTACTGAAAATTGTTACATACGAATTATTTAAGGGAAAAAAAAAGTTTACGCTCTAGCTTATCAAAAAAGGTCATCAACTTCATATTGAATTTAAAGAACGGTGGCACGAATATTTAAGATGGCACAAAAAGAAGTGCGACATTTAAAATAAATGCTACTGCGCTATATATGCGGCAGAATGGTAAAGCACAAGCTTGCTATATTGATATAATGATATGTATTTACAGGCCAGGCCTCCTATACATATGCATAACTAGTTAATTCCTACACATGTGCAACCATATCTCCAAATGGAGAAGAGGAAACAAAATAGAAAAGAATGGTTGAAATAACTAGACAATGCGAGGCTGTGAAAACTATCATATGTTTAGACTACTGTGCATGCGACTGAGAGAGCCTGCTCCTTGAGTAAATCTTGACCTTCGAATACCACACCTATTCTTGAATTAACTTCCTGCAAGAAAAAAGAAAGAAAGAAAGCTCATCGTTTTATAACCGTGACTCAAAGTTTAGAAGTACAAAAATCTTGATATCAAGAACGAAGTTTAATGAGGTTTAATCTAAGATTTGAGAAGAAGGAGAAACTTACAAAGATTTGAGACGTTGAACTACTGTGAAAGTCACGCTATATATTAATGATTATGCTGGGGGCCAGTCCCTTGGCTAAGATCCGGAGGACCACCTCTTGCAACCAAACTTGCATTCTACACAAAATAAAAACTCGATATAGATATATTCAAGATTTTATCTCTAAGAAAAGAAACTAAACGGGGTTTAATTATATTTTAGAGATAAGTAATAAAGAGAGAAGATTTCATATACGTTGATTTTTTGAGTAGTTGCCGATGGTGGATTTGCGGCTTCGTGGTTGCTTTTCTTGACGTCGGTAGCAGAGATTTCTGGGGTTGTACCAAGTTCAAGATCTGCATCCGAATGAGGTTTCAGATGAGATGTTTTCTCTTCTTTCTGGGGTAATGCAGTCTCAACACCAAGACAGTTCAAGAGAGCCCTGAGTGCTTCTTCAAGAGAATAGCATAAATGATGGCAAAGAGTTGTCTTCCTCTCAGAAACCTTCTCTTCTTTCTTCACTGACGGCCTCTCCATATTCTTCTTTTGCCTTCTTCTTCGACTTCTCTCTCTCAATTAACCTTATTGTGCTTTAACTTTAACTGCTTTTCGATGCTTGTTTCCGGGGCGCTGCGAGGCTTTATGTACATAATGAATAATGAATTGAGTTTGACCAAGTTACTAGTTTAACTTGAAGATTAATTATCATACTTTCCTCTTTTTCACTGGATTCAGATTTTGTAATTAATATTAAGTTATATGAAAGATATGTAACAATACTTGATTAAAAACAAAAAAGATGCGTAATAATATATAAAACAATAAAAGATATATAAGGAGATAGAAAAGATATTTATTTTAAATAAAAAATTAGCAAAATTTTGAGATATAATTTCTTGTGAATGATTGAGACTTGGTTCGGCATTACTGTGACTTTTTGAGAATTGTTAGACTCTCTAAAAACTACTCTTAAAAATTTATAGTAGTACTATTTGGTAAAATAATATAAAAGTTATTTTTAATAAACAGAAGTCATAAAAGTAATATTTGATAAAATTAACTCTTAAAACAAAAAATAACGATAATAGATATAAATATTAAAGGGAATAATTTCTATTTTTAATATCATTAAAAAGAGTAAGGTTATATTAATTTTTTTAATTTTAGAAAGTACAAACTAACTCTAAAAAACACCCCATGAAAGCTTCTGAGAATACCTTCGGACTTTTAAAAGCTAAGAGTAAAAGCGCATCAACTTTTTAGTTTACCAAATAAAAAAATTGACTTATACTTTTCTAAGACTAAAACACCCTTTCGGAGAGCACAACCAAATTAGACCTAAATATACACTTGTGTTAAAGAATCATTAGGGTTATGAGAAACAAATCAGAGAACCATAATTTTTTAGAAATAGCGTAAGATATTTATTAAATCTTTAACAGATGAGTTATTTTAATTACTTTATTTTATTTACGGTCATCCTTATATTCTATTAAAACTGTGATATTTTTTTGATTGTATACTATATGGGCTCCGTTTTTTCGATTTGGCATTCGGGAATGATTATAACTATGATATTAGCGTCGGTAAATTATTTGAAACTATTAATGAAATTATATTGATAATTATTTTTATTTTTATGCAAACAATTAGATAAACCTCGGATGAAAGTTGTATATCAATTACTAGAGAATCATTTGTAATTTTTTATTTTTTTGTAATCTTTCTGTTGCATTCTAGTTTGATTTTATTGTATTACAGGTTAAAATCATAATGAAATTGTCTCCTTCATTTTATATTTATTAGCTTATTTAGTTGAATTTAAGTAATATACATAAGTATTTTAACATTTCATGTTTAAAATTATATCCTTTTGTAATAATTATTTATATAGGTGGAAGGAAAAGTGGAAAAGTGCTGGTGGAAACTACATTCAGAGGTAGGCATGACCGAACGCGGTCAGAATTATATGTTGGGCCAGGTGGAATAATTCGCACAGAAGGTGATTACATAATAATTAGCCAAATATCTAGAAGTGATGAAATTTCGGGCGGTAATTCCACCAACCTTGCGTCCGATAAATACTATGAGAACCATTGTGTTGTGTGAACAGAGAGAAGTCATGAGTGTGTGAACAGAGTAGAAGTATTGTTTCTCTTCTGAGGTTGTATGGCTCTTACTCTTTTCGTCGATGGCCTACCATGGGAGATGTCTTGGGAATGGCTACTACAAATCTTTAAATGGGAAGGGAAAGTCATAGATGTCTTTATATTGCAGAAGAGAAAGAGATTCAGAGAAGGCAAGTTTGGTTTCGTTCGCTTTAAGGTGTTAGAAGAGGCATTGAATGCTATAAGAAACTTGGATGGAGTAAGAATTAGAGGTAGTAGGATCAAGGTCTCTTTTGCAAAATATGGCAGAGATGACAAACCATGGTACAACTCGGCGCCATTGGAGGCTGGTGATGAGGCGAAATCGGCAGGGGGTTGTGATAGACACATGATGCAAACAAATGATGGAAGGAGCTTCAAGGAAGTGGTGGAAAGCCTGCCAAAAATTTCGAAGGGTGATAGGTTGAGAAACGAAAATAACACAAAGGTGGCAATGTCAGCTAATGAAAAACAGAATATGCTATTTGACAAAGCAAAACTCAAAGGTTTGTTATGGAGTTTGGTTGAGGAGATCTTTAGGTTAGATAAGATGGAGATGATCAAGCAGAGCGTAGGGAGCTTGCTGGAAATGGCAATTTATGATGCAATAGCTGAGCATCCTGGATGTGAGAAGGAGAACGATGAGATGTAGACAAAGGGAGGAGGTCAATGGCAAAGGGCATTCCTGGAAGAAGAAATGTTGATCTTGATGCTGCACAAGGGTCGAGATGTATCATGCGATCCCATTGGTGCATTTGAAACTTCTATGCTTGTAGGAGCAATGGTAGGGCCATACAAGAAGAGTGTGAAGGAAGCTAAACCCCCTCTAGGTGAAATTTCGGTGGACAACCTGCAACAAGCTAGCTCTTCAGACGCTTCGGATGTGGGCCAACGTGTTTCGGGGTGCAGTGGGCCGAGTGTCCCACCAGGCTTTGAGGATGTTTGATGCGAGAATGGACCATCAAGTGGGCCTCAAACACAAGATAGACCATTGGAGATTTGTGAGGATGTTACTTCTCCGGAGGAAGGACAAGTAGAGACCCATATATGTGAGGTATCCAATGAGCCTTGTACAATTTCAGCAGAGAAAGACTCTCTGAACCCAATGGTGGAGACATGTTCTTTTGTTCTGTGTGAAGCTATTGAAGTGGTGCTTCCATTTGATGAGAATCTAGTGGAAGCACAAAATCCATGGAAGATGAGAAAAATCTTAGGTATTGAGTCTACCCCCATAGGGTGTGAATCAGTGGTAGAGCTTTCAAGTAAAGGTAATGATTAGAAAACCACAGAGGTGGAGTCTGAAGCCAATAGAAATATTCAAGAGGAAAGCATGGGAACTATTTCAGAGGCATCAGAGTGGGAAGAAGCAAGAAGAGCTTGGGAGCTAGGGAAGAGCTCGGGTTTTTCTTCAACCAATGAGGTTGACATTATTTGGGCAATTGCTAAGAATAGAAATAAATAACAAGAAAGGCAAAAAGATTCAAATTTATAAAAATAGAAAGCATGGAAAGAAGAAGGGGGCCATTGAGTTCTGAGCTACGTTTTTCTGGTGTAGGTTTTCTTGTTGCTGTTGTGTTGGTTGTGACCTTAGTTGGGGGTTGTGCTGATAATTGTGGTGTTTTCCTTTCGTGCAGTTGGTGTGAAGCGTGATTTTGGTATTGGGTTTTTAGTCAGGTGCAGCAAGGGTGTATCGTTGTTTTTGTTTGCTTTGCTTAGGCTCTAGATGTTGTTATGCTATTCTGCTTTTGGTCTTTTATTTGGTAGTTCTTTTCTGTAGTAGGGCCTGGGTGGTGTGCTCCTTACCTTTGTTTGGTAAGTCTAGCTCTTCATATCAATTATCAAAAAACAAATAATTATTTATATAAAAAAATATTTTACCCAGTGGATTGCACCGGCAAAAAACGCTAGTGCATGTATATGTTTGACGTTTTGAGTCCCATGTGTACAATTGTATCCCTTGGACCAGCTGAAAAATTTATGATCCAATCTCTGAATCAGTTCAGGTAGTATATTCGACTGATTTTTACATTGACATGAACAACTCCACCGATCTGGACGACTTAGTTAACATGGTCAACTCGCAGATTGTTTTATTTATATAAAATATCTTGTATTATGTCTTAGTTAATTTATTTCACTTGAAAAATAAATTATTTATACAGTGTATTCCCTTTTTTATATATTACCTCAAAAAATATTTTTATTTCATTATTTAATAAAACTTTTAGGAGCTTTCTTTACACTTTAATTAATTAAATAGCATTGGGTTATGATGTAGGAACAGAAATCGTCTATCCCAAAGTCACGTCTCTTTCTCTGTCTCATCTATCATTTGTTGCCATGTGGAAGATAATATATACATGTATTTTATTAAAATTTTAAGGTACCTTCTTTACATAATATGTTCATTTAAAACTTGTTTGTTATTCATATTTTTCAGCTTAAACACCTAAACCTAATCTGCGGTACTGATCCAATAACTTAACTCTATATTGGAGTCAAGTTCTGACCTGTGAGTTATATAGTGATGCCTACATGACTACAAATACTAAATAAAATTTACGATGAAAAAAATCCTCTCGCCCTCTGAGAAATAAAATGAATAACATGATAGAATGATATGAAAATAAAAAGGAATTACTCCCAAGACCTATTAACTTCTTCTGTTTCTATTCATGATCCATTTGTTGCCTCACGTGCTTCAATCATGCAAGCATTCCTTAACTATTCTTGTCGAGTCCTTCACTTACTTCAGCATGTGCTTCATGGGATAATGGGAGGCCAATATATATTGCTTCAAGCCTTGGACACCTGCAGCTTGCTCGAGGGTGTCGACAAATTCTTATTATCGACAATGCACTAACTAGTTTAGGCATGTAACAGCCTCATGACCTTATTGCATCCCTCTTCAATATTGCCACCCACTGGGAAGTCACTTGATGTGGCATTAATTTGTAATGTTGAGCAATGCTTGTATACATGTTGCAACATGCCTGTAATATTGTTTTATAGAAATTCCAATGGATAGCCCACAATTAATGTTTTATTTGCTTTTTGTCCTCACACTAATGGTAGATAGGATATAAGTGCATTATGTTCATTACAAAATATGTTCACTAAACATTTCTATAATATTAATCATGTAGTAAGTTTTGAAAGTTGTTACATTTTGAGGGTGTATTGGTCTCGAGATATCAGAAAGAGAAACAGCCTCTTTGGACATTGTATCTGTCCAACTTTTTTTTTTTTTTTTTGACGAGTTGTATCCGTCGGACTTGTGGATTAGTGATTCGAATTATGTCCAAGATTTACCTAATTTCCAAAACAATGCATGCTACAGCCCAAAACATTGACAGTTATATGAACATTAATTAGTTTTGTAACGGAATGAAAATTATTAAAACAGTCCAACACAATGGAAGGAAAATCTTTTAGGAATTTAAAGTCTAACCCCAAATAACCAATCTAATGTGTTTCCTATTTGTGTTGGTTATAGTATTTAACCTTCACAACTAGTTCTATAACCCTAATCACCGTTACATATAAATTTTTTCTTCAAATTAAATTAAAAAAATATATTTTGTAAATCTTCCTACTTTTATAGCGTATAATAGGAATGACAATCCTCAATTATAATTAAATAGGGATGATTATTGATATATAATATTTGTGAGTATCCACTCAAGTCAAGTTTTAAATCCATCCCGCAGCCTGTGCGCATGTATGGCAGGTGAAAAAGGTTGATGCAAGTAAAGGCACAAAAAGTTCTTCAATGTATAAATTAAATTAAAAATATCCCTGAAGACATTAAAAAATATATAGCAGGTTGCGCGGGTGCAGGTCTTGATATAGTCTTCAAAATCCATGAGTTGATTTAGGGGCAAGTTGAGATTTATCTTAGAATTATAGGATAAACCCTTATAACATCTTAAAATTGGGTGGGTTTAACATAACTCTAAAAATTAACTAATTATGAAAAGAGGAATGCTAAGTACTCATAAAAACTATCTATAGTGTACTCTAACAAAAGGTACATGAAATGTGAGATCAAAATGGAGCTAAAAACCCTATCTTTCCATCCTACCGACATCCCCATAACTGATGGCACATATGATTTTGATGCATTTAGATAAGTCTTTAATTTTCTGTACTTAAAGAGATTCAGATCCCAAAGATATATCACTTTCGCCATTTCCATGCTGTTTCCTTGATCACATTGATTAGTGCAAAAGTCGAAAACGTCTTGCTTCTCGGTTGGAAAAATTGGGTTGACCTAAAAAAGATAATTAGTTGTTTATAATCGTTGCTTTGTGCTCATATAGCATATGTAAGTTATGATGACGTGAGAAACCACGGGATCATTCCATCACGCATCATGTTTCGTTTGATCCTCTTTGAACGCATGACTTTATTATTTTTCCTACATGTGCTAATTTGAGTTATATAATAGTACATTGTTTTTTTATTTTGATCAAGACACTTGGTAGGGCCGCAAGCCGTCAAATGATATTCTATTGAATAATATTCCCACCTGTAATCTGTAAGGGAACTCAAGGAATTACGTGCATTACTGACGTAACAGTAAATGGAAATCTCACAAGAACAAGTTTATGACAGTAATTAATATGAAAAAAGATTACAAAGGCAAATCAACTATAAAAGAAATTCCATAATAACTAGAATGAGGTAATGGCCAAGGGATCTTCACAAGTCTTTCGCAATTGATCCAATTATAGCAACCATTTCTCTTAACATATGTAGATTTGTTTTGCATACTGGGAATTAGCTTCTTAGAGAAAAGGCTATTGGGTGCCCAGCTTGACTTAACACGCCCCCAATTCCAATGTTGCCGGCATCAATTTCAAGAATAAAGGGCTGGGAAAGGTCTAGTAATTAATGCTAACATCGAAGCTGCTGTTATTGCTGATTTAAGTGTAATGAATGCAGCCTCAGCTATTGGATTCTAAGAGAAAGCTTCCTTTCTCAACAGATCAGTAAGTGGAGTAGCAATTGTAGCAAAGCTCTTAATAAATCTTCTATAACATCTTGTAAGTCCCAGAAATGCACGAAGCCATTCGACATCTCGTGGGATTGGCCAATCTAAAACTGTTTACACCTTCCCCCCTTACATTGCCACACCTACACCTAACGCAATATGTCCCAAATACTCGATCTCTTTAGGTCCAAATTAGCACTTGGAAACCTTGGCGAAGAGCCCATGCTGCACAAGTAGTTGCAGGATCTCCTCAAGGTAGTGTAAGTGAGCTTGCCAAGAAGGACTGAACACCATAATATCGTCAAAAAACACTAGCACACCCTTTCTCAATAAATGTTGAAAAACTTTATTCTTCAATGCTTGAAATGTGGTAGGGGCATTGGAAAGCCCGAATAGCATAACTAGCCATTCATAAAGTCCTTAGTGAGTTCAGAAAGTGGTCTTGTGTCTATCCTCTTGTGTTACCAAAATTTGATGGTAGTCCAACCTCAAATCGAGCTTCGAAAAGAATTGTGCACTGTGTAATTCGTCCAATAGCTCATCTACTGTCAGAATACGGAAACTATCCTTGACTGTAATTGCATTCAAGGCTCTATAGTCCGTGCAAAAATGCTGGGTACCATCTTTCTGTTTCACCAGTATGATTGATGATGAGAAAGGACTAGAACTTAGCTAAATAATGCCTTCTTGCAGCATTTCCTTAACCATTTTTTCGATTTCCTCTTTTTGGCTATAGGGATATCGATATGGTCTGCTCTTGACTGGATTTGAACCCTCCAATAATGGAATAAAGTGTTTATGGCTTCTCTCTGGTGGTAAGCCTTCAGGTTTCTCAAAAACACCCTTGTAAGTGTGTGGTAAAAGAGCTAAGTCTGGCTCCACAGAGTTAGGCATTGTAATAGCCATTTAGCTTCTGCCAACAGTGGAAGAGTCATGATGCTACGGTTGCAAGGTAAAAACTTCTGCAATGGCATCCGTTTGCACTAAGTGTTTTATGTGGTGGAATTCAACCTGGATAGGGGTTTTGTCTCTTGCACCATATAAAGTAATAAATCTGCCTTGCAAGCAAAATCTAAAAGTCATTGCCTTATAATCAACTATGTGAGAGGCTGAGAGCCCAACGTGGATCACCCTTTAGCACCAAGCACCAGGTCCGCTTCTGTCACAGGTAACAAATACACTGGTAGCACCAAAACATATCCTTGGATGTTTACGTTGAACTCTTCCACTTTCCCTTCCGAAGCTATAGTCTGCCCATTTCCCACCATAACTTGGAACTAAGGACTTAGCTTGATAGGTAATTTCAAGGACTTTGCAATCCTTGGATGCAGAAAATTATCGTTGCTGCCACTGTCTAAGAGAACCTGAACCTTACAACCCTGAATCCTGCCCAAGAGCCTCATGGTCTTGCTGTGTAAAGCCTTTAAGGGCATTGAATGACAAATGATGCCGAGCTTCCTCTTGTGGTGCATCCTCAGGATTGTGCTGTATTTTTGGTTCCACAATAACTGGTTGCTCCACTTCATCCTCACCCGCTTGTAATAATATCATCCTTTTATTAGGACTTTTAAAAGCTAATAGTAAAAGTATATCAACTTTTTAGTTTATTAAATAAAAAAAATTGATTTATACTTTTCATAAACTAAAACACCTCTTTAGAAAAGAACTACCAAATTAGGCCTAAATATATGATTGTGTTAAAGAATCAACAAAATTATGATAAACAAATCAGAGAACCATAAATTTTTAGAAATAGTGTAAGACGTTTATTAAATTTTTAACAGATGAGTTATTTTAATTAACTTATTTTATTTACAGTCATCCTAATATTCTATTAAAACTATGATATTTTTGTGATTGTATACTATATGAGCTCCGTTTTTTCGATTTGGCATTCGGGAATGATTATAATTACGATATTAGCGTCGGTAAATTATTTGAAACTATTAATGAAATTATATTGATAATTATTTTTATTTTTATGCAAACAACTAGATCAACCTCGGATCTAAGTTGTATATCAATTATTAGAGAATCATTTGTAATTTTTCATTTTTTCGTTATCTTATTGTTGTATTCTACTTTGATTTTATTGTATTACATATTAAAATCATAATGAAAATTGTCTCCTTCATTTTATATTTATTAACTTATTTAGTTAAATTTAATTAATATACATAAGCATTTTAACTTTTCATGTTTAAAAATATATCCTTTTGTAATAATTATTTACATAAAAAAATATTTTACCCAGTGGATTGCACCGGCAAAAAACGCTAGTGCATGTATATGTTTGACGTTTTGAGTCCCATGTGTACAATTGTATCCCTTGGACCAGCTGAAAAATTTATGATCCAATCTCTGAATCAGCTCAGGTAGTATGTTCGACTAATTTTTACGTTGACATGAACAATTCCACCGATCTGGACGACTTAATTAACATGGTCAACTCGCAGATTGTTTTATTTATATAAAATATCTTGTATTATGTTTTAGTTAATTTATTTCACTTGAAAAATACATGATTTATACAGTGTATTCCCTTTTTATATATTACCTCAAAAAATATTTTTATTTCACTATTTAATAAAACGTTTAGGAGTAATTAAGTTGCATTGGGTTATGATGTAGGAGAAGAAATCGTCTATCCCAAAGTCACGTCTCTTTCTCTGTCTCATCCATCATTTGTTGCCATGTGGAAGATAATATATACATGTATTTCATTAAAAAATTAAGGTACCTTTTTTACATAATATGTTCATTTAAAACATGCTTTTTATTCATATTTTTCAGCTTAAACACCTGAACCTAATCTGCGGTACTAATCCAATAACTCTATATTGGAGTCAAGTTCTGACCTGTGAGTTATATAGTGATGCCTACATGACTACAAATACTAAATAAAATTTAAGATGAAAAAAATCCTCTCGCCTTCTGAGAAACAAAATGAATAACATGATAGAATGATACATATGAAAATAAAAAGGAATTACATCTGTGGTATAATTCTTCCGCTGCTCAAATTAACAATTTCTATTGCAGCTAGATATGAAAATGCAATTCATTTTATTGAAATATCCAAGATAACGATGATTTAGTTTTGGGTGATATCCAAAATTTAGGAAGTAGTATCGACATAACTTTCAAATTTTATAACACAACTGACATATTGAAAAAAAAAAATAAAAGAATAAAAGAATAACAAATAGAAACTAATCAAAAAATGAAATTTTACAAGAATGAATATTTTGACTGGTGTAAATTTGTTGCCGCTTGAATTAACATCGTGGCATGTCTGGTGGCGGTGGCAGCATCTGCTCTTCAGGGTTGTTCCCATTTTTGACAATGAAAGTCATAGCCATCCCCCAACTGACATGTCGCTCCAAATGGCAGTGCATGAACCATACACCTGATAAAACAAAATATTTTAGAAAACCAAAACTAGCACAACAAAATGAACAAATACATCAAATTGATAATCAGCAAGTAATGTATTTACCTGGGTTTTTGGCCCTGAATCTTATGGTTACCCAACCATTTTTGGGTATAGCCACAGTATTTTGATAAGGAGGATCAACAAGATTATACTTAACAGGATCCTTGTCCTTGTCAAAGTTTCCAAATCCCCATCCAACCACATAGAAACTGTGACCATGCAAGTGAATAGGATGTTCAGTACCAGCCAACAAGTTAGTCCCTTGAAGAACAAGCTCTACCATTGAGCCATACTCAAGTACCTTCACCTCTGTATCTAACAAAGGAGTATTAAGGAAAGTAGGCAAATTGCTAGCAGTGAAATCAAATAGCTGAGGTGGCACATCTGGGAAATTCTCTCGAAAGACACCTCTAATGTTCTTGTAGTAAGCTTGCAAAATATTATTACCCTGTGGCAATTCAAAGCTTATGTTGTTCATGCTAGCTGCTAGACGAATCCCATCAAGGGCTGGGCATGTCGAACTATTTGCACATGGTAATGTATTAACTGAGGTTGTGAAGAATAGGTTAGTGTTTATGTCTAAGGGCACATCAATTGGGTGTTCATCATCAGCCAAACTTCTAAGTCTACTTATGAGGTTGACAGAGGCATTGGTGTCATTGGAAGCTGGAAGTAAAGGAAAGGAAGGAGTACTTGAAGATGGAATGTAATTTCCCTTATATTGCAGAATAGCAGTGGTGGTTGTGGTATCAAATGGAACCCTAACAGCACTGGAATATACTTTAGCAGCCATGTAATAGCGATCCAATGGTTGGTTTGCTTCTAGTAAAACATCCATTGTTTGTCCAGGAGATATTGTGATATAATCTACCTTGAATGGTTTTACGTAGCTACCGTCAGTTCCTACCACTGTGAGTTGATGTTTGGCAATGGCAAAGAAGAGAATGTCCTGAACTGCAGCATTCACCATTCTGAGAAGATAGGTTTTGCCATGATCGACCCTAAGCTTGAAGGTTTCTGCAATTATATCAACCGATAAATTCAAACATGCAATGAGAAACCAGTCGCAAAAAGTATGCATGAAAGCATTATTTGGGGAATGATATATATAGTTTTATACCTTTTTTTGAGCATGGATGTCGATCACCGGGTTGGCCATTGATAGTATAAGCATCTGAAACAACGGCATCTCCTCCACTTTTCTTAAAATCATTGTAAACTTGGACAATATCTTTCTTCCACCATTCACCTAAATTTCAGAGCCAAAGAATTAAAACTAACCTCAAATGATTGAACTTTTCTCAATAATAATTAGTCAAAACCCATGTAATTCTTCATAAATATAATATATACCTAGTATGATGGGGACCTCTTTGTGCGGTTTTGGAAATGGATAGGTACTTCCGGGCTTGGGTTTAACTACAATAGCCCCGTGAACAGTGGCACGAGACCAGTCACTATGAGCATGCCACCACAGTGTGCCTTCTTCTTCAGAAAATATGATTTTTTGACTGAACTTTCCACCAGGTTGAATCGGACACTGTGTAACATATTCAGGGCCATCTGACCATGGATATCTTGGTTGGTTCACTCCATGCCTAAATGTCGTTTAAATGCAATCACAATTAGACTCTTATATAAATATTCAAAATATATCAGTGATCAGATAGACCGTTAATTGGTGGTTACCAGTGGATGGTGATGCTGTAATTTGCTCGGTTATACACATCAACAATAATGGTTTCCCCTTTAGTAGCATAAAGGGTTGGCCCGGGAAATTGGCCATTTACGGTTAAGATGTTCTTCGTGCTGCAAAGCTTTGTGTAGGGAGCATCTCTAACCTGTCATTTATCGAAAAGGGTCAGTGCCTTAGTTAATTTTCACATGGATGAAAATAAACATAGAGCTCAGCATGTCATGCATGAACTCTTATGTCTAAACCCCAAAACCTACCACAAACTTATGACGCCTGAGTGCCTGGCAAGTGAGGAGGACATTGAGGAACAAAATTCCTAAAATTTGTAGGCTTCTTGTGATTTTCATGGAGATCAATCTCTGAACTATGAAATGCTTGATCTGAGTTTTTCGGGGAAATAAAATGAATGTTGTTCTGCTAATGATTAGTACTTTTTCTGTTTGATATGGTTATTGGAGGAATTCGTTATGCATGTATTTATAGTCTAGCATGGCTTTGACAAAGGCTTTGGTTACGCGTAAGAATATTATTGAATTGGATGGCATTTGAGGGCTAGCTGCCTTGCCAAGTCGTAATTACGATGTCTGATCAGACAAAAAATTGCGGCAAGTAAATGAAGAAGGAGAGAGAAGCATTATACAAAAAGATCCTGCCATAGTTTGGTCAATCAAATAATCAATTGCTGACATCTGAAAAGGTCAAGTTTGACTATGCGAAGATGGAGAAGTTTCTCGGGATGAAGGATGAAAGTCATATCCCAGGATATATAGGAATATTTCATTTGCGAGCGGGGCCGCGCCCATGGAATCATTATTAATTTAGTAGTTTCTCAAGTTGATTTTCAAGAAAGAGAACTGCAAAAGAATAATATAAGATTTCAGGTTTATAGTAATAAATTCAGGTATTTTTTGGCATTTTATATAAAGTCAAGTATTATAATTACATATCGTAGTATATAATGTCAGAATTTCTTTTATTTTCTTTTTTTTTATGCGGTATGCAAGTCAAAATTTCATTATTAATACCGGTGCTATTTAGCAGGAAAGAATTTCATGAAAATAGTTAATAATCAATCAAAGGCAACTAAAAGTGGAAGAAAGAGAAACTAAAGCAGAATTGGGCGGAAGTTCCGCATGGGGTGGCCAATCAAATTCTTTGTAACAATAGTGCAAAAGTGGTTTTCATACTAAAAAGTATTATTCTTATTAATATGAGTTTAATTTAAGTACATTGATTGTGTAAAATCCAATCAAAATCTCTCATTTACATAACCATTCAAGTAGTGGGTGGTTATATTAAAAAATTTTATTGATATTACAATTTTTGATTAAATGTCTGTATAAAAAAATTTTACAGTAATAGTTCATTCAAATTAAATCATATTAATATTGCAAGTGGAGTTCATGGTTGTTGTTACCCAAATGAAATTCTACTAGGGTGTACATAACCTAATCCGACCCAACCCAATCCACTAATCCAACCCGGCTCAAAGTTTATTGAGCTGAGTATGTGTCGTGAATTTGATCCTATACAATAGTTCTCTAAAAAGTTTTATTTTTTTAAAAAAATAGTGATAAATCATAGTATTTTTATATTTTAATTAATATATTTTACATAATATGATATTATTTTTATTATGATATAATTTATTTTAAAATATATTGTAAAATATCTTTTAAATTTTATTTTTTTACCTCTAAAATTTTAAGATTTTATAGTGTATAATATTTAAATTTATTTGTTGTGTAAATATTAGGTTGACCCAGTTTGATGTGGTCATTAATCAATTTATTATTGAATCGGATTTGAATTTAAAGAAATAAACCAAATTATAAAAATCAGATTGGGTTCAGGTTTGGTCTAAGATAACCTAACCCACCCTTTGTACGCCCCTAAATTCTACTATACCTCGAATTGTCGTGGCATGAAGCCATGCTCCGATTCACATTAAGTATCCGTCTAGCTTCATGTTTCATTGACGTCAAAATAAAATTTGATGAATCACCATTGTTGGTGACAATAGTAGTTATACCGACGGTTAATTATTATTTTAAAAAATATATAATAATTTGATATAATTTGAAAATGAATTTAAAAAAAAAACTTAGATCAATTTCCTATTCATTACAATCAATTTTCAAATCAGAAAATGACAAATGAATATTTTCTTGAGAAAAGTGTATATTTTCAATTTTTAAGTTATTTATTTCAAGAAAAATATTCGCTTGTCATTCTGTAATTTGACAATTGGTTAAAATGAATATAAAAAACTTGATATAAGTGTTGTCCTAATTTTTAAGTGATTTTAAGTGAGAATAGCTTAATATAACTTTAATAAGTTTCAAAATTAAAGAAGAATAACATAAATGAAGTCAGACAATAAAAATATGATACATCTAATATAACATATTAAAGAAAAATATATATCATCTCCTATTCTTTTAAATAAATGTTAAATTTTAGCACAAAGTAAATGAGGGTCTATGCATTGTCCGTGTTTAAAATATAAAGGTCTTGTATAAGAGGACATATCAGATATAGAATCATTTGCATGCATTTCTCCAAATAGCTTAAGCTTTTGGAAGAGATAATTCATGATAAATAGGAAGATATATTAAAATAAGAAGAAGAAGAAGATCTTTTTAACATTACAGTGAAAATTAAAAAACTTTTCTCAAAACTATTTGAGAAATTAAAACCCCATAGAAATGTTTATAAGACTTTATATATTATGAGCATATATACCAAATTAGTCCACTAAAATTATAATGCATATTCATTATAACCATACATGTCATTTAATTAAAAATTCATATATAAGTATTTGGTTGGTTCAAGTGATTCGATACTAATTTCTTTTAAATAAGATCTTGGACTTAAGTATTATCAATAAAAATTAATAACTAACACTTAAAGTGTTTTCTCTCTATAATTTTTTTTTGATAGATCAAAAGACGCTTAAAAATCTTCACAAGGGAGAGAAGTAAATAGATATAGAACCAAAAGCACAAAGCAACGACACACAAATAAAAAGAAAAAACCAGAAGACCACACAAACCAACTCCATCCTACAAAACACCAAGCAAAAATATCCAAGAAAGTTCACACAAAGAAGCCAAAACAACACAAAAAGCCAACCAAGAAAGAATCAAGCATATAGCAGAACACAAACCATTATAAGGCCAAACCAGCACGCCAAGCCAACAAACTCCAACTACGCATCCAAAGCAAGTAGAACAACAACCACCCCACCAGATCAACCAACACTCAATAGAGCATCAGCAAGACCAAGACAACACCAAAAGTGAACAGCCCCAGCCATCCCACCAAACAAACAACCTACAAATACAAATTGATAACATGAACCCCTCAATCCTTAATACAGCATTTGTTCTTCTTAGGATGACCCTTATTCCTTGATAAAACAAAATCCTGACACTCTTGAGTGTTTTCAACCCTATAATAAACTTTTATGTTTATCCCTATAATAAACATCAGATATGAGTGGTTTCAACCCAAAATAAATAAATAAATAAAATTAAGATTTACATTAAATATAAATTGTTCAGAGTATTACTCTCGCAATATATAAGTATTTTGTCGTAATAGAAATGTTAGAGCCAACGAAGATACATTGAGTTATGCTTTATTAAGAACTCCTGAACACGCCATCATGAGCTTCAATTTCACAAATAAATATTGAAATAAAAACAAAAGTTGTGAATGATGGGCATTTGAGTTTAGCCAATTTAATTTCGAGTTTATTCTTAATTATTTCGAAATTTAAAGATGTTCCATATAAATGTCACCATATGAACATCAGTTGGAAAATCCAAATTCTTTTTCACGAGATATTAGTTAAAATAAATTTTAAAAATAGAAAATTTTGATAAATAATTGCGTTAGTATTGAATGTATTTTTTATCAAAAAGGTAAGAGTTTCTTCGCCCTACAGCATCATCAATCAACAAGGAGTACAAAAAAGGCGAATCCTCATAAAAAAATTAATGTTGAATAAAATGTTAGAAATATTGTTTATTTTGAGAGCTTAAAAAAATTTATTAAAACTATTATTAGGCTAGGCTGCTCCAATAGAACAGTTTAAAATTCTCGTAATAAATTTTGAAGAAAGTTACAACAATGTAATATCTTTACTCTATCTATACTTGGGCAGGAAATGACAATAATACTAAAAATATGTTTGATGTAAAGTAATTCATTTGGATTACTGGTAATATTATTTTAAATTATCTAAGTACACAATTTTACTTTATTTGGTTGGACTATATTACTGATAATTTAGATTTCCAAAATAATCCATATTACCACTAAAGTGACAATTTACATTACTTCTAGGAGAGATGTCAACCTGGATTATCACTACAGTGGTAATCTTTCAATTTTTACTTTTACAAAAATACCCCCCATCTCTCTCTGAGATTGAATCAACCCCTCTTCTCAGTTCTCACAACCAGAGACTACGCCATCTCCCCAACTCTCTATTGCATTTCATCGACAAGCTAACGCCGCCGATTGCCGAAGTTCTTGTTGCCATAAGTAACCTAAACCAATCGATATGGGTCTATGTTGTTGTTTGTTTCATGATTGGGAAAGATTGTTCGATGAAATTTGGAACAAGTCTCTGCAACCCTCACTCTTCAACTCCTTCGGTTTTTGCCTTATAACATCAATCGCGATATGTCATCCAGCAGCACTCACTTTTTTTCGTATGAGGTTATTACGCCCTATCTTCTATTCAATGCCACTGCCACCGTGAGGTCATTAGGCTCTGTTATTAATATTATTTTTATTTAATTATATAACAATAACAATTATAATAATAACAATTATTATTATGATTATTATAGTAATTATTATTATTATTATTATTATTATTATTATTATTATTATTGTTATATAATTATAATAATAATAATTTTTATTATTTTATTATTATTACTATTACTACTACTTAATTTTATTTGCAGGGTATTTTAGTAAAAGATGTATACTACTTGATAATCTTTTTGATATATCAAATATAATAATATGAATTGTCAGTTAAATTATTTGTATATACCAAATACTGTATTGTAATATTGCCAACAATTTAAAATGTGGCAATCTTTCTAAATGATAATCTAGATTTTCAATAATCTTATTAGGCAATGTGCCAAATGCCACTTAAGAGTCATGTTAGATGAATATATTTTGTATCGAATACTATGCCAACTCACATCTTATTCGTCATTGGATGGAGTAAAAATCCTACTTAAACTTCATTCACACTTTATCTAATGATAAACAAAATGTGAGTTGACACTGTATTCTATATAAAATATGTATACCAAATATTTCACTAATACTAATCATGTAGTAAGTTTTGGAAGTTGTTACATTTTGAGGGTGTATTGGTCTCGAGATATCAGAAAGCGAAACGGCATCTTTGGACATTGTATCTGTCCAACTTCTTCCTTTTTTTTTATTTTTTTATTTTTTTTGACTAGTTGCATCTGTCGGACTTGTGGATTAGTGATTCTAATTACGTCCAAGATTTACCTAATTTCCAAAGCTATGCATGCTACAGCTGTAGCTGTCGAACTTGACTCCATCAAGCCCAAAACATTGACAGTGATGTTAACATTAATTAGTTTTGTAACGGAATGAAAATTATTAAAACAGTCAAACACAATGGAAAGAAATCTTTTGGGAATCTAAAGTTTAACCCCAAATAACCAATCTAATATATTTCCTGTTTGTGTAGGTTATAGAAAACATAGAATCGTATTTAACCTTCACAACTAATTCTATAACCCTAATCACCGTTAAGTATAATTTTTTTCTTCAAATTAAATTAAAAATATATATTTTGTAAATCTTCCAACTTTTATAGCATATAATAGGAATGACAATCCTCAATTATAACTAAATAGAGATGATTATTGATATCCAATATTTGTAAGTATCCACTCGAGTCAAGTTTTAAATCCATCTCGCAGCCTTTGGGCATATAAGGTGGGTGAAAAAAGTTGATGCATGTAGAGGCACATAAAGTTCTTTAATGTATAAATTAAATTTGAAAATACCCATGAAGGCGTTAAAAAATATATAGCAGGTCGCCCGGGTGCAAGTCTTGATATAGTTTTCAAAATCTATAAGTTGATTTAGAGGCAAGTTGAGATTTATCTTAGAATTATAGGATAAGCCTCTATAGTATCTTTAAATTGTGTGAGTTTAACACAATCCCAAATACTAACTGATAAATAAAGGGATACCTAAATACTCATAAAGGCTATCTAGACTGTATTTTTAACTGATGTTGAACTCTAACAAAAGGGTACATGACGTGCAAGATCAAATGGAGCAGAAAACCCTATCTTTCCGTCCTACTAACATCCCCATAACTGATGCAACATATGATTTTGATGCAGTCAGATAAGTCTTTAATTTTCTGTACTTGCAGAGATTCACATCCCAAAGATATATCACTTTCGCCATTTCCATGCTGTTTCCTTGATCCCATTAATTAGTGCAAAAGTCGAAAACATCTTGCTTCTCGGTTGGAAAAATTGGGTTGACTTAAAAAAGAACAATTAGTTGTTTATAATCATTGCTTTATGCTCATATAGCATATGTAAGTTATGATGACATAAGAAACCACGAAATCATTCCATCAAGCATCATGTTTCGTTTGACCCTCTTTGATCACATAACTTTAATTATTTTTCCTACATGTGCTAATTTGAGTTATATGATAGTACATATGCTGTTTTATTTTGATCAAGACATTTGCTAGGGCCACAAGCTGTCAAATGATATTCTATTGAATAATATTCTCACCCGCAATCTGTAAGGGAACTCAGGGAATTATGTGTGTTACTGATGTAACAGTAAATGGAAATCTCACAAGAACAAGTTTATGACAGTAATCAATATGAAAAAAGATTACAAAGGCGAATCAACTTTAAAAGAAATTCTATAATAACTGGAATGAGGTAATGGTGAAGGGATCTTCACAAGTCTTCGGGCAATCGCACCTGAAAGCCAAGGTGAAAGTGAATTCAATTTCACTCGAGGAAGAAGAACTTTGCAGAGGGGAGAAATAGGGAAGAATAGAAATTAAAGGAGAGGAGAGAGATTCAATCATACCAGCCTAATGTCTTTCTTTGAGCCTCACCTCCCTTATGCACACCTCAGGGCCTCACGAAATCTTAAAGCATGTGGTTTGGGAGCTTCACCCTCTTGCCTTTGCCCAACTCCTTCGAATCTAGATCCTTCTCTACGTGGCAGCCCCCTTCTAACTGAATTTTCCTCCTTTTCCATTCCCCTGCCTTCAGTTGGAGATGAAATTGGGCCATTGTCTCGAGTTGGGCCTATAAGGTTTGTAACATTATCTCCCCCTCTGAGAACAACCTTGTCCTCAAGGTTGGGAATGTTGTGACTTTCCGGAATGCTATCATACTCTTCCCAGGTTGCTCCTATCGTAAGTAGCCCTTCCCATTGAATTAAAACCCATTGTGTCATAGCATATCCCTTTTGCACTTGCCTTCTTTTTAGAATGGCTGTTGGTTTGAGAATTGGCCCTTCGTCGATGGTGGCAAGAGGTAATGGAATATACTGATCCACTGGGCAACCTTTGAAAGGTTTCAACATGGAAATGTGGAAAATCGGATGGAGTTTGGAATCCTCAGGAAGCTGCAATTTGTAAGCCGTGCCACCCACCCTTTGTAATACTTGGAAAGGCCCAAAATATCTTAGCCCCAGCTTCTAATTCTTTCGTAAAGCGAGGGAGTGTTGCCTATATGGCTATAACTTAACCAGTACCCAGTCTCCGACAACAAAATGCAGTTCATGGTATTTCTTGTTTGCTTGAACAGCCATGCGATGTTGGGCCTTTTGCAGATTCCATTGTAACTTAGTAATGATCTTGTCACACTCAAGTAGCACTTGTTGTATATTAGGTGGGTCCTTACCCGATAGCTCATACTTGATCAATGCTAGAAGCAGTCTGCCATAGACAATATGAAAAGGGCTCATGCCAGTGCTCTATGGAAGGAGGAATTATACTAGAATTCTGGCCATGCAAGGGCCTTGTACCAGGCCTTTGGATTGTCAGCGATATAACATCTTAGATATATCTCGATGCACTTGTTCATTGCCTTAGTTTGGCCATCGGTCTCCGGGTGATATCTGTCGACATAGCCAATGTTGTGCCCTATAGTTTGAATAGGTGCTTCAATATTGACTAGTAAGTACCTTGTCTCGATCATATACAATTGATTTGGGGAGACCATGAAGCTTTACAACATCGTTAAAGAAAGCCTCTGCTACAATTCTTGCTATATACTTGTCTCCCAATTCCATGAAATGTGCATATTTAAATAAGCAGTCCATTACCACCATGATCACTGAGAATCCGAATGAGGTTGGTAATGACATGATAAAGTCCATTGAGACATCCTCCCAAGTATGTAAGTAATTGGAAGAGGTTGCATCAATCTCGTGGGAATGGTGTTTGCTAACTTGGCTTATTGACATACTTAGCAATTGCCCACAAATTCCCTTATGTCCTTCTTCATATTCGTCCAAAAGAACTGCTGTGCAACTCAGGCTAGAGTTCTTCTCAGACCTGCGTGACCGCCAATGGGAGATGAGCGGAATTCTTTCAAAATAGCTGTGATGACTACGGAGTTGGAGGGAATCCATAACCTGTCCTTCCAATACAAAAGCATGTCCCTGAGCTTGAAGTTTGCCATCGCAGAATCCTGTTGCTACACTTGTGAGATAATGTTGTTATAATTGGGGTCAGTTTGTTGCTTTCTTCTAATTTGTTCCAGCAGCTCATACTTTGGCTCTGACTAGTTTAAGCCGAAGTAACGAGATAAAGCATCAGCTGGAATATTCTCATTGCCGGGTTTGTATTCAATTTTGAAGTCATAGCCCAGCAATTTCAGGAGCCATCTCTACTACTCCGAAGTCTACAGATTTTGATCAAACACAGCTCTCAAGCTCTGTCAGTCAGTTCGGATCACAAACTTATGTCCCAGCAACTAGTGGCAGAATTTCGCAACGGATTCAGTTATAGTAATCATTTCTCTAACATATGCAGATTTGCTTTGCATACTAGGGATTAGCTTCTTAGAGAAAAAGGCTATTGGGTACCCGGCTTGACTTAACATGCCCCCAATTCCAATGTCGCTAGAATCGGTTTCAAGAATAAAGGGCTAGGAAAAGTCTGGTAATGCTAACACCAGAGCTGCTGTTATTGCTGATTTAAGTGTAATGAATGCAGCCTCAGCTATTGGATTCCAAGAGAAAGCTTCCTTTCTTAATAGATCACTAAGTGGAGCAGCAATTGTGACAAAGCTCTTAATAAATCTTTTATAATAGCTTGTATGTCCAAGAAATGCACGAAGCTGTTTGACATCTCGTGGGATTGGCCAATCCAAAACTGTTGCACCTTCCCCCCTTCCATTGCCACGCCCACACCTAACACAATATGTCCCAAATACTCGATCTCTTTAAGTCCAAATTGGCACTTGGACACTTTGGCAAAGAGCCCGTGCTGCACAAGTAGTTGCAGGACTTCCTCAAGGTGGTGTAAGTGAGCTTACCAAGAAGGACTAAACACCAGAATATTGTCAAAAAACTCTAGCACACCCTTTCTCAAAAAATGTTGAAAAACTTTATTCATCAATACCTGAAATGTGGCAAGGGCATTAGAACCCAAATGGCATAACTAGCCATTCATAAAGTCCTTAGTGAGTTCCAAAAGCGATCTTATGCTAACCTCCGGTGTTACCAAGACTTGACGGTAGCCCGACCTCAAATCGAGCTTCGAAAAGAATTGTGCACCGTGTAATTCGTCCAATAGCTCATCTACTATCGGAATAAGGAAACTATCCTTGACTATAATTGCATTCACGGCTTTATAGTCCGTGCAAAAATTGGGTACCATCTTTCTTTTTCACCAATATGATTGGTGATGAGAAAGGACTAGAACTTGGCTAAATAATGCCTTCTTCCAGCATTTACTAAACCATTTTTTCGATTTCCTCTTTCCGGCTATGGGGATATTGATATGGTCTGCTCTTGACTAGATTTGAACCCTCCAATAATGAAATAAAGTGAGTATGGCTTCTCTCATATGGCAAGCCTTCGAGTTTCTCAAAAACACCCTTGTAAGTGTGTAGTAAAAGAGCCAATTCTGGGTTCATAAAGTCAGGCAACTATAATTAATTTAGCTTCTACCAACAGTGGATAAGTCATGATGCTACAGTTGTAGGTAAAAACTTTTGCAATAACATCCGTTTGCACAAAGTTTTTCATGTGGTGGAATTCAACCTGAGTAGGGGTTTTGTTTCTTGCACCATATAAAGTAATAAATCTGCCTTGCAAGCAGAATTTGAAAGTCATTGCCTCATAATCAACAATGTGAGAGCCCAACGTGGATAACCATTTAGCACCAAGCACCAGGTCTGCTCCTGTCACGAGTAACAAATACACTGCTAGCGCCAAATCATGTCCTTGGATGTTTACATTCAACTCTTCCACTTTCCCTTCCAAAGTTATAGTCTGCCCAATTCCCACCATAACTTGGAACTGAGGACTCAAGTTGATAGGTAATTTCAAGGACTTTGCAACCCTTGGTTGCAGAAAATTATCGTTGCTGCCACTGTCTAAGAGAACTTGAACCTTACAACCCTGAATTCTGCCTAAGAACCTCATGGTACATGCTGTGTAAAGCCTTTCAGAGCATTGAATGACAAATGATGCTGAGCTTCCTCTTGTGGTGTATCCTCATTGTCCTATATTTCTGGTTCCTCAATAACTGGTTGCTCCACTTCGTCCTCATCCACTTCTAATGACACGATCCTTTTATTATTTAGTGAGTATCTCTAGTCACAATGAAAGAAAAAACCCTTATCTCTCCTCAGTTGCATTTCGGATGAAGTAATTTTCTTGACTAGGACGTTGTGGTGTGGCTAGTTGGTTAGTAACTTCTGGTTAGGTAGTGAAGTTGGAAGTAACGAGGGTAGAGTGAATCAGGTTGAGTGCATCGATCGGGTTGAGTTTGGGTTATGGCCGAGGTTGACGGAGGTGTATATTTAGTGTTTGATTGGTATGGTGTGTATGATTGTCATGGGAACCAAGAGTTTGGTTTGGTCGAGGTGGTATACTTCTCCTCATACAGCTTAGCTAAAGCTACGATTTTTGCCATAGAAATCGGTCTCAAGGCAACCACATCACGCCTAATCTCGAGCCTGAAACCGCTAATGAAACAGTCTCCAATCGCATTAGCAGCCATGCCAGTAGTGCGATTGGCCAGAGTTGTAAACTGAAAATGGTATTCATGCACTGAACCCTACTGAAATGACTTGAATAGTGCAATTCTAGGACAATCAAATGGCGATGTTATGAATTCTATTTGTAATGCATGAGCAAACAAAGGCCATGGGATAGCAAGGGTGTTCCTACAAGTCATTTGATACCAAGGGAGCACATCCGGCTCAAAATACATGCCAGCTATGGAAACCTTTGCTCCTCAGGGATTTTATAAATTTTAAAGAATTGTTCAACTTGATAAATCCATTACAAGGCATTGGAACCATTAAATTGAGGGAAATCAACTTTTAATCCATGCACTTGGAATAAGGATCGGTTGGCCTCGATGTTAGCAAAGGATTGCGAAGTTCCCTTTGATGACTCTTCCTACCGCTCAGGTGTTTGATTTCGGAACTCCAAGGTTGCAATCTAAACATGTATTAGTGGCACACTGCATCTCAATCATCTGAGCAAAATCCGTGGTGAGCTACTTCACATCCTTCATACATCACTAATTATCAGTAGCCAACTCCTAGGTCATGTACTCTCAGCCATGGAGCGGAATGAAAGCACCAATTGTATGGGAACTTAAGGAATTATGTGTCTTACTGATGTAACAGTAAATGGAAATATCACGAGACCAAGTTTATGACAATAATCAATATAAAAAATGATTACAAAGGGATCGACTTTAAAAGAAAGTCTATAATAACTGGAATGAGGTAATGGCCAAGGGATCTTCACAAGTCTTCAGTTAATCACACTTGAAAGCCAAGGTGAAAGTGAATTTCATTTTACTTAGGGAAGAAGAACTCTACAGAGTGGGGAAATAAGGAAAAATAGAAACCGAAGGAGAGGAGAGAGATTCAATCATACTAGCCTAGGCCTAATGTCTTTCTTTGAACCTCACTTCCCTTATATGCACACCTCAGGGTCTCACAAAATCCTGAAGCATGCAAATTGGGAGCTTCACCCTCTTGCCGTTGCCCAACACCTTCGAATCAAGATCCTTCTCCATGTGGCATCCCCTTCCAACCGAATTTTCCTCCTTTTTCTATTCCCTTGCTTTCAGCAAGAGGTGAAATTGGGCCATTGTCTCAAGTTGGGCCTATTGGGCCTTTGCCTTTTACAAAACATATTTTAAAATAAATTATAACAATACAAAAAAAAACATGTTACATAAAATACATTAATTAAAATATAAACATCTCATAATTCATTAATAATTTTTTAAAAAATGTAACTTTTGAAGAAATATTTAATTTCCACCTAAGTTGGACCAACTCGAAGCATGATCCGAATCTGGCCCAAAAAGTTTCAAGCCATGACAAGTTAGTGGATCAAGTCAAGTCATAAACACCTTACTACCTACACTCATATGATGTTTTTAAAGGTATCGAAAATTGATGTGGAGAAAATATTATTCTAAAATAAATCCTATTGCACTGTATGTAGCAAAACTAAAAGCACTAGCTTGCTATATTGATATAATGATATGTATTTACATGCCAGTCCTCCTATGTGCGCATAACTAGTTAATTCCTACACGTGCAACCATATCTCCAAACGGAGAAGAAGAAAGAAAATAGCAAAGAATGGTTGAAATAACTAGACAAAGCATAGCTATGAAAACTAAAATAAAAACTAGACAAAACATAAAGCTTTGAAAACTTTTATACGTTTAGACTACTGTAGAACAACTAAAATAATTGTGCATGCTACTGACGGTGGTCCTGCTCCTTGAGTAAATCTTGACCTTCGTGTACCACACCTAACCATCATTCTTGAATTAACTTCCCGCAAAAAAGAAGAAAGTAATCGTTAATAAATTTAATCCAAGGTTCAGAAATACAAAAATCTTGATATCAAGAAAGCAGTTTAATAGGGTTAAATCTGAGATTTGAGTAGAGTGAGAAACTTACAAAGACTTGATAAGATTGAACTATTAAGTCATGCTATATGTTAATTATGCTGAGGGCCTGACCCTTCACTAAGTCCAGGCCTTCGAGGACCACGTCTTACAGCCAATCATATATAGCGGAGGTGCAGTTGTTTCTGATGCTTATACTATCAATGGTCAATCTGGTGATCTACATCCATGCTCAAAGAAAGGTACAAAACTATATAAAATTTGATGAAATTATTCCCTAGATATATAATTACATTCACCATGCATTTTGTGAATGTTAGGTTTGATATAATTACATTCATCCATGCTCACTCGTTGCATGTTTGAATTCATTGGTTAATTTAATTGCAGAAACATTCAAAACTTAGGGTTGATTATGGAAAAACCTATTTTTTCAGAATGGTAAATGGCGTAGTTCAAGACATTCTCTTCTTTGCCATTGCCAAACATCAACTCACAATAGTAGGAACTGATGGTAGCTATGTGAAGCCACTCAAGGTAGATTACATCACAATAACTCCTGGACAAACAAGGGATGTGTTACTAGAAGCATACCAACCATTGGATGGCTATTACATGGCTGCTAAAGTATATTCCAATGCTGCTAGGGTTCAATTTGATAACACAACCACCACTGCTATTGTCCAATATAGGGGAAAGTATATTCCATCTTCAAGTACACCTTCGTTGCCTTTACTTCCTAGCTTCCTGCTTTCAATGACACCAATGCCTCTTTCAACCTCATACGTAAACTTCAAAGCTTGGCTGATGATGAGCACTCGATTGATGTGCCCTTTGACGTAAACACTAACCTATTCTTCACAGCGTCAGTTAATGCATTTCCTTGTGCAAGTGCTTCAGCATGCCAAGCCCTTGGCGGGATTCGCCTTGCAGTTAGCATGAAAAACATAAGCTTCCAATTGCCATTTGGCAATAACATTTTGCAGGCTTATTACAACAACATTAGAGGTGTCTTTCGAGAAAATTTCCCAGATGTGGCACCACAACTATTTGATTTCACTACTAGTAATTTGCCTATAGTCCTTAATGCTCCTTCATTGGATACGTAGGTGAAGGTACTTGAGTGCGGCTCAACTGTGGAGCTTGTTCTTCAAGGGACTAACTTGCTGGCTGGAAAAGAGTATCCTATGCACTTGCATGGTCACAGCTTCTATGTGGTCGGACGGGGATTTGGAAACTTTGACAAGGACAAGGACCCTTTGAAGTATAATCTCATTGATCCTCCTTATCAGAATATTACTTCCCGATTATCAATTTGATGTTTGTTCATTTTGTCATGCTAGTTTTGGTTTTCTAAGAAGTTTTGATTCGTCAAGTGTATGGTTCATGCACTGCCACTTAGAGCGTCATGTCTCTTGGGGGATGGCTATGACTTTCATTGTCAAAAATGGTAACAACCCTGAAGAACAGACGCTGCCACTACCTAGACATGCCACGATGTTAATCCAAGAAGCAGCCCAGTTGTGCCAGTATAACTACTTTTAATTCCATTCCTTTATTAAATCCTACCTGTTATTCTTTAATTTTTCATTACGGATCAGTTATGTTACAAGTACAAAATATGAAAGTTGTATAGATGTCGCTGCTGCTTCTTTGAGGATGTAAAATGAATCTGAATGTTATCTTGGAATTGTCAATAAAAGTTTGTTGGTTTTAATTCCCCGAGTATAAAGCGTTACAAATGCGATTGTCACCCTCCCGTTGCCACGTGCATTCAAGCAAGCATCAAAGCCATAGCAATTGAAGTTACTACATCTGATTCTATTTTTTGAATTATTAATAATCACTCTATACTTCATTTCTTTGAGGACGAAAAGAGGTGTTTTCTATATCTTGTTAAGTTTTTTGTATTACGGCATGCATGCGGCGTATGAAATAGTTTGCATTAATATGTTTAATAAATTTACAATTAAATAAATATTTTTTTGGATTAAAATAAATATTTTAATATGTTTGTATTAACTTTTATATTAAAGCATTTTTTGTTACATTTGCAGAATGGTGAAAGATTTTTATGCGAATTTTGTTTACTTTATTGTCTAATATGCTTTTTATGGATAAAATAAGAATCCAATAGTCAGAATTTCAGCACCAGTAACCTTCGGCTGGACCGCTGGACTTCATATGTAACAGATTTTGTAACTTAATTAGGTTTGGTTTGGTATGTGTCCTTCTGTACCCTCTCTTTTCTGGTTGGATATATTGGCACATGGCACTTCGTTATATATATGTTGATAGAACATAGTGGCACTCACGAATTAAACTGTTTTAAATTTATTCTTCTTCAATATATATGTCAAGGACGTGGAGGGAGAGATCAGAGGGCAAATGACAAAAGTTGGCAATATATTAGCAATTGCATTGATTTACGCATTATGCTTTCTCTAATGATGTCAGTTCGTCAGGAAAACAAAGAAACGAAACAGAACAAAACAGCCATAAGGGAAACAAATCAGAAGTTAATTCTATATTATATATTCCATGATAGCTATGCTTCTCACCTGCCCCACTCTACGTACCAAATACTAAATTACATAAACACTATCTTCAATTGCACCATTGTTCATTGTTCCACTTCCACATGCTTAATTACTGGAACTTAGACTACAATTTTTACCGATTAGATAATAAACCATGCCTCTTCAATCATTCTATCACGTATATATATATAGCTAAGTTTCGATGTCCAACACAATGCAGAATAGGCTGCAAGCCTGCCATAGCTTATGATCTTTCATCTATTGTGGCATTGATAATGCTCGCACAAATTTCATTACCCTTTTTTTTATATCTGATCTTCCACCGCCGCTACCAACCCCAGAGTTGGATGCAAGTGATGGTGTTTGTCCAGAGATGAATGCTGTTTATATGATGGTGATGAACTGATGATGAATCTCTGGTTATTGCTTCTATCTTGCAGAGTTTTTCTAATCTGGTAGCTCTTCTTTTTAGCTTTTTTTTTTTTTTTGGTTTTTGTTGTGTGGTTATTTTTTTTTTTGGGGGGGGGGGGGGTTGGTTCCCATGAGACATAACAAGCTGCTTCTTATCAGATAGTACGTAGTCTCCATCATTCATTTTCTTTTAGTTATACTGAGCAGCCATTACTCTAATAAGGTTACCAATGTTTGTACATTTTACATAACTCAAACTGAACTTAAAAAGTGGCTAAATTAAATATTTATATGTAAACTTTTTTATCATAAAAATAATGCGTATAGTATAGCTTATTTAGGTTTTATTTCTCATCTTGACCCACATAATCTCAGAAGCATACATCTAGGTTTCATTAATGTCTGCCGCTATTTTTAATTAAGTGGTTCTTAATTATATATATTATGTTAACTAAGGGACTAACCAATTGAGCTTTTGTCGACTTAATTAAATGATAAAATTAATTTATTTGCGCTGAAACGTAAAATAATGTTGGCTGATGCAAGACTGCCACAGGTATAATATACGAATAAATATGCATTGTATTGGGGGAGTGATCCCTATTTATTGAAATTTATTGCATACGGATTATTTGGAAAAGGAAAAAGAAAAAGAAATAGCTTGCACTGTACCTTATAGAAAAAGATCATCGACTTCAGATTCAATTTAAAGAACGGTGACACAAATTAAGATAGCGCAAAAAGGAATGCGACGCTTAAAGTAAAAGGGCTATTATTTCAAGAATTTAATTGGTATATGTTGACAATATAAAATATTTTTATATTATCAATCAATAGAAATAAAAAAAAGTAAAAAATTATAGTAGATCCCCTATTATAATAGGTGGTTATTTATATGAGTTGACGTTTTTTACTATTTCTATCAACTGATAGTATAAAACTATTTTACACTGTTAGTGTATGTGAATTAAATTTTTATTTCAATATATCTTATAAATAAAATCAGGGGATACTTTTATTTTTCAACATTTAATTTTTAAAAAAATTTAATTTATTTCCTACCCATTAAGGAGGTACAAGGGGCGAGTTAAACAGGATTAAGCTAGACCTAAAGTCAACCTGATCTTTTGATCAGGGTCATTTTCTTAAACCCAAACCTAACCCAATAATAACTCAATTAATGATCGGATAAAATCAGGCCAACCCAATATTTAGAGAACATATAAAGGTTTTGACATTATTTATAGTGAAGTTGTAAAATTTTGAAAGTAAAATACAAAATTTAAGACAAAACATATTTTAAAACAAATTATAACAATACAAAAAAAAATATCATGTTATATAAAATATATATATTAATTAAAGTATAAACATCCTATAATTCATTAATATATTTTTATATATATATAACTTTTAAAAAAATACTTAATTTCAGGGTGAATTAGTCCAATCCAAAGCATGATCCGAATCCAATACAAAAAATTTCGGGCTTGGATAAATTAACAGAATGGATTGGGTCAGGTCATGAATACCCTACTATCCACACTCACATAATGTTTTTAGCTGCGTATTAAGTTGGTCCATGAAGGTTTGGGACTAACGTTAGTCCCAGATTAAAATACGTGGTACTTTATTTGCCAAAAGAGTGTCCATTTTTTTTTTGGCAAATAGAGGCTTTCCCCTTGTTTGCTTTTGGTTGTCAGAGGCAAAGTCATGGGCAGTAACGTCGGCTCCATCAAGTATCTCCTTCCCATAAATACTTTCCTCCTCTTCCACAAAAATATCTTCCTCCTCTTCCATAAAAATGTGGTTTATTAGCAATTATGTCAACCAATACGAATAAACTCAAAAATCATAACCATAAGAGGACTCTCTCTCAAAAAATTCAGTTCAAATACATGGACTTGTTGACCTCGTCGAGCCATAAAGAATAAACCCCGTGGCTAGCTCCTGCCGACGTCTTCGACCTCCTTGAGCCATAACGGATCTGCATTGATGTCAGCACGGCACCGATCTTCGCACGAGCTGCTATCAACATCTGTATTCTTAGGTTCCTCAGCGTGCCACTGTACCCCCGACCCACCAAGAATCGTAGGATTAATTCATGTCCTAGCGGTTTGATGGTCGTACAACTAGCCAGTTGCGAGAGCTTAGATACCGGTTACTACTTTTCTGGCTGACTTGCTCAAGCCTATTGCTACAAGAATGAATTCATACAGGGAAAGGTTATTTTTTCCTCGGAGTTTGTATTGCTGGCCATTTTTTGTTGATGTCGGGAGTGAATTTTATGATCCAAATGTAAATTAATGGCTTGAAACAACAATTTGCATGGGTGAAGGTTGGCCAGCAAGGCAAGCTGGAACAAAAGTGAGGCTACTGTCAATGGTGATCTATATGCGCTTGATCCTTCAAATTCCCTTGATAGTGCAAAGGTAAAGGTATATAATTATGAAGGTGATAGTTGGAAAGTTGCTGCTGGAGATGTTGCTACCATCCCCACCGCCGGCGATCTAAAACCAAAGGATATATCAACAAATCTTCACGCTCCAGGCTTTTTTTAACAAATGCACTTGCTACTAACCACAAGTTTCATTACAGCCGTCTGATGTAAATTGTACAAGATCCAACGTTTGTGATATAAACTAATTCAACATCTCCATACGGGACTAACATAAGTCCCGAACCTTCTAAGACCAACCTATCACTCACCATGTTTTTAAAGTATCTAAAATTGATGTACAGAAAATATTATTCTAAAATAAATTATATTGCACTGCATGTAGCAAAACTAGAAGCACTAGCTTGCTATATTGATCTAATGATATGCATTTACAGGCCAATCTTCCTATATACGAATAACTAGTTAATTCCTACACATGCGCAACCATGTCTCCAACCGGAGAAAAAGTAAGAAAATAGAAAAGAATGGTTAAAATAACTACACAAAGCAAAGCCATGAAAACTAACATAAAAACAAGACAAAGCATAAAGCTTTGAAAACTATTATATGTTTAAACTACTCTAGAACAACTAAACTAACTGTGCATGCGACTGACGGTGGTCCTGCTCCTTGAGTAAATCTTGACCTTCGTGTACCACACCTAACCATCATTCATGAATAACTCCCTGAAAAAAAGAAGAAAGTAATCGTTAATAATTTGATTCAAGGCTCAGAAATGCAAAAATCTTGATATCAAGAATGCAGTTTAATAGGGTTAAATCTAAGATTTGAGAACAGTGAGAAACTTACAAAGACTAGATAAAATTGAACTACCATTAGGTCATGGTATATCTTAATTATGCTGAGGGCCTGACCCTTCGCTAAGTCCAGGCCTTCGAGGACCACGTCTTGCAGCCAAACTTGCATCCTGCACAAAATATCAAAATCATCATAGAAATATTAAAGATTTTTCTCCGAGAAAAGAAATTAAATGGGGTTTATATATTTTGGAGATAAGTAAAGAGATAAGGTATCATATACATTAACGTTTTGAGTAGTTGTGGATGGAGGATCTGCAGCTTCTTGGTTGCTTTTCATGATGTTGGTAGCAGAGGTTTCTGGGGTTGTAACAGGATCAAGATCTGCATCTGAATGAGGTTTCAGATGAGAGCTTTTCTCTTCTTTCTTGGTTTCAGTCTCAATGCCAAGACAGTTCAAGAGAGCCTTGAGTGCTGCTTCAAGAAAATAGCATGGATGGTTAAGAGTGGCTCTCCTCTCAGCAACTTCCTCTTCTTTCCTTATTGATGATCTCTCCATTATTCTTCTTCAGCCTACTTCTTCTTCTTCTCTAAGTTAACCTTGTGCTTTAACTTTAACTACTCTTCTACGCATGTTTCTGGTGCGGTGCAACACTTATATATAAATGAATTGGGTTTGAGAGTAAGTTTCTTAACTTGAGGATTAATTATCATACTTTCCTCTATTAACTAGTAGATTCAGATTAATTAATATTAAGATATATGATAGATATGTCATAATACATGATTGGATGTCTGTGTAAAATATTTTTATATTGACACTGTATACCAATTAAATCGCAGAAAGATATTTGTTTTAAATAAAAGTTAGGAACGTTTTGATATGCAAATTCTTATAGGTGACTTAATATATATACTTGTATTAAAGGATTATTAGATTTATGAGGGAAAAAAATTTAGATAATCACAATTTTTTTAAAATAAGATGACATAATTATTAAATTTTTAACAGATAAGTTGTTTTTATTAACTGATTTTATTCACAATCGCCCTTATATTCTATTAAAATGAGTAACAAAAAAGTTTGCAACTTTATCCGTAAGATTACGTTATTGAAGTATGTCATCTGTTTCTGTATATATAAATATATTATACCGAAGGTAAATTACAATTGATTTATGCATAATATTTTTCTAACTATAAGTAAATCCTCTAAACTATGTACCGGAATCCAAGGTTCCACATGACCACATCACTATCTGAATAGTGCACCCCTTGTGTGCAGGACTATAACGGCATGAGCCAAAACAAGTGACCTTCCTGTCACACTATTTGTTTTTTTATATGCGTAGTAAGTGATTACACATATGCAAATGGAGCTATTTTAATTTATAATATGATATAAATCTGCTGGGGTTACACTGTCCTTTGATGAAACAAGCAGGAGGGTTTGATATTGGACCAGCGGAATCTTTGGTATTAAAATAATAATAATAATAATTAAAAGAAAAGACATTAATTGCATGTAGCTGTATCATCAACATTTCGCAGGTAGCACTCCACAGTCTCAATTAAATGCATGCTGCCATAAAGAAAGAATTGAAAGAGTTATAAAAGCCATGCTACCTACTCCAATGAAGATGTCAGGTGATAAGTTTATCCCACTGAGGTTATCCTCTGGTCCTTTTTGCACCTAATCTCATTTTCAATTACTTCCTACTTAGATTATATCTGAGGTGAAGATTAGTTCATATGGAAGGTCCACATCCACGCGGTTACCTTCTCCCTTTGTCTCACAGATGACTGCGTACGTGTTTGAATGAGAAGCAGGTTTTGTAGGATTTTTTTTCATTCATTTTTAAGAAAATTTTAATACAAATAATCACACTTTCAACATATTTTGAGTAGTGTTTAAATAATAATATTAAACGGGGTTTGAAAAGTGTATCAAAAAAAAGAAAAAGAAAGAGGGGTGGTTTGAAAATCCATGAGCGCAGTTGTTTAGTACTGATGCCAGGCATGAATAAAGTTATTGATTATTATAAAATAAAAAAGCATGAGCATATATATATATATATATTGGAGCCCTATTATTTGCATGCACACCCTCGGACATATTTATCGATCTCAAGAGAGAATGAAGAAAAAAAATTAGAAAAAAGGGGGAGAAAAACTGAAAAAAGCATAGGGTGATGGGGCAATATAAGGGTTGTCAAGGGTGCATCATTACTTTTTACATATACAGAACATTTCTCTATATATTGACTTGACCTTACCAATACTCTAATCACGAGTAGAGATGTCAAAAAAATCCGTACCCGCAAATATCCGTAGGTAATACCTGCAAGCGAAGTATAGGGAAGATTTTTATGCAGAATTTTAACATTTTAAATACCGCATGTTAAACTGAGGCGGGGATTACTATATCCATACTCGCGGGTACCCGCCATGAAATTATTATTTTATCCTTAAATTATTAACTTAGTTAAACTAATATTATTGTTATTTAAATTGATTAGACTAAAGTCTAAATTTATAAGTTAGATTTATTTGTACTTATTATATATTAGACTAATATTGGATTACTATTATGTGTTTATTTTTATTTTAAGTATTTTAAGTTATTAGAATTTAAATTGTAGAATTATATTATTGTACCTATTTTTTGTTTATTTATTGTGTTTATTTTAATTTTAAGTATACTAAATTGTTAGAATTTGAATTGTTAAATTAGATTATTATTTATGGTTATTTTAAGTATTTTATAATATTAGAATTTTTATATTTAATTTAAATTTTTAAAATTTTTAATATTTTAACGGGTATCCATGGATATCCACTTGCACTGTGAAACCCGCAGTAAGAAAAAATGGCACTGCACTGATATATGCATGGTGACGGAGGCGGGTAGTTACTCGTGGGGGGGGGGACAGGGCCCTATCCCCCACCCCTGCCCCGCCCCGTTGACATCCCTAATCACGAGGTATTTTAAGTATCAAATCTTATGAAAATGAAAATTTCTTAAATGCGCTCACTATTTCTTATTTTCACAATATTTTTAATATATTAATTGATATATTAAGTTATAGATAATATAAAATAGTACTTTTTAATTTAAAATAATCTAAGAATTTCTATATAAAAGTTGACTTTTTTGCAGGCATAGGATTCAGGACCATAATAGGGTAGCTTTCTTTTTTTGTTTGGTTGACAGTCTTGCCTTCAGCAAGAGTAGAATATGGACGAAAGCCCATTCTTAACGGGCTAAATGTTATCAAAACCCAAACCAATTGCCTAGGACAACCCATTCTTTTAAAAATTTCACCCATGTACACCAAAAAGCAAAAGTTGGCATAACGGGCCAATTGTGAAATGACTACCAAATTTTCTAGAAATGTTGTCGAACAAGGTATTACAATAAATCTTTTCAACCAAACAATATCCAACGACAGATCTTATGACCACAAAAAAAAAAAAGAAAAACAATATTGTTGACAAAAAAAAAAAAAAGAACAATATTAGTATTTGAGTTTAATTTGTATGGATCATAAGTGTAAAAGAGTTTTTATACTAATATTCAATTATATATTTATATATAAATAAAAGTGGATCTTTTTTAAGCAATAGATATGAGAGTTAATTATTTTTACTTATTTGACAACATTTAATTAGATATTAATATAAAATTTTTTTACACTAATATGTATAAAAATTAAACTCTTAGTATTTTACGGCCATGAAATGAGACTTACAAAAAGAAAAATAATTTTGAAATTCAACTTCAAAATATAGTCATAATTATGTTAAAATGAATACGAAAGAAACTTAAAGCTAATGATTTCCTCAACTACTTACCTTTCAACGTCCATATATTGCATTTAGATGAATTTACTTAAGCTAATTACGTAAACTTCATATCACGGTATTTCTTATATTCTAATAAAAAAAATTAAATTGCATATTAAAGTGTGATAAAGTTTTTTTTAAAAAAAGTAAATAAATAATAACAAAATGATGTTAGGAAACAAGGTAGACGCATAGACACGTGGTGAATATATTTGGGTTAGGCCCAACTTGTTAATTAGATTATTGGTCCATCTTGAAAAGGCAATCTGCTTTTTCATGGGCCCCTCAGACGAATGTCTGATGAATGCGACCATTTTTGTTTGTTTTCTATATCAACGTAACATTATTTATTTGCGTTGCATAAAGATCCAAGTTGAAAAAAAAATTAAAAACTCACACACGTGGGGTTGGGAAAGTACCTCTCTACCAAATCAACCACTTGCATAAAAGTCCAAAATTAGTGGGTTTGGATATTATTATTTGGATTGGAATTGAATTTGATGGCGTTAGGCAGATAGATAGATGGGTACATGTTATGTAACTTAGAAAGTGTCTCTTTCTGTGAGCACCACAATTTTCAGGGTTAGTGTTTGTCCTCATGGTTGGAAGCACCAGATATCAAACATTTATATCTTTTATAATCCACTCCTTTTACATTTAAACATCGATATGTCGCTTTTCTCATTTTCATGTATAAAAAGGGCTAATGGAATTAATAATTCTCTTTTGTTTTTGTTTTGCGCAACTTTTTTGTTTGGCAACCTCTATTAGAACAATCACTGACAATTATTATTTATACCAGGAAGAATTTAATGATATTGTTGATTACAATTTTTTTGTCAATAAATGATTTGAAGAATAGATTTTTCCGGTAGAAATGTTTCAATTTCATTGTTTCACGAAACATTAAATGGAAAAGAAGATTTAGCCTTTATAATCTTTTAATCACTTGCAAATAATTACTACCAATTATTAAATCTTTCAATTAAATTCATAAATTTTCACCGACTTGCAAATAGCCACCACCAATTATTAATTTTTTAATTAAATTATTAAATTAAAATAATTTTCACAATTACATTTTGTTCAATTTAACTGATCTCATTAATATATCACCTTTTGTGAATAGCATTACAAGATCTGAGTATTACATATCAAAATCTCGACTATTATATTGTTTATTTTTTTTCGTCACTTTTCCATTTAATTAATATTACTAAAAAACATATTAAAATATTTTAAAAATTAAAACCGATACTAAATAACATATTTAATCTTATTTGATTTCATTATGATAATCTTTGCTCATTTAGTATGAGTAAATAATATATGATTATTCTATATCTATATATTTTCTTAACATGTTTTCAATTTTTAATATGTTAATTTTTTTTTTTAAATCATAGCAAATGAAATAATAAAAGAGAAAAATAAAAAGTGGTAAAGATTTTGACGTGTGGTATTTGTAGATCTTGTTAGTCATTTATTAACAATGCTTCATTAGTGAATTCAATAAAATTAAACAAAATACCTAATTGTGAGAATTATACTAGTTTAAATATTTAATTAAAAAATTAATAAACAATGACAACTATTTGTAAGTGAGCAAAAGTCGAACAAACTAGTACTCTTTTCCTAAATATTAATATCACAAATCAAAAGTACCATTTACCGAAAATATAACCCGATATAATAAGATTGTTCGTTGGCCATTTCTTAAAATTTACTTTGACTATGTGGTCGTACATAAGGTTTCTAAGTAATGGAGTCATCACCTGATAAATTAGGTTATTTTGGAGAGACACATAACTCGAACTATAAGAATCATGCTAAGTAGTGGATGTTTGTGTATTAACTTAATCGTGCTAGAGCCTTATATCATTTAAAGATATAATCAAGATAATCTTTATAAGAGTTTAGATAACTCTTCACTTTGAGCTATTTTTAAGATTTAGTTTAACTCACTTAATTTTAAGATAATATTAAAATTTATTCTATGATTGATATTAAATTATTTATAAATGTCTAATTCTATAAATTTTGTGCTCAAGATATCCAATTTTAGACATGAGAGAAGTATATTAGATTTCTATATTGTATAAAGATATAGTTAAGATAATCTTTATAAAAATTTGGTAACCCTCTTCTTATGAACTAATTTTTAGGGTTAAATTAAATTCACTTAATTTAAAAATCTACTGTTTACTCCGTCAATTTCTCCCTGCAAAGAGTTAAACATCTTCACTTAGACACACAACACATTTTTCTTTTAATGTATTGGTCTGTATAGATGTTGAATAGCAAGCCAATCCCTTACCAAGCTTCAAAATTTAGAAATGAAGTTAAAGGGTCTGAAAGATTACATCTGGCGATAGAGTTGATCTAGACCAGAGGGTCTATCATTTCACTCTTGAAACCGCTGCAACAGCACAACACTTTCGTCAGAGACGTGATTTCTCAACTGCTGGCTTTATCCAAGTGAGGATTCAGGCATTGATACTCGGGGAGGACTTCCATGCACTTCGCAGTCAAGATGCTTAGTGTGCTTCGTAACTGTAGTGCATTATATTATATGGTGGAGATTTATAAGATATATTAATATATTAATTATTTATGAAATATTATAGAAATATATTAATTTTAAAAAAATTAAAAAATATGAATTAAATATATTTTAAAAATTAATTTTTATATATTAATAATATAAAATTATATTGATATTATAAAATAATTTTATATTATTAATATAATATTACACTAGTAAACAGTATAAAATTATATTGACAAAATAAAATTATATTAATAAAATTTTTATAATTTTTAGAAATTAATTTTTATATATTAATAGTGTAAAATTGTATTGATAATATAAAATTATTTTATATTATCAATATAAAATTATACTGATAGAATAAAATTACACTGATAAAATTTTTTGATTACATTAATAATATAAAATTATTTTATACTACCAGCATAATTTTACACTATCAGTGTATGATAATTAACTTTTAAAATATATTTAATTATATTTTTAAATTTTCTTAAAATTAGATATTATTACAGTGTATCATAGGTGATTGGTGTATCAATGCACCTCACAATCTCACCATCAAATTGCAAGATGCACCATGCTCCTTGACCAGCAAAGTGCACGGTAAAATGCGCCTTGATACTCAAGCTTCAAATCATGTCAAGGAGTGAGGACAAAGATCGATGAGGAAGGAGCTATGCTGCCACAGCCATAGAGATTCATTCTATTGATTGAAATCAATAAAGGGTAAACAGGAGTTTAATCAAAGTGGATATTTTGGCCATGGATAATATGTAAATCAACATAGTGAAATATATAGTGACTCCTGAAAGATTTTGATAAGCTAGATCAGCATTTCTATTAGTAGATAATAGATGCTGTTAATAGAAGGATTATCATATTCAAACATTGTTAACTATAGAGATTAAGTTGTATGTGATTTTTTTTGGAGACTAATATGTGTTAAAACAAGAATTTTTTCAAAGCCCAAAATATAGTTTTTCTCTTTATAATTTTAAAATTTTATAAAGGGGTTAATATAATTATATAAGTTAAATAAAGTTTTAATATAAAATTGAATGATATATAACAAATTTATACTAATAATATGTATAAATAAAATTATATTATATTAATTTACATGATTTTTGAAAGTGGCACTAGGAGCTTGCTGGCCCACAAATTTCTTGAAAGCACATCACAAATTTGCATCAAATCAATTTTCAAAAAAAAGTTTTTTGTTGCAAGGCTTAAAATTAAAGTTGTAAACAGATCGAATTAATTCAATGTACTTAAAGATCTAAACTAAATAAATAGAATTGGTTTGGATTAATTCGAATAATCGTTTCATTTTTAAGGTAGAACCAAATCAAACCAATTATTATTGGTTTAATTTTGAATTTATGATTTTTTTAACTCAATTATCTAAACACCCAACTCGACCACTCAGTTAACTAATTTTTTTGTTTAGAATATTTGAAAATTTTGCATTTAAGTTTGTAGTATTATAGTCACTTTTTATCTTTTTTGTTAATATTTATTGAAAAAATTTATCTATTTATACCATTATTAAATATATCATAATCAAGCTTTATATTATTGTTAGTTGTTATAAAAGTAATTTTTTAAATAAAAAAATACAATTCTTTATTTTTTACTTCAATCCAGTGACCCAAATCAAACCAATCCGATCTTAATCGGATTGATTTGTTTCGAATTTGTTGAAAAAAATTAAAATCCAAACCAAACCAATTCAATTAAATTTAATCGATTTTAATTTTTTTTATTTAAACCTGATCCAAATCAATCTATTTATACCACTACTTAAACCCACCTTATAGGCTTGATGGGTGGGCATTCTAGTAAGGGACAAAACACATAAAGAAAGATAAGATTCTTAACTTGTTGCCAACTAAGTTATAATACATGACAATGATTTGCATTTTCTTAATACGACTTAGGAATATATTTCCCCAAACAAATGCAAAAGGGTGTCCTTTATTTATTTGTTTAAGGCTCGTTCTCAGGTGGAAAAAAAATCCACCAGTACTAATGTGAGGTATCATTTTCAAATTAACCCAATGTAAAGGTAGACCTTATCTTTTGTGTTGTACGATAGACACTCCTTTCCCTCCCTTCTCCTTCGATGGCATCAATTTTGTCCTCTCCCACCCATCATCTTGTGCAGCGACACCTTTGTCTTCACTCTCTCCCTCTCCCTCCACACTGACCACAAACAAGATTCAAACATTTTACAATCTTTCAATCGCACAGGACACGAACAAAATAAGAGAACCAAAAGAAAAGCGTAACAGCAACAAAGGGAGAGAGAAAGAAAGTATAGAGCTTCATGTAGAGCCTTCACCAAAATGATGGCCACATCCATATAGAGTCTCTCTACAAACATCATCAGTGACATAGCAAAACAAATGTACACCCCAAGCTTCAAAAGAGGGACTATCAATGTGCCTTGATCACATTAGCACAAATGGATATTTGAAGAGATATCCACCGAAAATACGACCTTTTGTGTAAACGTTCCTAAGAACGACCCTACTTTATATTCAATTACACAATTTACAATTACATGTAATAATTGTAATTACATTTTGATAGACCTTCTAGCTGCTACGATCTCCTTTTGCCAAATGTACACACTAGCATATTTGTCTTAAAAAGCCTTAAACATGGGACTACGATACCATTTTTCTTTATCAAATGTCAATTTGTGTCAGCCACATTAGTTAAAAAGTTTAGGTGCAAACGACACTGTATTCTTTCCGCCATATTATACTTTATTCTTCAATGTTGACCATGATTTGGGGGCTTAAATGGTGGAGAGCTTCTGATGTTAAAACTTTATAATCTTCTTTTTCTAGATTGGCCACCCATGACTCCCTTTTTTGGAACTGCTTTCAAGGGATAAATGATTTCGATCGTGATCTTTTTTGTGAAAAGGAGGAGGTACTATACAACGTGACTCAAAGTCTCAACTCTCTCAAAGTGGGGGCACTAGCACTAATTGCAGCGCATGACGAGACTTGCAATTGCAATAGAATACATTCACCTTTTCTAATACTCTTATATTCTTTTTATTTTCACTTTTTTATTTTGACGATTACTTTTTCTTTTTTTTTAAAAAAAAAATTGACTTAACCAAATTAGGTGCATATTCTACTACAGATCAATATTGTTGCAAATAGTGCGAATCTGCTGTGGCACAAAAGGAAAGTAATGCATAGCAAAGTGTTTGGTGGGCCACATAGACAAATTTAGAGTTCTGAATTTCGATTTTATTAGAACAAGTTCATTCATTCATTGTCTCAAATTTCTAAATTATGGTTCTGAGTTTCAAGGTCACTTTTTTATTGTCTCCTAAATTTTTCAATTGCGGATTTTAAGTTCACTTTTTTATTATTCCCAAATTTTCAAGATATGGATTTTGATTTTAATAGTTGATTAATTGTGGATTCATATCTCCATATGTTGCAGCCCATTTGTCAGATGGGATATATGCACTATCTGTACCATAGAATTGGCCAACTAATAGTGCAAATATTTCAAAGCTCCTCGCTTATTCTAAGTTATCCTGAATGGCCTTTCTCAAATCTCATTTTATAGAATAATTATGTTCAAATCAAATTTCAAGCCCAATTACGTTCACGAAGCAGGTTTGACATCGCAATATTTTAAAAGCACAAACATTAATTTAACAAGAAATCATGATTAGTGTATATTTAATAAAATGTTAAACTATTATCTTCCAATAATAAATAAAAAAAAATGTCAATATATCGACACGCTAGCATTTTGTAATTTTATTTTCTCTTCCGTGGTGGTGATGCACGTTTCTTGGTAAACAAAGTGACGGTTATATCGATAAATTAAAAAAATAACAATATCGTATGCCCAAAAAAGATTAATTACAAGTTGATTGCAATTTACCTCTTGTATTTGCTTCCTCCCCCTCTCCTCACAAAAACGAAAAAAAAAACACACACACACACACACACACACAAAATCCCCTAAAAAATTACTTATTTATTACTTTGAGCACATATAGGATGTATTTTTAAAATTTTATATATAACTAAAAAATTAAAAATTAATTTTTTTTAAAAGTTTCTCTTTTCACCTTCTATAAAAAAAATTAATTTTTTTTGAAAAAATTTAATTATTTTTAAAAAATTATCCAAATATATGAAAATTGATTTTTTTCAATAAAAAAAATGAATTTTAACTAAAAAAATCCTAAACAAATATACAATTAGAAAACGGATTCATATACTTATCAAGCATGAATGAGAATATACAATTTTTCTTGATTAGAATAAAATACGAAGTTAATGTAAAATTGACTCCGGTGAGTTGTTCCTTGTATGCCACTGGAACAAAGAAATTAAAATTATCAGTTTCAATTTGATTTTATTTCGATTTGTCTATATCTGTTATCACGAGCAGCAAGTTTTGGAACGCTGCTCTCCAAACAACCAATAAAAAAGGAGAAGATGCCCTATGATTATTGGATTCTAGAGGAAATCAAAGTTTCAACAAAATGTTGTAGCTTAAAGTACCACGGGTGCACTGCTACGTCAAATATTACACAAGCTTTTCTTTGACTAACCGAACTATTTTAATGTTTTCTATTTGAGGATCGGTCAAGTGTGTTGTCATCATTTAGTGAAAGAAAACAGCTAGAAGTTTTACGGTGTGGTGCAATAAAATAAAATAACTTAATACGGGTTAATTGATCCATGGTTCTCCTTGAGTATTGCTTAATCACATAATTTAAATTTGGAGGATAATATTATTTGGATAATTGGATTCCAACTATGATTTTTAAATTTTGTACATACCAATATTTAATTGGTTTAAGCGACATGATATTTATTTTTTTAAAGTAAAATTTTAATTTAAGTTTCATAAATAAAAAATAATGTTAAAAGAATTTTATTTTTATAATAAATTAACAGAATTCAAATAAAATTAGTTGAACACAAATAAACTGATAATTTAGATAAAAGAATTTTGTAGTAATCTGTACATGACATGTCAAAGATAGTCCAATTACAACAATTATTTTAAGTTTCACTATAATTTTTATTGTAGGAAACATTTCTATCTGGATATAAGGTATTTTTATATAACGAGCAATAAATTAAAGAAACGAGCAAGCCAAAGCCAAAGGTCATTTTTTTTTTTTTTTAAATAGTAGCCAAAGCGAAAGGTCATTAAAACACAAAATGGTGAACAGGTCATCTACAATTGATTGTTATATGTATCATCATTATTGTCATTCATACGTAGCAAAAAGCAATATTTATTATTATATACAAATTATATATGACATTATTCGTAAAATACATAGTAATAACAGAAATAAAATAATAAAAATGTATTATTATCATTGATAGTCTTCAAACCAGAAAGAAATGAGTTTAATTTTGAGTAAAATCACAATCATATGTATTAGAATTTATTTTTGATATACTATTAGAGTAAAAAAAAATTATATAAGTATCTAATTATATATTATTTTAAAAATTTTATAAATAAAAATATATAATTAAATGATAATATAAAATTTATTTATATTGGCAATATGTTAAAATTAATTTTTATATATTATTATTTTAATACTTTTTATCGAAATTAAAAATGCCGTTGGATTGTTATGTGAATGAAGTTCTGTTTATGGTTAAAAGAGAGAGGGGAAAAAAAAGGAGAGAAAACGGCAATAATATTATGGGCCCATAGTAATCCAAATTAATAGGTTCTTATTCAGTTAACCCTTACCCCTTTCTTTCAACTAATACCTAATTTCCCCCATACGTAGTTCATTATCTTCTAGCCCAGCAAATCATGCCTGATTTTACCTGGAAAAGAGGTGCAAACTCATGCCAAACAATCACAAACAAGCTTTAACACTTTTAGCAATGAAAAGCACATCGAGAAAAAAATGAAAAGCAGGACAAAGAGAGGAAGTGTTTCATGAATGCTCTCCCATGAACAGCACTAATTGGAGTAATCCATTTTCCCATGGCCTTTGGCATTTACAAATGACTAACCTCTCTATAAATAGAACCGGCATTAATAATACTAATGATGCCAGTATTGTTAGTAGAGTTACAAGAGCTGGATGTGAATGCGGTAACTCAATTAAGAGCCCATTTGAATTGGTTTTTTTTTTACGAAAGAATACTTATTTTTTTAAAAATATTTTTATAAGTTTTTATATGTGTTTAGATACAACTTTTGAAAAAAGTATTTCATTAAAAAAATTAATTTATTATTTTTTTAAAAGTTAGGAATACCTAATTTCTAAAAAAAATAGAAACAGAAGTAATTTTTAATAAAATTATTTTTTAAAAATATCCTTTATCTTTATTCAAAAGTACAATGTGTATCTTTTCTTTCTTATCTCTTATCAAACTTTAGTTCTCTTTCCTTTTTTCGAATTTTTTTTTGTAATTTGGCTATAAAAGAAGGATTTTTATTCTTTTATATTTAAATAGATTTATAAGTATTTTTTACAATTAAAAGTACTTATCAAATAATCTATTCAAATATAAAATAATTATTTCTAAAAATTAAAGCTCTACTAAAAAAATTTAAAAGAAAAAAGTATTTTTTTTTCAAAAGTTTATCTAAACAAACTCTAAACGAAATGACAATTCTTGTAAATTAATTAAATTTGTTATCACCAACATATTTTTAGCGACTCAGGGCATGCTTGGATCTAATGATCTTTTGAGTAATGATTATCTTTTACAAAAGGTATCTTTAAATGTAGCAAGACCAAGCTTTAAAAAAAAAGAACTTTTTTTGCTAAACTTTTTTTTAGTAGATCTTTATTTTTTAGAAGAAGTTATTTTATATTAGGATAGATTATTTAATAAGTATTTTTAATTATTAAAAATGTTCATAAATCTATTTGGATATAAAAGAATAAAAGTACTTCTTTTATAATTAAATTATAAAAAATAATATTCAAAAAGAAAAAAATTAGAGTTTGATAAGGAATAAAAAAAATAAAGATATAAATTATAATTTTTAATAAAGATAAAAATATTTTTGGAATATAATTTTGTCAAAAACTATTTTTAATTCTAATTTTTTTAAAAGTTGGGTATTCTTAACTTTAAAAAAATGATAAATTGACTTTTTATTACAAATTCCTTTTTTAAAGTTATATCAACCTTTAAAAACTTATAAAAAAACTTTTTTTAAAAAATAAGTGCCTTTTTTTAATTGAAAAAAAGCCAATCCAAACATTTTTAAATAAGATTGTAAGTATTAACTGTATAAAATATAAAACTAAACTAATTAGGGGGCATTTGTTTTAAGATTTGAAACTACATTATCAAGAATCGCATTCTTGGGAATATAATATCTAGGAATGTTATTATTGGATATTCTACAAAATTTGTTTGTTTATCATTAAAAATTTTTGGGGATATTTGTTGACATTTCCAAAAGTAAATTAAAAATTTGTTTGGTTTATAACATATATTCCTAGAAATATATATAATAATTATTCTTAAAATGCCTCTAACATAATTAATTATATTATTTATTATTATTAATTGAGGGATATTTTAGTATTTTTGTTCAACAATTTTCATTCCTATATTCTGGGAATATTTTATTCTCAACCCTTATAATGAGAATAAAAAACTATTAGAGTATGAGAATATAACTTTCTTGAAAATAATTAATACTGAAGAATATTTTTTAAAAGCTTGAAATAAACATAGAAATATATGAGTCTCAAATGATTATTCTCGAAAATAATTTTACATACCTTAAAATAAATGCACCATAAAAGGTATGCTTTGTTTATAGTTGGAAAACCATAATTTAGTCGAATAGAAAATCAACTTTTTCTTCACTTTTACTCGATCTATAGTTTGAGGTTCAAATTGTATTAAAATGTAACTTAATCTAATTATGCTAAATATAATAAAATAAGTTAAAACTCAAATTACATCCTTTAAACCATAATTTGAACTCATCTAATGACGAAAACAAACACCCACTTAAATACATACTTAAAGTTTGTGTACCTACCTGTTGTTATAATCTCATTTAAGTCATAATTTGAATTAAGTTATAAATTTTTAGTATATTTATTGATTATTAGTTATATTATATCAAATTCAAATAGTTGTTATAAAAATCATAATAATTATCAAAGATTATTTTATTTTATCTTTTGAAAATTTATACATTCTTTGAATATAATTTGTAATTTTTTTTTTGCAGGCCCTATTTTTTGATATTAAAGAAACGTATTTTTTAATGAGACCCATTTAAGGGTGTGTTTGGTTATGATTTTTTTGGTAAAAAATTATTTTTTTACTTAAAAAATATATTTTTATATATTTGGATAATTTTTAAAAAATAATTAAAATTTTACAAAAAATTTATTTTCAACTTTCTTTATGAAAATTGAAAAAATAACTTCTAAAAAAATTAATTTTTAAATTTTTAATTATATCTAAAATTTAAGTTTTATAATAATTTCTTTTAAAAACTAAAATAAATACACCGTAAATCTTTATAAATATTTAAATTTATATATTTTCTTTAAAGGGTTAAATTGCTTACCATCACTACTAAATTTTTATGAATATCTCAGTCATCATTTTACTAATAAACTTATTCTTATCACTTGAATTAGCTTATAACTAATTAATATTCTGTTACTCTTTAATAATAATAATAATAATAATAATAATAATAATAATCACGATAATAAAAGCATCTTATACTATTAATTACTAAAATAATTAAAGAATATATAAAGAAGAGGGGGGGTGAGGATTGTGAGTGAGATGGCAGCACCCCCAAAAAGAAAAGGGGGGTTGGGGGAGAGTGGGACCCACAAAACTCACTCGAATTTGACCGGAAACGGGGTTTTGCTGCCCCCTCCATGTTAGGGTCACGTCACTTTCCACGTTATAGCGCGAATGCGTTTTTTGACTGCGCTCGGGCAGCGGTCAGCACCGTTCGGGCACCCTCACTCTCACTCTCTCTCTCTCTCTCTCTCTGTCTCTGTGCACGCCTCACTCCAAAAAAAAAAAAAAAAACAAAAAAGAAAGAAAGATAACAACAGCAATCTTAACACTCTCTCACCAGCTGATAGAGAAAGAAAGGGAAAGAGAGTGAGTGTGTGTGACTGTGTTCTTCAGAAGCTGGCTAGAGAGTAAGTGAAAAGTGAAAAAAAAAAAAAAAAACAACGAAGTTTTATTTTTTTTAACTGGAAGGAAAAAAGAATTGAAGGTGGGGAAAAATGTTATGATTTTTTTGGTTTTGGTTTTTTAAACTTCTTTTCAGTAAAGTTTGTTTTTTTTTTTTTTTTTTTTTGAGCTGGGGTTTCTGGGTTACTCCAAATGGTGTGTAATTTGATGAGATCGGGTTGTGAGGTGTGGTGTGGTGGGTGGTAATGGTGGAGATTTGGGGTGCTTGCATGTGAGATTTGGGAGTTAGGGTTTTTGGGTCACTGGGTTCTGTGGTGGTGGTGGTGGTGGTGGTGGAGGGGTTTTCTGTGATGGTGTGTTGGGGTGTGAGGTGTTGTTTGGATCTGAGGTTCTTCTTGTTGGCTCCATAGTTCAGATATGGAGAGAAAGTTCTGGGCTTTGGCTTTCATCTTGTGGTTCTTGTTGGTTCATCCACTATGGCTGATTTCTGCTAACATGGAAGGTTTGTGTGAAATCAAATTATCATCTTTGCAGCTGATTCCATTTATGACTTACTTTTTCTGTCTTGTAAATCAATTTATGTTGTGAAAGTGAAATATTTTCAAACTTGTTTGAGATTTTGCCTTCTGCTTCTTTGATTTTTGTGAGTTGAGGTAAATGGGGTTCCTTTGATTCCCCTCTTTGCACCTGGTTCCATCAGAGGGGCGTGTATTCAGGCTAGGTGTGATGCTTCTGGTTTGCACTTCTCTTTTTGGTATTTCGGCCATCATTTCTTTCATCGTCCACTTTTTGGTGGGTTGTCGAAGGGGTTTTGTTAGAACTGATCATATGCAATCATTAATTTTTGGTATAACAAGTCTTAGGGGATTTTCAGCCTCTTGACTCATGTGGTACTCTTTTGAAGACAATGCCTTCTCGCTGGCTATCCCATCTGGTGCTATGCATATGTGTTATGCTTTCTGCAAGTCAAGTGAAGTAATGAATGATTACTAATATCGGTAGTAAGAGTGTTAGTCATGGAATTGCCTCTGCCAGACCCTTTGAGTTCACCACTATTCTGGTCAATAAATCCTTAATCACGATCTTCTAGAAGCACTAGAATATACGATTAGAAAGATCTTCATGTGCCGATTCATATACTTCATTTACTGGTGAACATCTCCTTTTCTTTGTTTGTCCTTTTTTGGTGCTTGAAGCTTCTTTCAATCTTGCTCCAATCAGTATGGTGCAATATTTTCTCTAAGGTGCATTGGCTAATAGATTTGCCTTGCAACTGTGCAAATGGATATGATTGGTCTGATATACTTAAGTGTATTGTGATTTATACAGGAGCTGACATTTGTTTTTTTGTGTTTTGAAACAGGTGATGCTTTACATAGTCTGAGGACAAATTTACAGGATCCTAACAATGTTTTGCAAAGTTGGGATCCAACACTTGTCAATCCTTGCACATGGTTTCACGTAACATGCAACAATGATAATAGTGTCATAAGAGTGTAAGCCGCTTGTTCCCTGATAATATCTGTCTTATATATGCTCATTCTGTATGTGGAACCCTATACAGCTTATTAGGATGACTTTTTTAACGTTCATTTCTGTTTTCTTTCCTTTGGCCTGATGTCAGTGATCTGGGAAATGCTGCTCTGTCTGGTCAACTTGTTCCACAGCTTGGTCAGCTCAAGAATTTGCAGTATTTGTATGTTGTACCTTGATACCTCAATGCTGTAATCAATTTTTACATGTTTATTTGAAATCTTGAAGAAAATGGACTTCACTTCGACCTTACCTCTAATTTATCTTAATTAACTTCATACTTTTACAAATGGATTATTCTTCTTCAGAAGATGGGGGCAAGCTCTTGAAACATTTTCGAGGATTGCCTGACAACTTCACTGATGGAATTGTTATGAAATATCATCAAAATTCTGCCAGATGCCAATTTTATGGAATATTGATTTAAATATCTATACCTTTTATTTTATATAACAGGGAACTTTACAGCAATAATATTACTGGCCCTATTCCAAGTGACCTGGGGAATCTTACTAACTTGGTGAGCTTGGATCTGTACCTAAACAGTTTCACTGGCCCTATCCCAGATTCATTGGGCAAGTTGTCAAAATTGCGATTCCTGTGAGTATACTTATTGTTGGGGTGATTTGTTCTATACTCCTTTACCCATTTTGTGAACATTCTTCAAGATGCTTAGTTTGTATTATTATTGACAGTAACTGAAGCATGTGCATTGATTTCATTTATGCCAGTCTAAAAGGCTAAATATTTATTTGTCTTTCATGTTTAACATGATTATTATTTCACAAACCTTAAAATAAATTAACAAGTGAACCAGAAAAGGAAAAAGATACCAATTTACTTTTGGGGGTTAATCCTATTGCATTGCTTTTGAATGGTTAAAGCTTGTTCTGGTGCCTGTCAATGTCTATGCTCCTGTCTTTTTGGGTATCTGGACAGATTTTAATACTGTTTCCCTGGTATGTCTGTGTAAGGATAGCCGGCTTAACAACAACAGCCTGACGGGTCCTATTCCTATGTCACTGACTAATATTTCATCTCTTCAAGTTCTGTGAGTGCTATTTATCTCTAAATTTGAAGTTTATTTCCACCTTTGGCATTTGTATGCAATGCTAATATATTGTTCTCAATTTGTGCGTCAAAATGTAGGGATTTGTCTAATAATCATCTATCAGGTGTGGTTCCTGATAATGGCTCCTTCTCATTATTCACTCCTATCAGGTTTTGTAGTGAACTATGAACTATTCTTGCATTCATTAGTTTTGATTAGTAAAATTTTTCTGAATGGGCTACCCTTCTGCTTGCAGTTTTGCCAACAACTTGGATCTTTGTGGACCAGTCACTGGACATCCTTGTCCAGGCTCTCCTCCATTTTCTCCTCCTCCACCTTTTGTGCCTCCACCCCCAATTTCTGCCCCAGGTAACCCTCTTTATTTACTGATTTTAAGGTTTTCCTTTAGATGACAATGTTATTTGTACATTTGGCATCTCTTCTAGTAGGTTCAAGATCTGTTTGCGCTGCATGGTTATCAGTCTTTATATAATTATGAAGTGGTAAACATAAAGATGAAAGAAAGAAGCACTGATGTTCCAACCTTCCTCTATATCTAATTGCAGGAGGTAATAGTGCCACTGGGGCTATAGCTGGAGGAGTTGCTGCAGGTGCTGCTCTATTATTTGCTGCACCTGCAATTGCATTTGCATGGTGGCGTCGAAGAAAACCACAAGAATTTTTCTTTGATGTGCCTGGTGAGCCATCCTAATTGAACAACTACAAATTGGTTGAATTTGGTAAAAGGATAGAATTTGACTTCCTTACATCTATTTGCAGCTGAAGAGGATCCTGAAGTCCATCTTGGGCAGCTGAAGAGGTTCTCACTACGTGAACTGCAAGTTGCAACAGATAGTTTCAGCAATAAGAACATTCTTGGGAGGGGTGGATTTGGTAAGGTGTACAAAGGACGCCTTGCAGATGGTTCGTTGGTTGCTGTGAAAAGATTGAAAGAGGAGCGAACACCTGGTGGAGAGCTTCAATTTCAGACTGAAGTAGAGATGATCAGCATGGCTGTGCATAGAAATCTCCTCCGTTTGCGTGGATTCTGTATGACACCAACAGAAAGGCTACTTGTTTATCCTTACATGGCTAATGGAAGTGTTGCCTCATGCTTAAGAGGTAAATCTTTTGCATTCCCCCCCCGCCCCCTCTCAGTAATCTAAGGGAAGCCACTAGGGCTGTAAGCAACAAAAATAGAATCCTTTTCTTATATAAAGGTGCTTACTCCTTTTTTTTTTTTAACCCCCAACAGAGTGATTTTGACATTTTATGGAGATGCCAATGAAATGACTGTAATCTCCTTAGTTTGGGTGTTTATATTTTCCAGCAATTATTCACATCCTATTGTTGCTTTCTTTCATTCCCTTCTTTGGGTGATGGGGCTTCTCATTGTCATAGTTACTGTTTCCTCATCTTTCAACTTTAACCTTTGGTTGCACTTGGTTCGAAAGTAGTATAGTTGCAAGGTGCTCAAGCTGTGGTATGCTCAACCAATAATGATGAAAAGGAGAACAAGCATTATGATTGTACACCTGTGGTTTGGCCAGGTTTAGTTTCACCACCTGTGGTTTAAAAGGGACTTCTAGCTACCAAACTTCAAGAGGTCTTTCTTAGGTCTAAAACCTTACTAGCTTTAGCTCGTTTTCTCATCGTAGTAATGTCTGCACATCGTACAAAGCATGGGATTTTGGCCATCTTTGATTTGTTTTCTTTATCAAGTGTTAATTGCCATAACTTCAATGTTGCATCGGATGACACTTCAGCTTGGAAAAAGGTTCTCAACTTATTTTGGTTGCAATTTCTTGGGGAAAGAATGCCCTGAATAGAAAGTAAACATATAAGAAACTAAGATGATATGTGGAAATTATATTGGCTTTAACACCAAATTTATGGAGAAAGCTCCAAGGTTTGTATTGTCATATTCCATGCTTCTGCAGGTGGAATGGACTTAGGCCAAACCACAGGAAAGTAAATCTTGTACTATTGACCCAGCTATATGGGTTATATGCTCAACAGAATCTTTCAATATTTGTTACTGTCGTATGATTTTGTATTTGCATTGTTCTAGAGCGCCCCGCACATCAAGAACCACTAGATTGGCCAACAAGGAAAAGAATATCTTTGGGATCAGCGAGGGGTCTTTCGTATTTGCATGATCACTGTGACCCAAAGATTATTCATCGTGATGTGAAAGCTGCAAACATACTGTTGGATGAGGAGTTTGAGGCTGTTGTTGGGGACTTTGGATTGGCAAAACTTATGGATTATAAGGACACCCATGTGACAACTGCTGTACGGGGCACAATTGGGCACATAGCTCCAGAGTACCTATCTACTGGTAAATCTTCAGAGAAAACCGATGTCTTTGGATATGGCATCATGCTTCTGGAGCTTATCACTGGACAAAGAGCTTTTGATCTTGCTCGGCTTGCAAATGATGATGATGTTATGCTTCTTGATTGGGTATGTTTACCTTTGAAGTTAATTTCATGCAACCCTTAAGTAATTGTTGGAGTGCTTTTGCTTTATAGTGGAGCATTGATCACTTGCATCTCCGGTTCCGGATGTATTTTTCCCATCGGTCTTTCTTTTGAGTTTAAAGTTATGTCTTCATCAATGTCATTTCAAAATCTGATACAGCTTCCTGAACATGTTCATAGGTGAAAGGGCTTCTGAAAGAGAAAAAGCTGGAGATGCTGGTTGATCCTGATCTGCATAACAATTACATAGAAGCTGAGGTTGAGCAGTTAATCCAGGTTGCGCTGCTTTGCACTCAAGGTTCCCCTATGGACCGGCCAAAGATGTCAGAGGTGGTGAGAATGCTCGAAGGTGACGGCTTGGCAGAGAGATGGGATGAGTGGCAAAAAGTGGAAGTTCTCCGCCAGGAAGTGGAGTTAGCCCCTCATCCCAACTCTGATTGGATTGTTGACTCTACTGAAAATCTACATGCAGTTGAGTTATCTGGTCCAAGGTGACCTTGGCATAGTAGTAAGTTGAAAAAATGAACGGAATTATTTATGACTTATTTTTTTAACTATAAAAGTTTTCTCACTTTTTTTTTTTAATTCCTTTTCCTTTTGGTTCCTTGAAGTACAATATCCTGATTACATCTTCTGTAAGTCACTGCATTATATTCATTTACATTTGTGCATACGGGTCCCTTTGTCAAGTTGCAATTTGTATCATCTGCTGCAGTTTGATGAAGTGATGTTTACTCAGATGAAACAATGGCAGCTTAATCTTTTTTGTATAACCATGTTTCCTACGTGCTCAATCTACAATTTATTATACTTTATCTCATTCTTATGAGTATATTTTGTTATGATATATGTGCTGGAGTGGAACGTGATATTTTGTTATCTCATTCCTATATCTCATTCTGAGAAATATTTACCATTCGAAAAGAGGAGAAAACGGAGTCGATGTCTAAAAAATGCCTTGAGAAAGGGTAGATGTATAGAACGAGATAGCTCTTTTTCAACTCTCTCCAAATGGAATATATATATATATTTCGATAGGATATAAATATCTAAATTTAATATTTGTAGATTTTTTTTAGACTTATTGCTAATATTAAGTAGCAGCCTAAAATTTGTATCCATTTTTTATGATAAGCATGGATCAGATATATTATGGTGAATTCTTCATATTCTATTGTGTAAGACAGAATGGAATTTGATAAGTAAGATTTTGAGTAAAATGTTGACCTCTCTGGTAGACGCAAAATGTTGAGTAAGAATGTCAATAATTATGAGTTGTAAATTTCGAAAATTAATGTCAATTGAAACCATAAGTTTTTAGGTGACAAATGCTAATCGCTTTCATATGAACGTACGCTGTGCTGTGCAACGTGTAAATTCTTTAGTATTGTATAATTTTATCAAAAAAAGGATAAAAAATTTAATTTAAATATACTGATAATGTAAAATAATTTTATACTGTCAGCTAATAGAAATAGTAGAAAGTGTCAATTTATACAAATAACTATCAATTATAATAGAAAATATATTATAATTTTTCACTTTCTCTTATTTCTATTGGTTGATAATGGATCAATTAAACTCTTTTAAAAACTAAAACAAAAGTTGAAGATGAACGTTGGGGGAGGGTGGGATTAAGTACCAGCGGCAGTGTAAAATGACGTGTTTGCCTTTGATATAGACAGTGACATAGACGATGTCTCCCCTGTGGACAGTTTAGTTTGGAATGTGGTAAAAAAAAAAAAAACCGGGGAAGAAAATGTCATAGATTAACTTTATATATATATCTATGATTTTTTTTTTTTTTACTTATTTCTATCCTCATATCAAATTTATCCTCACAGTTAATATGCTTGTGTGGCAGAGCCGTGTATATTAGGCTTCGTGTACCTACAGATTCACGGCATTATGAGCTAGTGCTAAATTCACCGTTAAGTTGGCTGAGAGCCAAGAATAAAAATAGACTCATGCAAATTACATATAAAAAACAATAATGTAACTCAATTAAGAAAACAATTTAGAAATCCGGGGAAACTATAAAAGCATAAATTTTAGGCGATGATTTGTAGTGGCTTGGCATGTTTTAAAATTTCATATAGATGTAGTAAAGAATGCTTAGGAAACTGTGTGACTTGCAACAAATATATGGTGATTGAGGGTTTTAGAATGAAGAATAACAAAGGAAGAGAACCACAGAATCTGGAGGAAGATAATTTTCTTGCCAAACCACATTATCACGAGAGAAATGTTTAATTGCTGTGTTACTACTACTTGTTTCTGACTTCTGAAAAGCTTTGTCAAAGCGTCTATTGAGGGTTTGCACTGCAGAAGAAGATAATTTAGTTGGTGGAAGTTCATTAGGTTTTGTCGGGCCATACTCTGTTTAAGAAAAATTCTTAGATGCTCATACATAGATGTATTTACAACTAATAATTTAATAATATTTTAATCTACCATTAACTTACATTTTTATTTAAAATATCATTCTATTATTATTGGATGTAAGCACAATACATATAATGCTCCAAAAGCGCTCAAGAATTTCTCCTCTGTTTAGTTTGTTTAAACATGAGTAATGAACACTGTACCAGTCATTTATTGGTTTTTCTTGCCTTTAGAAATGTCATTACTTCATAGCTACTCGGTTATTACTCAGAGATGAAATTGTAGCCATTTAGTAACAAAAATATAACTACTACTTCGAGAGGTTATTCGTTAATGGAAATCAACAACTGAAATATCGTCAGTCAGTAAACAAGAAGCAAGATTATTAAAATAATTAAATAAAATATTTCACTTGGGAGTATTAGATCAAAATTAAATTCAAAACTATGTATGATAAAATCTAGAGGTGTGCCGTGCATGTCTAATTATTCCAAATGTAATTGTATATCTATCGTAAAAGATAATATTTATTTAAAAGCAATATCATCGCAATCTATTACTTTTCTCTTTTTACGCTTTTTCTATGCTTTCTTGAACTATCTCGTTTAGGATGTGGATACACAATGTATTGATAGAACTTCAAGAATCAAAACCATTTTATTTAAAAATGAACAAAAGGATTTGAAGTTTGAAGTTTGAAGTTGGATCTTTAAAATTTAATCTTTTATCATTTACAATTGAAATTGCATCTTTTTTAATAAATAATTGGTAATTACTCCCAAATATTTTGATTTAGTTACTCCCAGATATATTGATTTAAAAATATATTAAGTTGTTCAAATTGATAGATAAATTTAAATTATTCAAATATATTAATTTAAAAATATATCAAATTATCCAAATTAATACATAAATTAAAATAGGTGGAGTAATAATCAGCATTTATATTTTTCTTTGTATTTTTACCTATACTTTTTCATTTCTTCGGCTCATTTTGAAATCGGTGATATTCTTACTTTAAAAAAGTAACTTACTTTTTTAAAAGCAGGCCATAAAACATCATCAATGAGTAATAGTCAAATTGAAAATTTTTAGTCAAATTATTCGTGATTCTTTTTCAAATGTGCGTATGTTTCTATATCGCTTTTATTCCTTTTTCTCTTATTCATTTTGTTGGTTAAGCACCCTTACTCATTTTAAAGGAGAAAATAGAGCAAAGGTTTAAGCTTTGATGTGGAATGGTGTCTCTTTCAGTAAGAAGTCGCCAACGATTCTTTTTACTCAAGTCTAACATCTAATCAAAAACTAAAAATATTATCAAAGAAAATTTGGAGTTAACATAGTATAAGATGGAAACTTATCATCTCCTATAGATGCATTGCCCTTTTCGCTTGTATCTGTGGCGGTAAGCACTCCATGGTTATGAAGCCTACAATACTTTTAGCCTAAAAAATATTAGAAGATGAAGATCATATATATCAATTGTTGGTCCCCACTCTTCACTAAAGACATGGATGTTTAGGCAAACGAGCTACAAATATATTTTATTATTTTGTTGACATTGTATTTTTTAAAATAAAAATTGAATATCAAGGGGGCAGAAAATCCAAACTAGTTAACAACAAAGCAGCATTATTTTTTGCAAACATTATTTGATTTTATTAATGAAATTATCTTTATTTGTATTTAGAATTATGAGATATATTGGATTTTACGCAGGTTACTTCAATTCTAGTTCCATTTTTCAGGAGTAAAACAATTGGTCAAGGATTAAAATTAAAGAATGAATAGACACCAAATCACCCAATATTGAGCTTGAAAGAGATTTATTTTTTCTTTTGGCACTAGAGCCTGTAAGAGATTTAGAGCATGTTTGGTAATATTTTTCAGGAAAAAAAATTCTTTTTTTCAACAGTTGTCTCATGAAACCTTTAAGTATAAATTGTTTTGAATTCAAAAATAAGCTAATCCAAACACAACTTAGGTATGTTTGGTTTTTTTTTTTTTTATAATTTTCTTCACAACATCTTACACCAAGAGATATAATAAAAACAAATAGTTTGTTATTAATATTAAAAACAAGAAATAAAAATGAAAAATAGTTTCTAATACAAAACAGAACCTAAATCTTGAAAATAGGAAAAAAAGTTAGAAATAAAGGGAAATTTTTATAATTAATGATTCACAAACACGTCTTCCCATTTTCTTTCTTTAGGCAAAGTTTTTCTCTAGTCCTTTCAGTCTTTCACCACTTTCCCCAAGACCCAAAAATAGAGAATGTTATATACTAGTACTGGCCCTTGGGCCTCACTCTTTGGGCCTCCATCTTAAGAACCACATTTGGGCTCCGTTTCGTCTGTGATCTCGGCGGCTTCACGTGAGGTCCATGTCTGTGCTCGCCCCCCCCCCCCTCTCTCTTCTTCCTCCTCTCTGTGCTGGCTTCCCTCTGAAGAACAAGTTACAGCGTCCTTCAAAAGTAAGAATCTTCGTTTAGGTTTAGGTTAGAGTATTCGAATAATCGAATAATAATAATAATAGTAATAATAATAATAATAATAATAATTGCATTTGATAAGAATGAATACTCCACCGCAACCTCCTCACGAGGACGATGACGACAACGACGAGGTGTTCATCGACGAATCTGACATCATCCATGAAGTCTCGATGGACAACGAAGACCTTCCCGATGCAGAAGACGAAGATTCCGAATCCGAACATCTCGGTATCAACTTCCACCTAATCACGCTTTTCATGCTTTTTAAGTATCTTACTTTCGCTAATTTCTTAATTGAAATTTTGATGCTTTTCAGTGTATTCATGTATTCTGTGTAATGATGTTATTTGAATAATTTCAGAGGAGGTTGATGATTCTGTGCACATATTCACTGGTCATACTGGTAAGATTTCTACTCTTATTTATTTATTTATTTTTTTAAAGGGCTTTCTGCTTAAGTCATTCTGATTCTTAGTGAACCGTTAATTAGATGGAAAACCCGGCTTGAAGTAGCTAGATATTACATTAGGGGTTTTATCGACTGTTTGATAATTTTATTTATTTATTTTTTGGAATTTTTGAAGTAATTTATTGTATGTATACACGGTGTTATTAGGGAATTTATGGTGATTATGTGCTTTTTTTGGATTCTTGTGTAGGGGAGTTATACTCAGCTGCCTGCAGCCCGACAGATGCAACATTGGTGGTGACAGGGGGTGGAGATGACAGAGGATTTCTCTGGAAAATTGGCCAAGGAGATTGGGCTTCTGAGCTACAAGGTATTTGCATGACATGAGAGCTAATGATGGATGGATGTTTTTCTATTTAGGATAAGTGGAGGAGGATTATTGGTGAAGCTTGAGGTAGTTGTACTTGCAAGTTATTGAATGTCCGGTTTGTTTTGTTGTTGATTCTATGCAGGACATAAAGATTCTGTATCTAGTTTAGCTTTTAGCCACGATGGACAGTTTCTTGCATCGGGAAGTTTAGATGGAATTGTTCAAGTATGGGACGTTTCTGGAAATCTGAAGGGTGCACTGGAAGGTCCTGGAGGGGGCATTGAGGTGAGATTGTTGGCTTTGTTGCTTGTTATTCTGCCTTAAGTGGTTACTAAAATTAGTTGCTGTGAAATCTTTCAGTGGCTCAGGTGGCATCCGAGAGGACACATACTCTTAGCTGGTTCTGAGGATTCGACTGTTTGGATGTGGAATGCTGATAGAGCCGCCTTTCTTAATATGTTTGCTGGTCATGGTGCTAGTGTGACCTGCGGGGATTTTACTCCTGATGGTATTAGCTTCTCTTCTTTTGGTGCATTTTCTTCTATTAGTTCTCATTTATGTTATATATTTTTCAAATTCTTCAATTTCCTTTTACTTGATGCCTTAGGGAAAATAATATGTACTGGTTCTGACGATGCAACTTTGAGAATATGGAATCCAAAAAGTGGAGAAAACGTTCATGTTGTGCGGGGTATGTAATCTTACTAATAGTATTTTTGCTGTTTATGAATTACGGGCTAGTATAACTTTTATTACCAAAACATGTCAAGTCTAAGAAGAATGCTGAAAACACCTATCCTTCTGTCTAACAGAAAACCTGTAATATTTTCGTCCAATATCTGCGTGATTATCTTCTATTTAAACCAAAAAAATAAAAAATAAAAAAATTGTTTTCCTTTCATGCAAGAGTAAATATTATTTAGTCATTTACAAATTTTGTGTTTTACAAGCTCCTGTTATCTGTGCGCGTGTTGTGTTTGTTTTCTATTATTCAATAATGCATTTTATTGATTATTCATCGTTCCGGTCCAAATTGCCTGAGATTAAAATTCCCGAGTTCTTTTTTATTTTTCAAAAAGTTTTCTGGAATTTCCTAAAAAAAGAAAAGGGAAAGAAAAACAGACAGGATGCAGTTTGAGCAGATCTTACAACCAATTAAAAGCGTTTTCACATCAAATATCATTTATTCCTTTTCTCAGTATCAAGTAGGACCAAATTCACGGGGTAAAACTTAAGAAATATCTGTCATGAAGCTTCACAAAAATTGGTGTCTAATCATTCTTCTTTCATCTGCAGATTTTTTTTTTTTATTTTTTTATTTTAATTTTTAGTTTTTGGTGGCCTTCTAAACTTTGATTTACAGGTCATCCATATCATACTGAGGGATTAACATGCTTGGCAATAAGTTCGACTTCAACTCTTGCCCTTACTGGTTCCAGGGATGGATCTGTCCACGTTGTGAATATCTCTACTGGGAGGGTATTAGTTTTCATTGTATTTGATATTCCAGTAGTATTTTCTTTAATCAACTTGTCTTCTTGTGTGTCTTTGTCCTGGTGTATGATGTCTCAATATTTTGAGAAACCTTTTGGCCATGCCTTGAGAGTAATGTCTCTAAAATTTTGTTCATGTGGTTTCAATTTTACAAGTGCTACTAAGCTGTCTGAGATAATGGTTGCTTTTAGCAGAATTTGATCTTAAATTCTTTTAATTCAGTTATTGATGCCTAATACATTTATCCAAATGATAAGTTGATAACCTCCAATGTCAGTTGAAATGATTTGAGTGCAAAGAGGGATTTTTGAGGGAATACTGTTGGTTTATCAAATCATATGGCCTTTCAGCGGCTAATGGGAGCAATCATGTGAACATGTAGGAGAATCAGATCTAAGAGAATTTAGCAAGACCAGTTTCACACTATTCTTTATCTTCCTTGAAATTATATTTTAACCATAGCAAGGCTAGTCTAAGTGATGCTCAATTCGACATCAATTGGAAGCAAGCCAGCTGCTTGGCTGCTAGCTTATCCCCAGTATGGCTCAAGATTGGCATATTATTTCATGCTCAAATGTTAGATGGTAGCTACTTGGTTGATTTGTTTATGGAAATTGATTAATTACAAATGTGGGTTGGTGGTTCTGTTACCTAGAAAGACTGAGCTTGAGAAGGTCTTTGATCCCACTGTTTTTGGGTTTTATGAAATTATAATTTTTTGAAAACTTTTGTCCTTGCATAATGTAGCCTGTGTGTAGTGCTGGTGTAAGAACCCAGGTCCCAACACTTTCATCACTTATCCATTGTTCTAATCGTTCTGTTTTGCTCTGCCTGCTGCAAATTTTATTTCTTTGTAAAGGACTGAGCATATAAATTTAGTTTTCCGCTATGTCTCTGAAAACATGAGTATTGTGGTTGACAGGTTATTAATACCCTGGCTTCTCATTCAGATTCCATTGAATGTGTTGGGTTTGCACCAAGGTATGCATTAAGATTATTAATTTCTCATAGCCTGTGTGTATGTGCAGTCATGCGCATTTGCATGTCCATGTATGCTTCTGCATTTTTGTATGTGCATGATGGAAGTTTTATTTGATGTGGAGATGGTTTGAAGGACAATAACTGGGGACACAAAATGATAGGTTCACCGATATGATGTTGCAGCAAAAAAGTAGATTAAAGTCTTATTGGCAACATGCAAAATAAAACCAGGGTTCATTTCGTGACTTTGTTTCTACTGTAACACAGTTTTCAAAGTTCAAACATAATTCATCTTATTTCCATGAATTATGAATATCTTTGCATCATGCTATGGAATTCATTCATCGGCATCGTCTCAACATTTCAATAATTGCATGGTTTTATATGATCTGATGAACTGGTCCCTGTTCTCTTAGATGCGAGCCATCAGTAATGTTGTCCCTTAAAATTGTGTGATAGTGACTCCTGGGCTGGGACTGGGAGCATGGATCAGAAACTGATCATCTGGGACATAGAGCATTCCTTATCCCGAGCCACTTGTGACCACGAGGTTCGTTGGAATTGTGCTTTGTGCAAATGTCATATTCATGTATTTATAAACTAAATGAGCTCGGGTTGCAAACTTTGCCTTGAAATTGTAAATTTTCATTGAATGTCTGATGGAAGGAACTTCGCCATGTGAACAGGATGGAGTGACGTGTTTGGCATGGCTTGGTGCATCGTATGTGGCTACTGGATGTGTGGATGGAAATGTAAGATTATGGGATAGCCGGTCTGGTGAATGTGTAAGAACATTCAGGGGGCACTCTGATGCCATTCAATCTCTTTCCGTGTCTGCTAATCGAGATTACCTTGTCTCGGCTTCACTTGATGGAACAGCTCGTGTTTTTGAGGTTGAAGGGCTTCAGTAAGCAAAGCCCCTTGTCTCGGCATGCCCCTGTTTATGTCTTTGGGGGCAGGGTGTTACTTTACAGAAAACAGATTGATATTTATTATTTTTTATGGTAAAAGTTAAGGGATGTTGTATCATAACTCATAAGGCTTAATGGACCGACACTACAACAAAATCTTGGATTTTTGTGAGTTTATTTTTCCTCTTTAATATCTGATTTCGATGTTCATAGTGAAAAGTATAGTGTCATCAATGGAGGTGGGATCTATTTATTGCAGACTATCATGTTTACAAGTTAACATGGTCTAAATCAAAGAATGGAATCCAATAAACGCTTCAATCCAGATAACCATCTCGGAAGAACTAAAGGTCTGTCCAGCTATCAAAACAATTGAAGGAGGACAGTGGAAGAAGTAGGAATTAACAAGTTGCGGTTAGCGTTAGTACATTTTGGGTAGTTCAAGGTAAAACTGTATAGCTAAGTGAATTAAAGGGTTTGATCGGATGGAGGAGTTTAGAGGGAAATAAAAAGGGTGTGGGGGTGAATATTTTATTTTTAAGTTTAGAGAATTGAAAAAATGTTCATAAAATTGTATAGAAGATGATTTGGAGATTACATAGTAATTTTTCCTCTCATTTAAAAAAACTTTAAAGTAAAGAAAAATTTTGCTTGAAATAAAACTTAACCTTTGATTGTGATGTAAGTGTGACTATGATTCGAATGATAAAGACCACGAACCTCAATCGATATACATGGAGATATAAAAGTAGTTTTTCTATTTCTTAAGGTATCTTTTCACCTGACAAGTGAGTGATTAATTTTTCGGAATATAGTCAAACGTCTAAGCGGAAATCTTTTCCAATAATATTTTTTTTATACACATGAATTTTGATATTAAACCCAAGATTTCATGCTTAAGGGACCAAAGTCCCTTCGACCCAGATCAATACCTTGTTAATAATAATAATAATAATAATAATAATAAGGGGTAGCAATTCTTTTGGAGGGACAGGCATGGGGAATAGTCCCTCACTTCTTGTTCCACACCTCCAAAATTGCCCCCATCCCCATCCCATTTCTTGCAAATCCTTGCCCCTTTCGCCAACAAAAAAATGAGGATCTATGGAGACTTCAAAAAAACATTTTAAAAAAATCAAGAAAACCTTTTTAAGCAATTTAATTAGTTAGAAAATTTTTAAAAAATAATAAAATAATAAAATAAAGTTGATCCAAGTTTCACACTTTTGGTTTATATCATTATCACTAAATTTTCAAATTTTAAATCAAATCACAACCATTACAAAAATACTAAAATAAACAACAATGAAATATGAAAAAGTTTGATAATATTAAATATCATTAACAAAAAACTAAATGTCTTTATAATCTTTATATTTGAGCTTGAACTCTACTTTCACTTGTCTACAAAAAAGAATACATAAACTAATTCTCGGAGCATATATCTCTACAGGGTGGGGGATATAATACTCGTCCCCATCTCCATAGCCACTATAGAGGGACCTTTGTCCCAATCCCCATTCCCATGAATATCTTCGCTTACGTATCTCTATTGTTATCCCTAATGGTAATAATAATAATAATTCATTTGCCATTTTCAAGAGACACAAGCTAATCAATATGCTGAAGGGAAGTGGCTGAATTAACAACATAGCAAGCGTGCAAAATCATGAAACAAAAGCAAACCCCAGAATATACCTGTCGGTAATTCAAACTATGGAAGGGGATTCTGTGGTTTTTTCCAAAAAGATAATTGGGTTGATTCCTAAAGCCCAATTGACCCTGTGAGAAGTTGATTGACGGTGAATACTGGGCTGATGACGGGTATTCAAATTTAGTTTCATCTTTTCGTCATATTCTCGAATATTCTCTCCCGGAACTTTATAATTTATTTACAAAATGGAGGTAGTATGTTGTCGAGCTTTATAGATACAATCTCGTATCTTGATTACAAAGAAAAAGACATGTTGTTATTTTAAGCTTATGTGTGAAGTTTGCTGCCTTATTTATCCTGTTTCTCACCTGATCTCAATTGCATAAGATTAATTTCTATGTGTATATTATTCTTGTGACGATTACCTTCTACCTCTCTAAATTAACAATTTGGTATCATTAGTCAATTGATTATGTGTGATAATCCAACTCTCTAAATTAACGATTACTCCAACCTGCTGCAGGCATTTATTTTCACTTTATACTATTTTATTGTAATATTTATTATTGATTTAATTTGTATGTATCATCACTATCGTCCAATCATATATCGTCATATCAATAAATATATGGTTAAATTATATATCTACTACTTGAATAATTATTTAAATAAAAGAATATAATTGATTAATTATGTGAAAATTTTTTATAATATCAATGTGTCATAATTAAACTCATTTATTATTATTCTTAATAGCTTTCTATTTTTATTCTTTTTCTGTTTAATTTTTTTTTTATCTGTTTCATTGTCAATGAACATAGTCACTAATTTACCTTTTTATTGGTTGGCATAAACGGATTGAAAGTGACAAGGCAAAGGATCATGAGGCGTAGATAGAGGCATAGAGCTATTAAAAGTTTGAAGACAAGCACGATATCCCAAGTGGCGGGTAACATGTCTTGAACTTAGCAATATGCCTTTAAATTATTGGCAAGTTGGGTATGTTGTGCCCAACCCAAAACAACAAAATTGCAAGTTGCAGCTTTGAACTTTCCCACCTTGACGAGATAAGTTGTTGACATTTAACTAAACCACATTAGTGTTTGGAAGATTTAGTCAATATCAAATGATTCTTGTCGTAGGCGCTCAATTTTTTATTGCTTGGTCATTGGCGGTGGTAAGGACTGAGGACCACAAAGTAAGTCTCTAAAAAATTCGGAAGAAAATAAACCGGTTTGCATGTGAAGGATAATCTCCTTTTTCTTCTATGGACACAATCGAGTCCATTTATTGAACAATTTTCCCACTATAAAATTTGAAAACTTTTTTCCAATAGGGCCAAAGAACAAAAAGTTGTTTTCATCTTCGTGGTTGAAAAATGCACATTACAATATTCTGTGCCTGCACCGATGCAGACTTATCAAATGCAAATAATAAATTTAAACATTAAAATGTTGAATATTATACAAATTAGTGAAGTTTAATTTACAGAACAAATTTTTTTTTTAATCTGACAGAACATTTAGTTTTAATCACGTTAAGATTATATACATAGATTGTAATCATACCTATTAAGATATTTTAATTATTCGATAAAAAAAGATATCTTAATTATATTATCAAATATTAAGGATATGAATAAAAAGGTTCAGGATAATAGAAGATAAATAAATATCTAATTTTAAGTCACATGGTTAAACTTATTTTTTAAATGGAAAGTTTACTGGTAGAAAGTTGTTCTGTTTTGATTAAGACATGTTTTAACGGTAAGACCTCCGATTCTGAATCAACAGAACTAGATACTTTAAACTAAGCGTCATTCGCTGTCGTTAATCTTACTAGATATCAATGGATAGTTGAAATTGGAGCTTTACAAAATGTATATTTCATACCGAAAATGTTGTACGGTGGAAATCTTTAGCTTTGGGCCATTAAGTATAACCAGAACATTATACATTTGGAGTTCGGGTATCCCAAATCCAAGAAATATATATTTTTCTAATATTAAATATATTTTTAATCTCTCTAAATATTTAATTTTTGAAAAAAATTTTGCTTGATTTTGATCCCTTATTTTTCAGACGTTACCAATGTTAGTTCCTAAGTCAACTCCATGCCATTAACTGCTTATTTGGCTTGGAAATTGCAGCCTAGAACCATAAGTTCAATATGTTAAAATAATATGAAATAGATGTGCTTAACTAGGATCAGAATCCGAGTTCCAGGTTGGTACTTTTTCTAGCTTACAGAAACCTGAAAATTAGAACCTATTCCTAGTTAGACGCATTTATTTCATATTTAATATACTGAATTTTAGAGTTCTAGGTTCCAATTTGTCAGATGAGTACCTAACAGCACGGAATTAATGTTAGAGGCTAACATTGGTAACATATGAAAAATAAGAGACTAAAACGTAGCAAAAAATTTAATAGGGATCAAATCTAAAAAATCAAATATTTAGTAAGAGTAATAAAAACATATTTAAGTCATTTTTCTATTTTGGTACCTCAAGTCCAATGTTTGATGGGTTGAACATTGCAAGATGTTTTAACATGGCAGAGGTTACATCAACGTGTTTAATATTGTGCTCTCTTTGAAAAGCCGCACCCCATATGTGTGCAATGACCTAAAAACAAAGAGACGGCTATTGATTTTTTTTTTAGTGCCACCATGTGTTGGGAAGAATAAAATTTCAATTTGTTTTTAATAAGCATTATTGGAGAATGTGTGAACGCAGTTTTACAATTAAAAAAAAATCTAAAACAAATTAGCTTAGATTAGCCTTCTAGATCTTGTGGATCCATCTTAACGGTTATTCAGGATTTAATTACGTAAGTTAATTATTTTATCTTTACTATTTATCATATTTAATAATAAAATTAAATCAATTTCATTTTCAATGAATCCTAAACAAAAAGTTCAATTTATAAAACAAATTAAATCTGATTTTTATAATAAACTCTACATATAAAGTTTAATTTTTAAATTAAATTATTTTCCATTTATAAATATTCCATACATGATATTAAGAATTATAATAACATCAAATCACGTTACTTAGGTCATTGTTGTGAAATACGTAAAGTATGTTGTTCGATTTTTGGATTGAAACACCCAATATAATGGGATAATTAAACCATTTCCACATACGATACTTAAATTAATCATTCAATATTTGAATTATACTCATTGAATATTCAATTTTAGCATAACCTACGTAAAAATTGATAATCCTTTTGTGATGTTAAATGGATCAAATGACTCATATTTTCATGTGATTTGAAATATTTATCATAATTAAAGTTTAAATCTAATAAATATAGTCAAACAAAGGCCTATATCTGATCCACAGATCACAAATCCTGTTGACTATTGTTTTCAAATATTACTGCTTATACTAGTTTATAAATTTCAGAGTTTTTTTTCCCCCTTTTCTGGTTCTAGAAATATCACCTTTATCCATTATTATTCAAAATTTCAAAATATGGAATAAAAGTTGTATGCTTGCAAAAAATTAAAAAGACAAGTTATAAAAAGAAAAGGAAATTTTTTTTTTTTTGGTTTTTTGGTCAAAGTGACACGATACTTGGCAGAACATAAGAAAGGAAATTAGAACAACGAAAGTCCTTTACGTTAGCTAATGGATCTTAGTGAAGCATACGACAGTGGTGACACTTAAGAGACTTGCCGCCCAATAATTGAATTTTCAGAAAAATATAGATTTCTAAATCACTCAAACTTTCTACGTAACCAAGATTTGGGGCATGCAACAGTTCCAAGAGTACTGGATCCAGAAACCAAAACTCTCTAATATAATTCACTTCAAATTTTAAATATTAAATCACCAAACAAACTCACTACTGTGCATGCAAAGAAACTTATGTAGTTTGCAAAGTTTGAAATCTCTTTCCCTTTGGTTATTCCTTCAAGAAATCGAAAAGTCGTTCCCTTTTCAAGCTAATACCTGTAATGTATCACACAAGCACATATAATATAATTACAATTGGTGTTAGGAATTAGGATATAACTCTTCAAATAGATCCCAAAATTCAATTCTACATCGTCACCAACTTTTTTGGCATTATAGAATATGAAGCCATTTGGCATAGCCACCTTATCCATTGTTGGACGGTGTGGTTTGTTCAATGGCCCAGTCCTGTTTGGCGGAGAAAGGTGGTCACTGGCATGATCAATTATCCACAGTGCAGAACATGGAGGAAGATTCCACAGTTGAAACCACCCATGGCGGCACCGTCATCAAGCATGGTTACTTTTTCACTTAATTAGGTAGTATTTTATATCCTCTATAAATTATGTTAAAAATTTAGAATTATCATAAAATGAATACAAACTATTCAAACGATAGATGGAAAATAGAAAATAAGAAATATAGCATTACCATGATCGGGTTTGAATATGAATAAATATGAAACGAATTAACATCATTGTAGCTCAATTGTAAGTTTTCTTCTTGTCAACCTTGGTAACTACTATGACTTTTGCCTGTTTTCTTCAATAATATCTATAATAAGAATGAGTTTCATATAATTTAAATTTATTCATGAGTTGTTCACCCTTATTTTAAAATGCATAGACAATGAAGAAAAATGGGTAGAATTATGAGAACAAAGAAGCCTAAAACTATAGGCAAAAATAATAGATTTTGTCTTTTAATTTTTTTTTTTAATTTGCTCTTTAAATTATAAATGTTTCAAATTCACTCTCTAATTTTCAAAAATTAAAATATTTATTTTTTTCATAAATAAAGTTACTTACATTGATTAAAAAATTCAATGATAAAGATAATATAATATAAATTTAATTCTAATTTATTACTAATATAAACAGGAGCGGTTCTTAGTATAGTGTAAGGGGCAGTGGCCCTCCCCCTAAAATTTTAGTTTTTATTATAAATTTTTTATTATTTTTGTATTTGGCTCCCTCTAAATTTTTTATCTAGTCATTTCTTATAAACTTGTTACTTAATTAAATGATCAAATACTATAATAAATAATATATTATACATATTTGTATATCCATCTTGAATTTTGACTGTAAAATATTTATTTTTTTATATATTATGACCTGTATTAATTTTTTTGACGTATTTTATTTATAAAATAAAAATTAGAAGTTATTTATTTTCTACATAAAATTAACTGTTAAGTGTTAATCCCTCCTAATATAAAGATCTAGCTTCACCCCCGAACGTAAACAAATTTTATACTTTATTATTTGATTATATATTATTAAAAATATTTAATTTTTATAATAATTATTTCAAACATCATATATATAATAAAATATAATTAATTGACAATATAAAATATTTTTTATTGAGAATTTATTAAAATTAAGAGAGCATAATTAACATTTTTCAAAGTGTCAATAAATATAGAAAGAACAATTACATTAAAAAGAAGGTATATGTCCGTCGCCATTTACTCCTTTTGCTATCAAAAGTTTTATTTATATGGTTGTTATTAACCAGTATCCTAAAAAGCATTTAACTCGTTTTATTGTATCATTTTAATTAATTAAATACTTTTAAGTTTTTAAACATATAACTTTTATTTTTATTTAAATTCATTAACCAATACTCTAAAAATACTTTATTAACAAATTTATGCTTAAAAAAATAAGTTTAAACTAATGCTAAATTTATTCAAATAACTCAACACTTATTCTCTTCAAATAAGATTTTAGGGTCCAAAATTTATAGATAGAAAAATTAGTATTGAGAAAATTTTATTTTTCATTATGGACCGATCTAACTCAAAGAAATTAGTTAGAATCTATTGAGTTTTAGATTTGGATGATTTAGATAAATAAAAATTAAAAAATAAAAAATAAGTTTGTTCAATGAATCTCATATTATATTTGTTAAATAATGACATTCCCTTTTTTTAAAATAAAAAAATAGGGGATCAAGCTTTTATTTGGAATTTTTTGGGTTTAAGAAGGAATGCTAAATTAGGTGACAAACTTGGAGTGGCCGAAGGTCATTCCCAAGCACCAATTATGGGTGCGATCATGTGGTTACATTCAATGCACGGAAGCCCTTCGCCCACTCGCGTAGCTCCATCTCATAATCTAAATCCATTATCTTTACGAACTCTTCAAAATAATTCAAGGATATTTTAGTCTTTTAATTCCACGTGGCTAGCCACGAACGCAACACTCTGTGATCCCAATCATCGAAGCAAGAGAATAGATTAGCGGCTCACAAATCCTCAACAACATGTGGACCTTTCAAGAGTTACCACGTGTCTTAGCTTGTCCATTCTCGGCACTGAAATTTCCCTCAGCTGCAAATTGGTAATCACCAATTTTAATTATCATTTAATTACTACTTTTATTTTAAAATAACTATCTACAACGCAAATTTTATTTATCTATAAATAATTATTTATTTAAAAAATTTACATAGTATTAATTGTTTTTCTCAATTATACCCTCATAGAGAAAAGAGAATAAACGGAAAAATGTAGTTAACAAAAAAAAGAATTAAATAAAAATAATTTTATAAAATATGCCTAAATTTCTTTAATATAGAGATTTTTTCTATCATTTTTCTTAATTTATATACATTCAAATTAGACAGTTATTTCGAAACGGAGATAATACTACATTACAAGAAGTAAGTTACTTATATAACATAATTGTTAAACAAATTTAAAAAGTTTTATTTTATGAAATATTACTTGCGTAATTTATTTAAATTAATTTCATAAATAAAAAGATTTTTTATTATGATTTTTCACTTAAATTTTAACCAAAGTCATATATATCTAACTTAGCATAAAAAATGGAAAATTACTTATAAGGTTAAAAATATGTATAGTGTTATTAAGTATTTGTTTTTTACACTTGTATTCATTTCTGTTAAATAAAATTTTGAGTTTATCAATCCAATCCGGTTACATTACACTAATTGTTAGTAATATGATACTAGTTAAAGATATAAGTAGGTGAATAATCTTATTTGTAATTCATAAAAAAATTATAATTATTAATGAACAGGGTTCAATTAGAATTTTCTATTCTTAACTTGAAAGAAGAAGAATTAGAGTTCTAATAATAGTGCTCTCATTGAGAGAGTCTTGAATGGAGGAAATAATTGCAAAGGCAACTCAAATAGTAGGAGAATTCAACAACTCAATAGAAGAGACAAATGCTTCTATGGATCGAATTATAGTATCTATGAATCGAAGTTTAGAATATTTTGAAGTTGGTAGCAAAATTGAGGGGCATCAATATCAACATATCAACATAAATAAATCAAGAAATACATCCAGATCTTGGTGATAGGGTTCAAGAATCACAAACACTAACGACAAGAATTTAACAATAGCTCAATCAACAAATCAAGAAATTAACAACTGATTCAACCATGGGAAAATCAACAACAAGCCAAGAATCCATAGCAACACATCAAGAATTGACAACAATAGATCATGCATCAACATGCATAGGAGGTTCAACAATAACAAAAAAAAAAAATCAAAAATCATATCTCCCTAATTTTAATAAGCAAGAAATTGAGGAGGTAACAATGTGAAGGGATCCAAACTTGTAAAGGATAAGGAAGATGAAATCCATAATGGTGGAGCAAAATCCTAAGTGCAGATCAATGGAAGCGTTGCTAGCCACAGCAATGAGAAGCACTAGATCCAAACCCTCGGTTGCGAAGCAAACTTGATGTCAACCATGGAGATTAGCAATTAACAGTTAGATCCAAAAAGTATTTATTTTTTATGAATAGAATATATCAATTCTACTCACACATAAAGATAAAAAGAAAAAAAATGTGAAATCATCGATAAAAAACGTGAAAGGGATCAACTTGATAAGAAATTAACCGATATCAATCAATTAAAACCATTCATCTAAAATACACAATTATTTTTACACAAAATAGTATTTTTCTTAAGAAATTCAGTTTAAGTAAAATTATACTTACATTAATTTAGTTCGAGTTCGGTCGACTTATTATAAAGGTAAAATTCTCTTATCATTAATTTTTTTATTCATAAGAATTGAATCCAAGTCTTTACCTAAGAAAAACAAATCCTAAGGGTTTATGAACATGTCTATTTTCTTAAGTATGCACAAAAACAAATTAGAATTATGCTTAAATTAAGTCAAACTTATGGTCACGTTGGTCGAATATGTTATCTTTACAGAAGAAACACAATAAACTATACATGCAGGCCTAGGATTAAGTTACATTGGTGTAACCTTAAGTATAGTTATACCACTTAATAATTTTCTATAAGATATACTTTTTATTGATTGAATCGTTAAATTATAATTACCTATTATAAAGATCATTTGTGCTAAAATTCATAAAAATTGAATATTAATAAAAGTGTAATCAAATAACTCTTATTCATATATATATATATATATAAAATTAAGCATGGACTATTTTGAAAAAATATTTAACAGAGGCGTTTTGATTAAAAAATAATTTTTGAATGCAAATAAATTGCCTCAAGCATGCGCTTAACTTATGTCATACATACAATTCCAAACATTTTTTATAATATGAACAGTATAATAACAGCACTTACATTTCTTAAAATCTATTTCAAAAAATATTTTTTTATAGCATGCAATATTTACACTTAATTTACTATTATCTATTCCCTTGTGACATTTTTAACTTCATTTTTACAAGAATATATTTGTTTGAAAGAGACAACTTTAGATTGCACAGAGCTGCTTGTGAAATTTCCTAAAAACAGATGAATTTTTATGTGAACTTTGTTCTAAAATTTATGTAAATAATGTTAATTCTAAATAAAAATATAAATATTTTTCTTGTGCATAACTATTTAAAATAAAATCTATTTTACACCTTCATAAACAATCGATTTTTAGTTATCCTGATTTTCCAAAAAAAAAAAAAAAAAACTGAGCAGACAAATTCCAGTCCCAGACAACAGTTTCGCCGTTCTCGTGAAGTCAGGCGTTGGCGTATTGGAATATTTATTGGATATAAAGGGAGTCAAAGGGAATTTAAAATTTTCAAAAAGGTTAAAAAGAAACAGACATGCAACCTCGTAGATGCAAAAAAAACACAGGACAACGCCGTCTTCCCCAAATCAAATCTCGTTTCAGTTTAGGCCCTGTAACATGTTTAATTCAAACTAAACCCCTTTAGAATTCCATACTTGCGCCTAGCCCCCTATGCATATGAATATTGAATACTTTTTTGTTGGTATATGAATATTGAATATTGAATATTGAGTATGATGCATCCTCTGCCTTGCAGCTTGTATTTTCCCTTTTACCTCCTTCACTAATGCAGTAATGGCCCACGGTTCCATTCATCCATTCACGCCTTTACAATATAAACGGTCACTTCCAACAACGATAAATAATATAATAAAAAATTAATTTTAATATATTATTGATATACAATTTTCACATCATTAATTAATTATAAATTATCATGTAATAATTAAAATATAAAATAATGTAAATTATATTAACACTTTACGACTTTACATCCAAAAACAAAAACACTTTTCACATTTAGCAATTGCTCATTTTTATAACTTCTGTATCAGGCCTTCAATCATATTCAATCAGCTTCACATTTTGGTTTGTATTTGAAACCAGAAAAAAGAGTAGCTTCCAATATTGTTCCATCTTCCATGGTTGTAGTGATTATTTAATATTAGATGCCGATGTAGGACCTACGCTTGCCCGCAAGCACAATGACTCAAAAAATGCGCAGCGGGTGGAAAATTAATAAAAGAGGCAACGAAAATATTGAATAATGAAATTTTTAATTAAGCCCCCCTTTCTATTCAAGAGTTTAGCCCTAGTTTCTATTCAAGAGTTTAACTATATGGTTGAATATTTTTTGGATAACAAACTAATAATCAAATTGAAGACTAGGGGTAATAGCCAAATGGGTCACATACATGTTCTCAAAGGTCAATTAGTTCTCTAGTCACGACATTTTTTCATTGTTATTTGAAGGGACAAATATTTTGAAATTCAAATTCAAAAATTTATGCCCTATTGTTCGTTTTCGATTCATTCTATTTTATAATGCGAGGAGTTTATGATATTATTGGTAGTGATATGCATTATGAGTGATAACTTCAATCCTTACCCAAAATGAATTATGATTTAATTTTTTATGCATTGTAAATAAAAAATTTTCATACAAATATTCAATTATATATAAGAAATTAATTTTGATACACTGATAATATAAAAAAATTTTATACTCTTATTTAATCAGAAACGTTTATTTGTAAGAGTTTAAAGATTGTGGGTAGTTAAGTCAAACACTTTTATTAATATGATAATATATGATTAAATATCTGTATAAATTCTTTTTATACTAATAATATATATAAATTAAATCCTATATATAATCACGTCATTAAAAAAGTTCAAATATTTTCATAACCACTTGAAAAATCATACAAAAAATAAGATTAAAATATGATTAATTAACCATATAAAAAGAATTTTATATTAACAATGTAAAAAGAATTTTATATTAACAATATAGCAAAATTAATTTTATTATAAAATAATGCTTGTTTGATATTGTTATTTTTTTAGTCACCTTTTAAACTAAAAATTACTCATTAGAAGTTATGATTAAGCAATGGCCTTCTTGAAAATAATAATTAAAAGATTAGAATTTCTGACATTATAAGTAAATTTAATCTAGAATTGTAGTCCACTTCGACTATCACTACACGCTTTCTAATTTTTTTAATTACTTTCTAACTAACAATGTTTATGTTTTCTGAAAAAGATTTATAATATGCACATTCAAATGGAACTTCTATCTGACAATTCAAATTAATAAACATAAACTTATGTAATATTTATAAGAATAAAAATCTGTTTCTTTCAAGTACATTTCAATGCTTGTGTGGATTGTCCAATCAAATTTAATATTGCACCAGAAAAACCAACATTTATTCAATTTATGCGCCCACGAAAAGAAACATTCGAGGAAAAAAACGTGGCTCTAAAACTTTAATTAAAATATATAATGAAAAATCTTTATATGACAGGTACTGAAAAAAATCTTTAATTACAAAATGATGGTCCTATGTGACTTTTGACTTAGGCATCAAAAGGTGCACGTTCGTGTCTAATTTGGCTTGAGTACTACAAGGAGAATAATCAATATGTGACATTAAGAATGTCAACTACAGGTTATATGTCGGTTATATTTTGTTTCTTTGTTTTTTTAAATTTTTTTCATGTCTTTACTGTGTTATAACGAGATTAAAACTTTCACTAATTTAACTATTTGAGATAAACTCACTTAATTACATATTATTTATTATTCACATACTCAATTTGTTGTGCCCCAAAAACCTTACTATCATGCATTGGATAGCCATTGATGAACGTGTCAATCAAAGATTAACAGTATTGGTGGTGCAGATAGACAGAATTATAAAAATTATTGCTTAAATATAATTTACACAACTTATGTTGATTAAATTATTTATATTCGACATGTTATTATTTTATAAAGTAATTATTTGACACAAAATTTATATAATTATTTAATGTAATATGATACTCCCTTTGTTTTAATCTACCGATCTATCAATTTGACGAAAATGATACATTTTTAAAAATTAATATATCTAAATACAATGCAAATAAACAGAATTATAAAAATTATTGCTTAAATATAATTTACACAACTTATGTTGATTAAATTATTTATATTCAACACGTTATTATTTTAAACAATAATTATTTGACGCAAAATTTATATATTTATTTAATATAATGTGACATTTCCTCTGTTTCAGTATATATGTTAATTTGACCAAAATAGTATATTTGAAAATCAATTATATCAGTCAAACTGACAGATATATTAAAATAGAGAGAGTAACTTGTTAATATATAATTAACTTAATATATATCACTTATAAAAACTAAGGTACTAAACATAGGTGTTTAAATTTTGAGAAATTAGTTCAATTCGTTATTCGTACATTTCTCACAAAGAGTGTTATAACTGATAGTGCTTTTTTATTTATTTATGTGAATGTGTGATTTCTGTCAATCAAAACATTCATTTAATCTCAACTCATTTTATACTCCGTTTATGACAACCCTAGTTATACTAAATAGCTAGCTGTATTTGTTAATTTCTCACGTAATTATAAAATGATAGAATTGTGTCATAACAATGTTTTAGTTAGATTTTGCTTGTCACTAAACCCTTTTCTTTTTGGCTATAAATTTTTAAATTGTGATCATATAACTTAAAACCATCAACTAAAACAAATAAGCTAAAATCGAATCAAAGCCCGATCAAAAAATTAGAGAGATATTTTAGAAAACAAAAATGCTATATTCCAAAAGCAATTATCACGTAATCGTCTATAAAAGAAATTGGACATTGATTACTAATGTGTGACTATGTACTTCATTTTCTAATTTGAAAATATCACCTGCGTTATGTCAACATTTTCCTTCGTCACTTATTTTATGCTTATAATAATTTTATTACTTGTTATATAGCATTTTTCTGAAGAAAATAAGATCAAAATTCTGTTTTATTTAAAGGTTTTCATCAATTATAGCATAATAAAATCAATTTTTATTTATTATCATATCTCTGGAAAGATTTTTCTCAGAGAAATATGACTTATGTGGCTGATGGTTATCATGATTTTTTATGTTGATATTTTCGGAACTATTTGGAATATGGTTTTATTTTACTTATTAATTATTAATTATTAATTATTTGCTATAATAATGATCATTCCAGCTAATCAACCTTCTCATGTCAATAATGATCAAACAATTTTCATGAAAGGGCACGCGCATTTCCATCCATGCATGCGTTTCAAAACATGAAATGTCTTTGACAAAGTTTTGTTATTATCTTTTCTCCAAAATAAATAATTAAACCTTGAAAATTACATGGGAGCCATGGGTTCCACTCCAACGTGTTACCTACTTTAGAAATAGTTACTTCTTTTGAATTTCAAACTCTTAAATCTTGTTCAAATGCTATAGTTGGATCGATTAATCACTCACATATGAAAATAGATTCTTTTATATCAAAATTTTATATTTTAATTATATATAAAATTTTATTATTGATTAAATTTTTTATATATTTATATATATATATTCCCACAATTTTATTTCACTTTTTTTCTTTTGGGTTGAGACCTTACTTTTCCTCTTTATTAATATTAATATCTTGACTTTACAACTTATAACTTCATATTCTTGATTTTATTTTTCAATTTGCTGGTACCATTTATGCTCAGGAATTAATGCTACGCGGAATTGGAGAAAGTGCGGAAATCATGAAATATAGAAAATATCGAGGCCCTAGCTGCAAAATGAAGATATGGAGGAGAAAAGGATACCATTCACACATTGATGACGCGTAGAATAGCACGTATTTGGACAAAGATTACCCCAAAATCTAGCGCTCACGCGACACAGAAAGCAACAAATAACAACGTAACATTTTTTCATTTTTCTGATAAATCACAATTTTTAAATTTTAAATTTTTGATATTTTTGGCTTAAGCAAGCAAACAGAGTGTGGACCCCACTACATTTTTTTTTTTCTTTTTCTTGTGCTTTCTTATTCCTTCTTCATCTCCTCTCAGTGTCTTTTTTCTTCCTTCTCTTGCTTATTTTTTTCCTTCTTTTCTTCTTTGGTTTCATTCATTGAGCCTCTTCAACAATTCTTCCATTCTTCATATCTCTCCTTTCTGATGCTTACCCATTTCTATTTCCTCCAAAAAGTTTCAAACTTTGTCTACTTGGGTTGGTTTTCTGTGACTCTTCTTGGCACACCAAATTCTTTGCTTATTTGAGAAAACAGTGGGCTTTTTCTTTGAAGGGTTTTTCCCATTTTGCTTGGGAGCTGAGATTGATTTGGAGGTCACATCCATGTATTTGTTCTTGGGTTTGCTTTGACGGTAAGGTGTACATTTCTTTGTTAATTTTTTTTACTTTTCTTTTTATCTTTTTAATTTTTTTTAATAAATTATGGATTCTTGTTTTAAACCTTGCTTGGAGCTGGAAATGGCTTTTTTTTACAGGAATCTTGGTCTAACATGGAAAGATGTTGAAGGTTTTATTTGATTACTATCTGGAAAACAGAAGATTTGATTGAGGGTTCATCTGAACTTCGTGGATCAGTCTTCTGTGGGTTGCCAATTTTTTTTATTATTTTTTTAATTAATTTGTTGTGGATTTCTTTCTGCTTTGAGCTCTGATCCATCTATCCACTGTTTCAGAGCTATGTCTAGCTGTTGAGAGTGTTTGCCATTTTATAGGTTCCAATTCAAAATCTTGGGTTCTCAGTCCTATGTCATTCAAAATTCTGGGGTTTTTGTTGTGTTGCCGGTATGAGAAAATGTGTATCTAAAGTCACTTTTCCACCTTGGTTTTGGCCTTTTTGTTACATAATATTTGAACTCATTTTGAATCTGCAATTGTAGCACTTGGTAGAGTTTTATGCTGTAATATATTTTAATTTCTATTTGGTTGATGAATCTGGGGCTGCTCTGTTGTTTCTACTAATTCTTTTGATATAGTCCTGTTGTTTGTGTTCGTTCTTTTGATCTTGTATCTCTCTTGTTGGCTTTTGTTTGGAGATTGATATCACCAAGAAACCACCCTAATTTACTGTTGGACTAACCATATTTTCCTTTTCTTTCTCTCTTCTTGGCCCTTTGGTAGAAACCGAGATTTTTCCCTCAAGCTTCGTTTGATTCAAGGTATTGCATCAATCTACAAAATAAATGCCATATTTTTGAGTTTGGTGCACTTCTTAATTGAATTTTTCTTTTCTCCTTAGTCCAGTCCAGACCATGAAATTTCCTTTCTCTCTCTTCCTTTGTAATAATGTTATCAAAAAAATGAAGTATATAGCATAGGTAACAATTGCTATTGTCTTGTTATAGTATATGACACAAGCAGCATGATAAAGCAATTATTTGATTCTTTTATTGTCTGTATGAATGAACATCCGTTCATCAGTGGGTGTTATTGTGGATTTTGGCTGTTGTTTGGTTAGATCATGCATGTCACTCTTTCTATTTCATTCTTTACATGAAACCATTTTTTTTTTTTAAAAGGTTTATGTAGATATTTTAATTTGAATATATAGTTTTTGATAAATATTACTTTAGTCAGAAGGGAAAGTAAACTGAAATTGAATTTTATGCATTTATCATTGTTAGATAGTCTTTATGATGAAATAGGAATATTATTGTACTGAGTTTTAGTGAGTTTTAGTGAGTTTTTATGAGTTAATTCAATCAAGGGACTTTTTTCTTTTTTGGGAAACTGATTCCATACTAAGATACTTTTTCTTGTATCAGAATAGGTGATCGAGATCAGGCCTCTTTTGTATAACGTTTCTGGATCAGTGTTGGATTGGATGTTTAGTATGTGTCAATATTGTGGTGCTGGCTTGACGGAGTCAAATGTTGACAACAAGAAACAGGGTCATGAGAGTACTCTAAAGTTGAATGGTAAAGTTCCCATAAGGCCTTGTAAATTTTGTGGAGAGAAGCTACTGCAAGAAAATGTGAAACGGCATAGTACAAGTCCTTATGCAACACCACATATCAGTCCAACCACATCATTGTCAAGTAGTGATAGCTGTGTCTCCACCTGCAGTAAATTACTGTGCCTCTGTCTTTATTTTTTTAATTTTGATGATTTTAGTCCTATATTGCAAAGTGATCTCTATGTAACCCAGTCTTTCCTCAATATCTGATCTTTCAGGTGAGTTTTCAGTTGATGTGAACTCATTTGACAGGTACTTAAGTGCACACAGAGGTTTGAGTATAATGCTTAGCTTGGCTATGCTCAAATACTTATTTTGTTTGTTTCTATTAGGTTAAATCGAGAAGAAAGTACAGTTGGAGGTGTTATGGAAGATTTTTATTATAAGTTAAATGAGGACTCACTAAAAGGGATGGAAGGCTATTCCCACGAAAGCAATAACGGCAATGAAGGTTACACAGTGAGAGATGTGGAGATCAAACAAGGACATAACTGTCCAGAAGCAAAAGGGGATGGTTCTGAAAACGCTGCTGCATCTGCTGAAGAAACTGAATATTCTCTTCCTGATGACTTGGATATCCAAACGTGGGAACCACCTGGGCCAGAAAATCCACAGGATGACATGGACAATAGTGTGACTTGTAATGATGACGATGAAGATGAGGGCATTGGTATTGCAAACTGGGGTGAGCCAACCTCTATGAGTAGTTCTAAGGATGAGGTAAGTGGGTGCCACCGGCTCAAAGAGGAAAAGCAAAGAGCAATGGAAGAAGTAATGAATGGGAAATTTAAGGCAATTGTAGGTCAGCTTCTTAAATCTGTTGGAGTTTTCTCTTCTGATGAAGGTGATAAGAGTTGGGTGGACATAGTAACATCTTTAACTTGGGAAGCTGCTTCTTTTTTGAAGCCTGATGCTATTGGAGTTAATGCAATGAATCCCGATGGATATATCAAAGTGAAATGCATTGCAGCTGGTTCCCGCAGCCAAAGGTAAAAATAGTTCTTCTGTAAGAATTTATTTTCTGGTGCTTCTATTTATTGCTTGTATGTACAACAACTGATTGGCACATCAATGTCTCTCATGTCATGGAATTTTGTCTATAATGAATAATGGTTTTTTGAAACTATGCTTATGTATTTTAGGAATCTTCATATTGTATTATTGTTCTTATGTGATTATCAAAGTATTTCCCCTGTAGCTATTTAGGAACCTTTATTTATTTATTATTATTATTATTACTACTACTACTACTGCTACTGCTGCTACTACTACTACTACTTTTTATATAACTTCATGCAGAGTTCGACTATTACTGAGATCTTCCGTTTGACATATTTTTGACATATCCTCTAGCAATTGCCTTTTCTTGTTTTACTTTGGTAATCTTTCCCACTTTTGTGAACTCATAGGAGTATTTCTTGTACCTGAAACATTTCAATGGAAATTGAGCATATACATACTTGGCATGCGAATTTATGTATCATAGTAGAAAATCTGAGAGAAAACATATTGTATTGCAGTCAGCTTGTCAAAGGTTCGGTTTTCAAAAAACATGCTGCTCACAAGCACATGCCAACTAGGTACAAACATCCAAGGTTGCTACTGATTAGTGGCATGCTTGGTCATCCTATTAGTGGGCTGTCCTCATTTGATTCCATGGACCAGGTAACTTAATTAGATTGGATTGTGTGCTTATTAACATACTGTTCACTAGCTGATCATTTGCTCTCTAACAGGAGAAAGACTATCTGAAATCTAAAGTGGATCTTATAGAAATGTGCCATCCAAATGTTATATTAGTGGAGAAGACCGTTTCTCGAGATATACAAGAGTCAATTTTGGCGAAGGGAATGACATTAGTTCTTGATATGAAGCTTCATCGCCTGGAAAGGGTTGCACGTTGTACTGGTTCACCAATTCTATCATGTGATAATTTGGACAGTCAAAAGCTAAAACACTGTGATTTCATTTATTTTGAGAAGTTTGTGGAGGAGCATGCTGGTACTGTTGAAGGAGGAAAGAGGCCTACCAAGACTTTGATGTTCATTGAGGGCTGTCCTACACGATTGGGCTGCACGGTAGGCCTATACTTGTAACTTGGAACCTCCTTTTTCTTTATTTATTCTTTCTCTTATCTTCAAAACTAACGAGATGGATTCTTCATCTTCTATGACACTGCAAATTTGTATTTATGTTCATTGTCAGTTTGTCACACATTTGAAAATGCACATGCATCTGTACTCGAATACTTAGTCTCTTTAGTTTGGGTGTTCAAAGGTTTTGCTTATGTTGAAGTTAGCGTGCTATGATACAGTCAGTGGAGAATGAATTTCAGTAGGAGCAGGGACATATATAAGCATTGTTTACATATATACTGATGCTGTTTAATGCTTTGAAAGCAAATAAATTGCATATCGAATGATTTTGCATGATATGAAGTGTTTATGGTGAACATTGAAAACTATTGGTACTCTCTTTTTTCGATTATTAGATGTTTCAAAATATCAGTATACTCTGAATGCCTGACGAATATTGGCTCTGACATTGGTACGCCCTACACAGGAAGTTTTAAACAATTTTTGCTTCATTATTAGCGGCTTAGTAGTCAGTTAAAATTGAGTTGTTATTCTTTGTTGCCAAACTGCTCCTGCAGGATGCTTCTTCTCTATCTTGTGCTTTTGTTGGTGTTGGATGTCAAGTATAATTGATTTTTGCTGCCATTATCTTCTATTATATGATCAGGAAGTTATAGTTTATGGTTTTTCTTCCAGCAAACGAATTTTCTTCTACAGTTTTGGTTGCTATTAACTTCTGCCTTGCCTGACATTGCAGATTTTGCTGAAAGGAGCGCATAGTGATGAATTGAAAAGGGTCAAATTTGTTGTGCGGTGTGCTGTTGTCATGGCATATCACTTAATCCTTGAAACCTGCTTTCTTGTTGATCAGAAAGCAATGTTCTCTACTGTTCCTTCTGTGAATGAAGCAGGTGTCTTGCCAACCAATCAACAAGCCCATGATTCTGTATATGTTGAGTGTTCTGCTGTCTCTTCTGGGTTCTCAGCCATTTCATCTTCTCTGAAGAAAGTTATGGGGGACAGTTTTCCCTTCACATCTTCTGCCTCTTGTCAGTCTCTATCAGAATATTTTGGCTTGGATGGAAGGACAACTGATGATGAGGTTAACATATCAATTTCTAGTTTAGATTCTCCAGAGGCAGATGGCAAAACCAGGGTTGAAGCAAAAAATCATTCTAATGATGAGAAGTTACTTAATGGTGGAAAATCCCTGTCCTCACATGTGTACTTGGATTCCAATGGGGATAAAAGTAAAGATGGTGATAATGATATAAATGAAATCCAAAGTAAAGATGATATCAATGCAATGTTGGATTCTCAGAGTATCCTGGTCTTGATGTCTAGCCGGAATGCCTTAAGAGGGACTGTATGCCAACAAAGTCATTTTTCTCATATTATGTTCTACAAGAATTTTGATGTTCCACTTGGAAAGTTTCTGAAGGATAACCTACTCAATCAGGTTTTGATTGCTTTGTCATCCTTATTTCTTTTCTTTATCTAGTTGACTAATGGTAATGATACGACACAGCATATGATTCTAAATAATTCCATTTCATTAATGCACTGTTGAAGTTAGCAAGTATGTCAAGAATGAAATTTTCTAATGCAAGATAACTTGATACACATAATATATCATATTTTTGAGTGTGTATTCTCTGTGAAATGACTGTGGACTAAGTTCATGTTCTAACTGATTGTTGTTGCTATATATGCAGACAAGATTTTGTGATGCCTGTCAGGAATTACCAGAAGCCCACTTTTATTATTATGCTCATCACAATAAACAGCTTACAATACAAGTTAAACAATTGCCCCAGGAAAGATGCTTGCCCGGGGAGGCAGAAGGGAAACTTTGGATGTGGAGCCGTTGTGGAAAATGCAAGTCTGGCTCTACAAAGAGAGTGTTGATATCCACCACTGCCCGTAGTCTATCATTTGGAAAATTTTTGGAGCTTAGCCTTTCTCACTATTCTACTTCTAGCAGAAAATTGAGCTGTGGCCATTCTCTTGACAGAGATTTTCTCTACTTCTTTGGGTATGATGATCTGCATGTCCCTTTTCATAGTACAATCTTCTATACACTGTGTCCAATATCCCTTTATCTATCATTGAAATAGGTCTCACTGTTTTTTTCCCTATCATGCAGATTAGGTCACATGGTTGCAATGTTCAGATATTCGTCTGTCGCCACTTATAATGTTTCTATGCCACCTCAAAAGCTAGAGTTAAGTGGTACAATAAGACAAGAGAGGCTTTCGAAGGAGATTGAGAATGTATGCTCTTTATTTGGCTATTTTCATGTGGATATTTCTTTGATTTGTGCTGGCTGAAAGATAATATAAATGAGTTAGGCATTGCTATGTTCTTAATTCTCATTTCTTCCCTGCATTAAAATTGTCTTCTTTTTTCTATGTTTTAAGGTGTACATGAAAGGCATATTACTGTTCACAGAAATTGCAAACTTTTTGAAGACAATAAGACTTGATGGATCAACCTTGAATCTTGGAGGATCAATAAGAGAGTTCTCTGAGGTTGAGAAAATGTTAAAGCAAGAGCAAGAAGAGTTTGAGGTTAGCTTTCTGTTAATACATGATTTTGATTTTTTGTATGTGACATGGAATGAACTCTGTCCTAATTTGAATGCGCTTTGAAAATTTGCAAGCCCTAAATATCCCTTTTCTAGGTCTGAACCTATCAATTTTGGTTCATATTTATCTGCTCAATATGATATACCCTAATTCACTGAAAATTTTTCTCTTGTAGACATTAACATTATTGTATGAGTTTAAAATTTTATATTGTTATTGCCAGAGTGCTAATTAGAAGTTTCAGTGCCAGTGACAATTTGTGCGCATGTTCCTTTACAGTGTGACTTATACCTTAGATAGATTTAATTTTTGGCAAGTGATGCACTTGTCCTAGATTTTCTTTTCTTTTGAGAAGTTTTTTCTCCTGATGTCCTCTTTGTGTGTATTGTGTCATGATAACAGGTAAATATCAATAATGCTGCTAAGAAAGGGGATCCAGATAGCGCTGCCTACAAACTTCTCAGTCTAAACCGATTGGTGTGGGATCTTCTGATTGAATCCTGTGTTTGGGATCGACGACTATATTCATTACTCTTACCTGATCATTTAAGAAATGAGTCAGATGTCTCTGAGAAAGTTATGCAAGAACATAGTTATTCAAAGGTGGAAGGTGCTTCTGCCGGAGAAATTGGATCTATGGAAAATGGGGTTACCCAAGTAAAAGTTATGCCAGACACATCTGTAGAAGTAAATCAAATCCCTATAAAGGAAATTCCCATTAGTGGACCTCTAGAGTGTGATGAACGGGATGATCCATCCAACATATCTGATGTCCCACAAAATGTGAAGATGCCAAATGTTAATGATTTGAGGTTGGAGAGATCTTCTGACCGAAAGTTGAAATTGAGTCTAGATGTTTTCGCTCGGTCCCCTGCAGCAGATGGTAATCTCCAGGAAAAGGACTTTGCTATATCGAATCATGTTCAAGTACATCAAAACTTGCCAGTTTCTACAGATATTCAAACTAGTCATCCAGTTGCTGATATGAAGGTCTCAAACAAGAGTGCTTCGCTGCATTCACCTGTTCCGAGCATGCTGGATTCTAATGAATGGTTCTGGAAGCCATTTGCTGACATTCGGCAGATAGGCATTAGGGACTTCCAGAAAAGATTCTTGCGAAGATTTGAACCAGTAAGCAGCTCTATCACAGAATGTCTACCCACAGCTAATCAACTAATCACTGAGGAAGGCACAAGGTTGCACATCCCTCTCAGGACAGATAATTATGTTGTATCTGACTATGAGGGTGAACCCTCAAGCATAATTGCTTGTGCGCTGGCCTTCTTGAAAGATTCATCTGTGGTGACAGAAGATGATGACGAGGATTATAGTTTGCATGGCTTGACCCATGGAGCCCTAACCTCTCCACACACATTTTCAAGAAGTTCTTCAGATTCAGATTCTGTACATTCTACAGGAAGCCCTTCTTCAGAAGAGTCACGAGCTTCCCATGCTTCAGAAAACCATAGCATAGAGATTGCTATGGGCTATGCAAAATCACTGGGGAGGGAAAAATATTCAGTGATTTGTCATTATGTTAACCAGTTCCGCGAACTTAGGAATCGATGTTGCCTATCTGAGCTTGATTATATTGCTTCTTTAAGCCGGTGTAGGAATTGGGATGCTAAGGGTGGGAAAAGCAGGTCTTTTTTCGCAAAGACATTAGATGACAGGTTCATCATAAAGGAAATAAAGAAGACAGAACTTGATTCATTTTTGGGGTTTTCTTCTGTGTATTTCAAATACATGAGGGAGTCATTTGAGTCTGGGAGCCAAACATGTCTTGCTAAAGTCTTGGGGATATATCAGGTTGGTGTACTGTTTTGTGTATCTCTCTCTCTCACCAACTTTTCCCCCTCTTGTTTTCTTGCTTAATGGAATTTTTGCCATTTCAATCTCTATGCAGGTCACTAAAAGACACATAAAAAGTGGAAAAGAAGTCAAACATGACCTCATGGTGATGGAAAATCTTACCTACAATCGAAATATTACTCGCCAGTATGATCTTAAAGGTGCTCTTTATGCCCGGTTCAATAATGCTGCTGATGGTGCTGGAGACGTTCTTTTGGATCAGAACTTTGTGAATGACATGAACTCTTCTCCATTATATGTCAGTCATAAAGCAAAGCGACTTCTTCAAAGGGCTGTTTGGAACGACACAACTTTTCTCAATGTAAGTCTGCACCGAAAACATTCTACCTTTGAGCTTTACTCTTCTACTCAAATCTTCTATTTAATTTGTTTGTTCTTATGATTGGGCTTGTACCACTGAACTAATTTCTGTATTGATCCTTGCGGTGTGCTTGGTGGGAGTGCAATAATATAGGGGGAAACATCAAGGGGCTGAAAATTGGCAGTTTATTGGAACCTGGCGTATATTTTCATACATGGGGAATTCTCATATATTTCCCATTCATTCCTCCCACTTTTGCCCTACTAATTACACCCTTAGTCCATGAATAGCGTTTGGTTCCTAAATGCCTAATAGATAGTATATATCATGCTTATTGTGGCCCTTGTGTTAATATGTTTGTTGAATTCATTCATGCTTTAGAATTTCTTTTCCTGGCTTGCTTTATAGTTCATTGTTTGCTCATATGCAGTCAGTCAATGTGATGGATTATTCCTTACTTGTTGGAGTAGATTCACAGAAGCGCGTGCTTGTTTGCGGTATTATTGATTATCTCAGGCAGTATACCTGGGACAAGCATCTTGAGACATGGATGAAATCCTCACTTGTTGTGCCCAAGAATGTGTTGCCAACTGTTATCTCTCCAAAAGAATACAAGAAGAGGTTCAGAAAGTTTATGTCTACTCATTTTTTGAGTGTTCCAGATCACTGGTGTTCTCAGAAATTCCCCAGTCCTTGCAAACTTTGTGGCTCAGGAGAAGATGATCCTTCGCAACAAAAACCTAGCACAAGGGTGCAAAATGGTTTCTCTGCCCAAATCTTTTGATTTAATTTCTCAAGAATTTATACAAGTTGAGGATTTATGCTTTTATGCAACTAGTTAGCACTGTAAATAGGAAACCAATATTGTTTATAAACTTAGCCCTGATATTCAGCATTTTTTAGCGAATTTCTAGGGATGTTGTCATTTCTACTGGTCCATCCTGTCCAGCATGAGATGAGTATATTTTTGTAAAGCCTAAGGAAAAATGTAAAGGTTTACTATGAATCAATGAAAAGTGCAGTTGCTAGCATGCCAATATCTCCCTCTTTTAAATTGGTTTTTCATGTCAGCTTGCTATTACTATTCCTTCAAATATTGTTGTTACCCTTACAGGGTCATAATAAGTAGAATTTTGATAGAATCAGCTAGCTTCATCGGTGGCTAATTAGTAGATAAAAGTTGGGGGGGGGGGGGGGAGTAGGAATCACTTATGTATTTAAGAGTCTCATTTTATTAACAAATATTCTAGCAAAAAGATTCTGGCTTTATAGTATTTTTCAGTTGTAAGTAGCTCACTCTTTGGCACACATGTAGAAGTTGGATGCAGTTGTAACCACTGTCATGCACAAGCAGCATTTCGTCATACTAAATTGCTCATGTTGGAGACTGCTTCTTATGAAGCTTGTTGCACAGGTTTCTTCTGTGAACATGGGAAAGCATAAACGTTGCCCAAGTTGAAAGCAAATTCTAATCGAATGTTGTTGTAGGAGGAAAAGTATATTCTTACAAGAATTTCCATTCCAAAGGAAAGAAGCCCGAAAAATAAAGAAAAAGAATAACGGTCTAGAAAGACAAAAACGTAGAATAGCTTGTTTCCTTTACTTGAATTTATCTTTATTACAAATGCACTTAAGGACCATCACATACTTCCTCTTCTGAACTTATCCTGGAGCCTAGTTTTACGAATTCTGATTGCTGCTTTCTGGAGACTAACAACTCAACCAGCCAAGACATGATTGTTCACTATGAAAATAGTGCGGATGATTATTATGATCTTGATGATTATGACGCGGATGAATCTCACTACTACTATAATATCAATGCAATATTAAGTGGAACTGCTAGGCTGAATCTCACTACCCACAGTCACCATCTTTGCCTTCAGCATTTTTGCACCTCTCCTGACAAACGACGGCAAATGCGGCGTACCGAATCGCTGGTTGATGTCCATCTTCCTGGCTATCTTGGCACTGTCTTGTGTCTTCTTCACCTTCACTGACAGCTTTAGAACAGCCACCGGCAGGTTGTACTTTGGGGTGGCAACATTCAGAGGGATCTGGACATTCAATGGAGGTAGGAAGAAGCCGTGTGTGCCATCAGACTACAGGCTGAGGTGGGCTGATCTCTTCCATGCATCACTATCCCTGCTCTGTTTTCTTGCCTTTGCAGGATTACACTATGATGTTGTGAAGTGTTACTATCCAGGTTTGCCTAGAAAGGTGACTAACACTGTTCCCCTTGTGGTTGGTTTTGCAGTAAGCATCCTGTTTGTTGTGTTTCCTTCAAGGAGAAGAGGGATTGGCTATCCTTTCTTGCTGCAGACGCCCTTGTACTCTAGACGTTAAAATACACTTTGTTTCTACATAGAGAGACTTGACTTGCATTCTTAAAACTTGAAGAATGCTTTGGTTGAATCTTGAATTTGTTACAATTTATATCACGATGAACTCGGATGCAACCAAAACATCCTCATTTAATTGGGAAAAGTAGGGATTTGGGTTTATTATTACAATAACACTTAAAGACACGGTTAATTGGTTACCGCAAGTTCCAGCTGAGAACAGGCTACATGAAGTTTTTAATAATATCTTGACCATAGGCTTTAAATTTATTTCCACCGTTTGTAATCTGTTTCTGGAAGTGGCTCCATAAACTATCGAGAGTAAAATTGTACGCTCCCCAACACACCAATCAGCAAGGAACAACAACCATTCATTCGCAGAGGAAATTACAAAAATTGTGGAATAAATATTTCACTATGATGGAGCCATCAGACGAAAATACTGAGAACCTTGGTAACATAACAATTCAGGTGTAAAGACTAGAGATAGTTAAGGTATAAATAAATGAAACACCGAGTAACACTACTCATGGACAATGACAACTATTTTCTCCTATAAGATTCACATTGGTAACCAAAGACAACACCCCCTTCCCCCTTCTTCTTCTTCTCCTCTCTCTTTCTCGCTCTTCAAAATTCCATGGTGCAAAATTGAACCAGAAATTTAGTCATCTCTCTTCCACCGAAAAGAAACACAACGAACTACTTAAATTCAAGTACAATGACATCTACGCGGAACCAGAACACCAGGAGGTTTTCTTTTCTCACGAATTATGGCTTCCTTAATGATGGGAAGTTTTTCATGAACTTTCTTCCATATATAGTTCACTGCACCATCCAAAGGTATTGGTCCAATGCCACCTGGATGACCATTATCATAGACAAATATGGGCTGTACCCGAGCCATATTTTGGCGGAACCCATCTTTCTGTTGTTTTGAAAAGCTTTTAAGATGATCGACTAACCAGCTTGGTTTCAGTGCATCAGCAACTGCCACGAAAACCGAAAATTCTGTATAATCCACCATACCTTCAAATGGGAGCTCAATGTTGTCACTGACAATAACAGGTATACAAAGACTTTGAATGGCATCAAATAGTCGGCATGACGTGGGTGTATCCCCAGCTGGATGCAGGCAAAACTCTGATGATCTCATCCCTCTAATTGATTGCTCTCGCCCAGTGGCATTAGGGAAGCCTTCCTCCATTATAACACCGGGCTCATTAATCAATAGATCCCATAACTTCTCCCTAACTATGCCTCCCTGTAAACAGAATAATTTGTCAATGAGATAAGCATGGAAAATATATTGCATTAACTTTTCATAGCTCGAAAGACCAACTCAGTAACACACTGGTGGGATGCGTATACAGCTAGCTTATTGGTATCTATTTACAATACAACACAAAGTGGAATTGACTTTCCAGTGCTTTGTTGGGCAGAAATGGATTAGCTTAACTAACATCTGACTAAGATAAATAACCAGAGAATTCACCCCAATGGATATCAAATATTTACCAAATATGTTTTTTTATCACAACAAAGTATGTCAAAGTAGATCCACAGTCTTCAACATGAAGACATCAGCAAATAAAATTTGATTCCAATAATATAGCTATTTTCATCGAGTGTTGAAGGTCAAATCAATCCTTAATGGTTTAATAACTGTTTTCTTAAAACAGTAGTAAACTTCTGAGACGAATTCTCATAGGCCTTTAAACAATTGATTCATACCCAAATAAACAACTTTGTAGTATCAAAACTCAAAGGAGGATGGGGGCACGACGATGATTAATTCTTATTACATGGCATGTGCAAAAATATGAAGGAGGGTCGTGTTATATTGGAGACAGATAGAAGGGATATTATTTTGCCTCCAACAACACAAGGACTGGTTCAGTGAGCAACAATACCTCGTTGATTAGAATAGATGCAGTAACTGCAAATTGTGTCTTCCTTCCTTTCTTTAATTGAAGAATCACAAATATGCATTGGCTAGAGGTTGATTGAACCTAGACGGTCTTCATCCTCATCCAGGGCAACTTTAAATTAATTTTGAGTCATTAGGGAGATGATATTCCCACAACCACAGCTAAATTTATCTAAAAAGAGAGGTCTGATGTTAAAAACCCACAAGATCAAGTGCAATGAGACAAAAAGAACCACACTCACTTAACAAATTTGATCATTTGTAATGATTGGGGTAGTCAAAGAATCAAATTATAAGTCATGGAAGATGCTAGAACACTGCATATAAATGTGCAAAACACAATAATGGAAGCATATGTAGGCCAAAAAAGAAATATTACTGACCCGGTGTCTATGTTTAGCTCCTTTGAAATACAGAAGGCTGCGGCGCTTCTGGTTTTCTGACAACTCCAACCTTGGAAGTAGATGTGTGTATGGCACAATCACATCTTTAATTACAGAAACTTGGGTGTGTTGAATCATTTCAGACGAGTTACAGTTGGATGATTTTGAGTCAAGTCTGTACCAACCACCAAAATCCACTACAAGGAGAATAGCTGGAGCAATCTCATCTTTAACATGCCACATTGCAACTGGGTCTGCCAAAGAATGCTTCAGTTTTAACATAACCTGACAATTAAAAGACTAAATCATAAGCTGGTAACAGCACACTGCAGAATTTTCTCCTCTCATATTTCTACACATGCATTAAGTTACATTATTCTCCTATTGTTGCCAACACTATCACATTCAACACAATCAAATTTCAAGACATGCAGACGCTCCACACAACAGGCATCAAAAGCAAATAGAAAGAATCTGTGATAAATTGATAATTCGGAATCGGACTACTCTACCTACACATGCAGATCAAACTTCTCATCTTAAATGCATTAGATTTACAAGCAAAACACAACATTTAGATCAGTGTAACTACACCAAAAACCTGATTCCAGCAAAAGCCAAATTGCAATTAACTCAACAGCCTGAACCTTCTGTCCTTGAAACTTTTTCTTCCTTACTAATCGACACTCATCACATGCAACAATTTTGTAAATCCAACACAAATTTACATCAACAGAGAGCATTCCACAACCAATAACAAACTCACAATTACATTGCAGACACCAAAAAAAAAAAAAAAAAAAAAAAATACACACACACACACACATACACACACATACCTGTGAGCACAAACACGTGATCTCTTCCACCAGAACGCTTCCAAGCTTCGGTTCTTTTAACCGAATCCAATACCTCCCTCTGCCTCCGGTAATCCTCGTTCGCAAAATCCTTCTTCCTAAACAACCCTTTGGCCGTTCCAAGCTGCATCTCGGCGCTGAGGGTAGCGAAGAAGGGGACGAAGACGACGTCGGCGTCACGCGCGTCAAAAATGCGTCTCGCGAACGACCCAGTTCGATTCTCGGGTGGTGTCATCAGATCCCCCATGATCCAGTACTCCGCGCTGTATTGCTGTATCAGTGGGTTCTCTGGGTACGGCGGAAAATCTAGGGTTAGGGTTTTGGAGCGAAGCGTTGATCGAATTTCGCGATCCGAGTCGCTGCCGAGTCTGGAATCTGAGCTGAAGGACCAGTAACGGTCAAGGAGGCCGTAATTGAAGGATCTGGGGAGCTCCGCGACGAAGACATTGATGGAGGAAGGGTTGCTGATGGAGGGTTGAAGAGAGAGAGTGTGGTGTGAGGTGGTGGTGGTGGTGAGGGTGGTGGAAGAGGAGAAGAAGAAGAAGAAGATGGAGAGAATGGAGATGAAGGTGAAGATGAGGAAGAGTGTGGGAACAGAGAATATGTAAGTGGAACCACCATTGTTGTTGTTGTGGTTGTTCTTCAGAATCAGAGGCATTGCTTTGCGTTGTTTTTGTTTTTATTTTCTTTTGTGTCTTCAGTGCTGCGATTCAGTCATCAGTGCTTTCTGATTTTCCTTCTGAATGAGTGTTGCTTGACGCTATCTTTCAGATTTATATAAAGAGCTTTTATTTGGGAAAAAAAAAAAAAAGTTACCCAAATAAAGTTAATTTGAGAGTGAATGATTTGATTGATTGCTTTGGCACGCTTTAAGATCTATGAATCGAAATGTAGCACTTTACTGGATGCAACAAATCTTTCATGTACATTTTTTCTTTTTTTCACATATTAGGTACTTTTGGGTCAGTTCCATGTACATTTAGCTGCGACTTTTAAAGATGGATTTCTCATATTGGTTCTCATAATTGGCCAGGTATATTTAGAAAAGAGAATTGTGTAATAGAGAATTGGTAAACGTGTGGGATTGGAGCAAGGTGGAGGTGCGCCATTAAAGGGGGATGGAGAAGAGCATGATGGATGGCAGACTGGAGAAAAGTATGTGAGAATGTGCAGGTGCTTAAAGACACTTGCAGGCAACATCATGCATGCATCACAAGCTACAAAAATTCCAGAAGCTCCTAGCAGATCGATTCAAAGATAGATTCATGTGTAATGTTGAAAATATATAAGTCTTAAAATCGTGAATTTAAAATTTTTACCTAATTACTATTTTCAACTCAAAATTACCCAAGCAATTCCTTAATAAAAACGAGAAAACCACAGGAAAATGGATTGTAGTATGGGTGATATCATAGATAAACACCTTACTCACCAAACACGTTGCATTCAACTGTGTGAAAGAAACATGTTGGGTTCGCTGAATGATTACTTCATGAAATCATAAGGTTTAGTTTCTTTTCTATATTATACATAAGTTACTGGATTTAACTGCTCAAAATATTTATAGTCAAACGTAGTTGAATCTCACGGTGTAATGTAATCACATTAACTTGTCTCAAGAAGGACAGAGAGAGGGAAAATGATAAATTTTCCTGTAGGTAGGTTCGTTCACGAATCATAATTAACCTTGGTAGAGATTAGCCTTTTGGACAAAAATCATAATTTTAGAAGGTCCTGAACCACAAGAAAAATGGAAAAACAAATATACAATATGTCTTGCATCAAAATTCTTGATATAGTTACTAATGCTTTAACTCTATTACAAGAAAACTGGAAAGTGGAAAGAGAGTTCCCTTGAATGAACTCACAACAAAATTTGAAGTGGCAAGACGGCAATATCATGATCTGAAGCTGAACTATCCCACAAGAAACCCCCTAACGTAATAAGAGGAAAATTCCACAAGTACTTAGTCTTCTTCTATCACATATTGTTGACTAAGCCATTACAACTTCATCAAAATTCCAGTCTTGTACAAGGTCCCTTCTCACGGCGCGACTTCGCACAAGTCTTGGAGTACCAGGTATCTCATTGTTACCGGAAACAGTAGGTTGCGGGGTAACTTTGGATGATGATGGTGCATGAAAAGAGTGTATTGTAGGGGGTGGAAGAGATAATTTCCTTGTTAAGCAATTGGCAATAGCATAGCATCTTCCTTCATTTTCTGAACTTGAAACAGAACTCCTGAAAGAGTGTGATGGCGATGGATTATCCACACTATGGCACACAAGACATGCCAGGCTCATTGTGGCTCTCGCAGCCTTCAACTGCAATTTATGTCAGAAAAAAGACTTTAGTATTAGTAAACAAAGACAGGTATTGGTTAAATTTTTCAATATGAGCTTTGATTTCCACATCAATGGATGTTCAATCTGGCACCTAGAGAAGCATGTAAAGTTAGTAAGGATCATAAAATCAACAGGCCATTCAACTACCTTGCTTAAAAGAGTCAACATTCCAAGCAAAATTGAATATCAGACATATACAAAGCTACCTTATACCAGAACTCATTCATTTCCTATGCGCCAATTGTCAGGTAGGTATTCGACATCTAATCTGAAGTGAAAACAATTTGAGCAGCCAACCTCAAAGACTGTAATTTTATATCATAAAGGCATTGTTGCAATAATTGCAAATACCACATTATGGCAACCTTATCATCGTTACTTATGTATTTGCAACACCAACAACAACTTTTCAAACTACATGCTTTTCAAATAGAATGCATTATATTATTAAGAAACGTATTGATTTATTCAGCTTGTTTCTCACACCACAATCGAAGAATCAAATATGATGATTATCAAATAGTGCTTTTCCTTTGCATAAGCACATACTTAAGTTAATTAGTATAAGTTGCTAACAACTATGTCGAAACATGATGATCAATGATGGGCTCTGATTGCAACATGCCATTTTCTCATGAAAAGGATGGTTAACAATATGTGCAAAGGACTATTAGCAAGAAACACATGAATTTTCAGCATACTTTTCCTCTCCTCAACCAATTTAAGTATATCATCAAGGAAGAACTTATTTTCAGCAGTTCATCCTGAAAGAGAATTATAGAGAACTTCAACCTCAACCACAAGAAACTGTAAGGTATACATAACCTCTGTAGCGGCCGTAATCAGGTTGCTTTCAAATCGGCTTGAAAAGTAAGAGAAGGAAAGCAGAAAATGGTTAATAATTCTCAAAGGTTTAGTGGCTAATGAACCAAAATTAGTTCAATGATTAATCAACTAGGTTGCAGGTGACTATTAAATAACCCAATTAAACTCAAACCGAAGCATATCATAATTCGAATTTGAGCACTGCCTTGTGTTTCTTCCACTTCATGCAGAACTACATCTGCAGTGTCAGTTACTTCAAAACTCTTGCTTATAATGAACCAAGATGCCCATGTCAATTTAATCTTCCTTTTTTATTCTCCTTATCTCTTTTTCCTCTTGAGGGATTGGCACATTCACTTACTTTCTATAACTCCACTCTTATTCACAAATCCCTATGACTATGAGTCCTGGCCTGAAAACTTGCCAGTGAAACAAGAAGCCAAATCCCCAACATCAAGTCTACCATTACCCCTAATCCATAACACCCAAAAATAGAAACTTAACAAAGGATTCAAATCAACCAACTTGGTTTGAAATTCTGAATCTCCAAGATTTTGAAATATAACTGCAAGCATTAGAACCCAAATCATTGTAACAGCAAGCGACCCCACAAGACAAGATCACACATGCATGATTCACAGGCTCAGCAAGGATGGGATCTAAGACAATCAGTGAAATTAACAAGAATCAACAAATGGGTTTCGCCTGAATCATAACGGTGCATGCAAAAAAAATGAAGGGAAAATAATGGAGCAAAAAGAATCAAAAGGGTCAACGACGAATGCAAGTGGGTTTGGAGCTACAAACCTGGATTTGAGAGTGCGGAGCAGAGGAAGGAGACAGTGGTGGGACAAGATTCGATGAGGCTTTTACGAGGTAAAGCTGTTTAGTTAGGAAAAAGGAACTGGGCCACTGGTCACTGGAGCGGTATTTTTCTGTGAAGATTTACCTACAATTTGTGAACGTGTTTATGTATAATAAATAAATAATGTTATCATTATATTTTACCAATATATATATGTTATACAGTCTTCAGTTTGGATAAAGTATATTATGATCATGTTTTACGATATGAGATCAATCATGGTGGAAAAAGAAAATGGAAAATTGATGTGGTGAAGTTCATTTCAGAGAACTGAATTTAGTGGTGTTGATTATTGATATGAAAGTGAAATGGGGGAATTTTGATCAAATCCAATTGGCAATTAATTTTACACTGCACCATAACTGAATACTTAACCCAAACCCCTCAACACCTTAGACACGAGGACTATGAGAAGCACCACTTGAGCTACAGCTCATTGGTGATATATATGTTATTTTTAAAGTAGCTATTATAAAAGTTAAATATTTTTAATTGCTATACACAATTAGATAAGAGTATATTTGTTTCATTAATAATAAATCAAATTTAGCTAAATTTGCCCATAGGCTTCCTAGAGGGATTACTCTCTTTAATTAGGTTCGGAGTTTTATATCTTTAACTTACTTGGCTGACTCCTTGAGTCGTAGTGTACCTTGTTATGTGACTTTATAATTTGTTTGTTTTTTTGGGCTCTTGCCCCATAATAAATCCCAAAAAAAAAAAATTGAATCTTAAGAAAATGTATATAAACAGTAAAAATAAAGTTTAATTGATATGTATTGAGAGTGTAAAATAGTTTTACACTGTCAATTAATAAAAATATTGAAAAGTAAAAAAATTATAGTAGATCCTTCATTATAATAGGTGATTATTTATATGAGTTGATACTTTTTACTATTTCTATTAGTTGATAGTATAAAATTATTTTATACTATGAATGTATTTAAATTAAATTAATAAAAATAATTGTATTTGCATAATTAATTAATTAATTAATTATAGTTGAAATGAAGAGATCAATAATTATTAGAGTCATTGAAATGGGCTGAGCCCAAATGACTCAAAAAAAAAATATTTGGCCGAAATATAAAAATAAGAGTTAAAAAATAAATTAACCTGAACTCAAATTGGGTGAGCCCGCTTTGGGTCAAACACATTTTTTAATTTGAATTTCCATTAATGAATCAACTACTTAATTTGAAAGAAAAAAATATAGTTTTTGGCCCATATTTTCAAAAAAAAATGACCCAAAAAAAAGGAGAAACCAGCAAAGCTCATGCCTAAAAAAAGAAAGAGAGTTTGTATGTTGACAGTGTTGTGCCTAAGTTTTTCCTTTTTTTTTTTAATATATGTTGTGACCTGTAAAGGATAACTTAACCTGATCTGACCTGAAAATGGCTTAACCCAAAATGAATCAATTCATGTTGACAGCTCTAATAATTATGCATAATATGCCAATAGCCCATATGGGTTGACTTATCTAATTAGCCTTCAACTTATGTATCATCATAATTTAAGTTCTATTTTTAAGTTTTTTTTATTAGTAAATAATCTATAAGTATATATAACTATTATTAGTCAAAAAGTATGTTTTAACCTTATATTGAGGCGAATCTTTTCCTCTGCTTAAACTTTTAATCGAATCAATAGAGGGAAAAATAATTACGCATGGTATAAAAGCAACGGCATCTAGAATACCAATATCAAAGTGAAATTTAGTCTGTTCCAACTATATTTAGCGTTTAATATATATATATATGATTAATTGATTCATGGTGAGCTCTTTATTTTGGTTGGCATCACTCTTCTGACTCAATCACATGTACCAAGAACTAGATGGAAGGCAAATTTAATTGTTTAGAATTCAAATTATTTTATTTTGTTTTCAGTTTTTTTTTTTACCTAAAAACAGTTTAAGAGAAATGTTGGAAAATATAAATTTGGAAAAATCTTCCATATAAATTTGAAAATATAAAAATGTGGGCGAATTCATGTGTTTACCCATTTAAGCTGACATAATATATTAATAATTAAAAAGGGCGTGTTTCTTAATTTTATTATTCAAGTTTGGATCTTAACATATTAAGGAATTAACTCTGTTAAATATACCCGGTGAACATTAAGAATGTGTTCTAAACATATTCCAAAAACTGGAATTAGTGTTAGTTGATGCGAAAATTATTCCAAAAATATCCATATCATAAAACATCTAGAAAATTATTCTACTTTTTAAACTTTTACCCCTTTTTACAAAAAATATATATCACAAGGTGGTACAATTTTCATAATCATTTTTTAAACACAATGCTGGTTTTGTTTAAATTTTAGGAATCTTTATTAATTTTGTTATTTTTCTAATCTAATGTTATACTAAAAAAGATAGTTTGTAGGCTATTAGAAGTGAATTAGTGGGAAAGGATTTGAGTAGTTTGTAATTTTTTATTTTTTTTTGTGTATCAATAACAATGAGATTTGAATTTAATATCTTATGCAAACTACTCAAATCCTTTGCCATTGAACTACACTTAATAGCTTATAGCTTGCACGAAGTTATAGTTTAAAACTCATTGTCACTAATTTTCCTTAAAAGAAAAAAAAAAGTATGTCTTCCATGTGTTTAGACTACCAATCGACGCCAGTCATTTACTCAACTTGAAACTTCAAAACCAAAAGAAAGGAAAAAAGAAAGAAAGAAAGACTAACAATCTACGATTGTTGATTTTCGACCATAAAGAAACACAAGCTAAGTATATCGTGTACTCATATTCACTTATCGAACATATCGGTTGGGATGATAAACGTTGACGTAATTTGTAGTGTTAGAATCAAATAGGATGGATGAACGGATTCTAGATTCAATTTTTGCATGTAATGATTTATCAGCAGGTTATGTTTAAATATCAATAAGCCCTTACTGAACGAGATGGGTTGGTCTGCTTGATGGTGCCAATAGATAATGTCTCAAGTCATGAAGTTCCATCGCATTTTCCTCGTTTTCATTGGACCAATATCCTACACGTATATAATAACAAAAAACCATTATGGTTGAGGTCTTATGATACAGTGTCAATTACAAACTGTGACTTGCATGCATACATTCTATCCACATCAAAATGTGTATCTGCATATCTGCCGAAACTGCCAATAACTTCAAGGTTCTCTTCAACAAAATCCCTGATTCGAGTAAACTGCCTGAAGAGTTCTCCAAGTTACCTTGCACGAGGAGATGCATCAATGGCAACGGGTTCTTGATCTTCAGCGGGAAGTATGAGTGGTTAAAAAAAACAAAGAAGAGGAATAAGTTTTCACAGAAATATGATATGAAGTGCCAGTAAGGATCTTCTCATTTTTTTATTTATTTTTGATTTAGACGATCGGGTTATGTTAAGAGAGATAGACACAAGCACTTAAATTGGCATATGGTCTTAGAGAGACATACTTAATGTGATTGTATTTATTTCTTTCTTTACATGACATCGTTGTATAAAAAGATATGAGAAGATCTTAATTAATAACCACAACATGCTATCAATAGTTAGATATCATGTCTTGGTAAAGCCTGTGTGGCAAGGATAGACACAAGCACTTAAATTGCCATATGGTTTTAGAGATCTCCACATATTTAATATGATTGTATTTATTTCTTTCTTTACACGATATCGTCATATAAAAAATATGAGAAGATCTTAAATCAATAACCATAATATATTATCAATATTTATATATCATGTCTTGGCAAAGCCTGTGTGGCACTTGGACTCGTGCATCTAAAGTAGAAAAAAATTATGTCATAATTATCCAATATAACTTTTGGTGTAGCAGTAAGCACCGAATCTGCCAGGATACATATTGAATTTGAAAGAGAAAGAAGCTGGAAAGCCTCTCTGGGAGCTAAAATACCCAAATTATGCATAATCAATGCTGAGTGCCCAATTAAGCAGGTAGAAAGAGTGGACAACCTTCATAATCATCACTACACCACCTGCAGGGCCTGGATTTTGTTTGGTTTACCATGTTTGGTTTATTATAAAGAAAAAATTGATCACATCCCAATTCCCAAATTAAGGGTTGAGAGTGTGGTGGTTGCCTAGGGTGGAGAAAAAAGACATGGCACTACTGAAAAGAAATAAGGGGAAAAGAGTATTCAGAACAGAACAAAGGTAACAAAGCAGGTGCATTCTATGGCACACTTCGCTAGTCAAGAAGCGTGGTACACTTTGCAATTTGATGGTGAGATTGTGAAGTGTATCGATGCACCAATTACTTATGATGTATTATAGAAATATCTAATTTTAAAAAAATTTAAAAAATATAATTAAATATATTTTAGAAATTAATTATTATATACTGATAATAAAAAATTATACTGATAATATAAAATAATTTTATATTATCAATATAATCAAAAAAATTCTATCAATGTAATTTTACTCATAATTTTACTATTAGTGTAATTTTACACTGGCAGTATAAATTATTTTATATTATTAGTATAATTTTATATTATTAGTGTATGAAAATTAATTTCAAAAAATTAAAAAAATTTTATCAGTATAATTTTATTCTATCAATATAATTTTATACTGATAATATAAAATTATTTTATATTATCAATATAATTTTATATTATTAGTGTATAAAAATTAATTTTTAAAATATATTTAATCATATTTTTTTAATTTTTTTAAAAATTAATATATTATTACAATACATCATAAATGATTAAAACATTAATATACTTCATAAATTTAGGCCATTAAATGCGTTACAGTTACAAAAATATACTATATACTTTTGACTGCGAAGCGCATTGCAGCCAGCAACAACAAAGCAATGATGTTAGTCCATGGTTAGCAATCTGCAGAAGTATGTCTTACTATGGTTGTGTTATGCCCTCTATCTTTTGCATCACGTGTGGTTCTTCCCCTTTGCGGTTGGGGCATCTAGTTCATCCCATAAAGTGTATAAATCATTTTTATGGATTTCTTTCTCAGTACTACTATACAATACAAACACATTTTGACGAAAACATGCACGAAACTTTATGTGGCAGATTTTAATTGGAGAAAAAATTAAATTGAGGGAAATGTACCTCCGCTTTTGACTGAAAAAATACAAGGTCGGGTATGTGTTGAGATTTCAACATGTCAATAGTGCGAAATTCATTTCGCACCAAAAAGCAAAATTCTTTCTTTTTTTGTCCACAGAATAATTCATTGTAACAATGAAAATTAAAACGGACAAAAGCATTTTGATCTTGATAGTTATTAAACCGACATAACGATGAATTTGGGATTCCTTAAATTTTTTTTCTTCCTTCTGTTCAATTTGAGATAAAATTGACCCATGACATGAGATTACAACTACCTCAAGCAAATTCCACGCACAGAGAAGATAATGTTAAATGGTCCAAGAATACAATATGGTGCTATTCAGCTAAAAGACAATTCCAGTGCGGTGTGAATAGAACCTTACATTGGTTAATGACAATAATCAACACACTTTTCAATTTTCTAGCATTAAGAACAAAATTTATAGCAGGAGCCTCGTTAGAAACAGAATGATTTAAAAATTAAGTGTGATAAGCCATTACTGACAGAAACAAGTTCTAAAGAGAATACTAAGAAGGATGCTCAATCCAAAATCAAAGTTCAAAACAAGAAACGATTGTCATGAAATAAACATCGGTATAGTCGATAACGTATCAATAGATGACTCAACCAAGGATAAAATTTGGAGTGTGTTGCATCATATCCCTATGAAAAGCACCAGAAAGTTCGGATAAGCACGAATTATATTTGAAAACTTTTCCGACTTCCGACTTCAACTTTTCACTTTTTCCTTTTTAAAAAACCCCATTCTTTTTCCTGTTCAAAACTACCTTGCACTGTTATTATTCTGCAATTGGTTTTTTAAACCTTTCAATAGCATTAACATCTATTTAAGTAATTTTGTAATCTTTCTTGACGGATTTTTGATAGATTAATTCCTTATCTCTTCATATTAAATACTGCCAAAATTTTACTAATTTCATCTATTTATTTATGCTGCTGCTCTTCATCCATGACGGCAGCAGAAAATACCGAATCGAGAAAGTACTGTTACAAAGATAAGTTGAAAAACTTCCAGTATCACATTGTACAAGACATTACTACAAAGCTTAGTTTCAGAAAGGAACCTTAAAGCACTCAAAAGGAAGAGTAAAGGAACACTGCATCATTTTTCTCACAAATACAATACAATATATGAAAATATTCACAACAAGTGAGCACTACCTCCAAGATAGGAAGCTTCTTAGAAACAAGTTGAGTCCCTCTATGCAAAGTATCTTGTTCTTATCACATTTTTTTCCCCCTTGGGCTGCCCCACACGGACATCTTTCGATAGCTTTTGACTGTTGCTAGTCAAAAGTGATTGAATGATGATTGATCAAAATTGACTCAGAAGACTCTTGATCATCATTTGATGTTTTGATGCCAGAAAATGACAGAGAAGACTCTAGGAAGTCTCGTTGAGATCTGAATCCAGAGTTGAGATTAAGTTTCCTTGCTTTCAACTCTGAAATATTATTCTACCTCCTTGCATCCAGTTGCTTACACCTCTTTGTGGTTCAGGCGGTGGCGAATAGCGTTCTTGCAGCCATTCTTCTGGAAACGTTATTTGATCATGTTTCAGTCTTTTCTTGGTTATTTTTGAAGAGTTTTGAGCATTGACTTGTATCATTACAGTTTCATTGACTGGAGATTGTCTTAAAGCCCCTGCACTAAAGACACTGTTGCTGACTTTACAACAAAGTCTATACGTGACACTGATGAGCGAAGTTCCTTTCACGAACTTGTCACTTGGAACTTTTATATTCAAGGCCAAAAATTCTTTAGCCAAACCATCTCCTAGAGATACTGAGTAATTGGGAAAATAATTGAAGTATGCAGGTCCACTCTGAAGATTAGATTCAAGAACTGCTAACACAGAATCATGAAAATTTATGTGTCTTCTGTCTCTTAAACAGATTAAGATAGGGAAGTCTGATCTTAACCTAGTTAGAGGTTTAACAGCTACTTGAACTAATCCAAGGTGTAGATAACCATAGTATCTCTGATATTGAGTCACGATATTGGAATCCATAATGACAAAACTCGTACACGAACCTTGGATTCTAATATCTTTTTCCACTTTTTCGATCACATAATCACGCTTACGCTTGTATTCGAAGATTGGAGTCTTAAAAACTTTCTTTGTTTTGATCTTTGGCATTGACCATTTTTGAAGCTTTTGGTCAATGCTCGGATCAATTTTTGGAGTATCGCTAACATCTTGACCTGATGTTGAGCCTTCTTCACCGCTTGAAAGATTTGCCATGAGTATGAGATGGATTATCTAACTTGCTACAAAAACTAGATTAGATTACATGCATGGATAAATGCTCAACAATGATAAGGATAAAAGACAGCATGCAATATTTAACTCGTGACAAAGTAATATTAACAATATAAAGATAAGATGAAAGGACTTACAATATGTTAAATTAAAACAAGAGAGAGTGTTTGTTGGAAAGGTTGAGAAAGGAAGAGTGCAATATTCGTAGGTGATCACAAGTAAGTGTGGCTCTAAATTTGGATGCCTCATTTCCTGCATTTAAGGCCGCGGACTTGATTCTCTTTGAAGTCCGGTTTGGAGTTTTAGCCATGATATGATGAAATGCCAATAATTGTGTTTGTGCATGATTGCATCCAAATTCCAATCTTTTGCTTTTACTTTAGGCCGTACACGACTTTCTCTTCAGTGTCGTCAGCATCGTTTCGTTGTGGTGAGTGCCTTACTTTCTTTTGAGTTTTGAAAATTTTAAAGGAAAAAGGTGTTCCTCCCCTTTAAAATAATGGTTTATTTAACTAGTACTTTTTTTTTTTTTTATGTGAACTAATACTTTTAGGACACTAAGCAATGAACAAAAATTAGAAAATTTTAATTAAAAAAGACCCTATTTGATTTAATTTTTAAGAAAATTGCTTTAAAAATAATAAAATTAAAAGAATTACTTTTAAAAGAATTAAAATTAAAAAAAGTTATTTATGCTTAGTTTATATATATTAAAATTAAGTTTAAGATAATTATTTTTATTTGAAGGGTATAAAGTAAAATTATTTTTAAATATAAAATCATCAAAAAGACATAGATAAATTGCAAAAGAGAATAAAATAAAATATTAGTAAGGGTAATATGATAAAATATTATTTCATTTTAGTAAAAGTAAAATGAAAAGTATATCCAGAGAAATACTTTGATCAAAATGCCTTTTGCCATTCCAAAAGTAATTTTTAAAAAATGAAACTAAATAACAAAAAGCCTTTTGAGTGTGTCAAACAGTAAACCAAACTGGCTCAAAATAAGTTTTTTAAATTTTTAAAGTATTAAATACATTGAAAATCATCAAATTTTTTTATTTTTGATTCCTTAATAAGTGTAATAATAATCACTTTAAAAATAATTATTTCATATTTTTTTATTATTTTAAAATTTTAACAAAAAATTAAATATTTTATAATAGTTTAATCTTTATGTTTTTTAATTGTAATTGTTTCACTCTTTCTCATCACCACTCTTATTAATCTATCATAATTTTTTAATTACTGTGGATTTTCAATAAATCAAAGAACAATTTAGTTTTTCATAGTTCTTTTTTCCAAAAATCAAAGTCATTAAATTGTTTTCTTTCCTCTTGTGTCATTATGTTAAATGACTATTATTGTGAAATGAAGGAAGTAACTAGTAATTTTCTAAATATCCACTTGACATCAATTTAATCGTCTAAACATGTGTGACATTAAAATAGTCAATCAAAATATTTAAAATGGGAAACGTCTCTTACACACCAAACTTGTCAAGGTGCGCCATACACCATGTAATCTAACGGTGTGTACATGATGGTGTATCAATGCTTCCTCAATATAGTAAAAATCTCTCAAACTCCTTTTTCGCACAAGGCCACAACTCCACCATCTCGGTTCTCCTTCAACCTCACTGCCCGCCTTGCCCTGGTCGGGCAAAGACTGCACCACCTTGTTATCCACTTTGCGCAAGAAGATCGCCTCCTTCGGCCACCATCGCTCACATTACTTTTCCTCCCTCATTCTACCATTTCTCTACTAATGTTTCATCTTCTTTCTCCTATTCTTATTGTAGATCTAGCAATGGGGGTGCAGTTGTAATGCTTTGACAGTGGTTTGGCTAGGTGTAGCATTGACAGACTGAGGAAAAGGTGCGATCATGTAGTGGCCCTTTTGGGTGCTATGCGGAATCGCGGCTACTACTTAAACAACGATGTCATGGTGGTGCTAGGCGGTGGAGGATGGTGGACAAGCCATTGGCCGGAGGATTGGGAAGCAGCAGCCTTGGAGGTGCTGGTGGAGTCAGAGGCGTCAGTGTGGAGGTTGAGGAAATTGATGTTGTTGCTGTTGGGCAGTTGAGGTTAGTGGTCTCCTTCACCAGCATGAGCTAGTGCACCTGTGCCGGCGTTAGCGTCTTGGTCGGGGAGCGAGGGAGTAAGGCACGTGGGATGGTGTGGGGTTGAAAGAGCTACTAAAGTGATCACTAGTGAGTGGTTGTATACATGCTCAGCTCTATACTAATCATAACTGTTAGATTAGAAAGTCTGTGATGCACCTTGTTAAGTAACATGTACAAGAGCCTTACCTTTTAAAAAGATATTAAGTTAATTTCATCATCAACTTATAAATGCTAATTGTTACTATAATCCCTAAAATTCTATATTTCCTAAAGATAAACGTTAATTTCATTATAGAACCCTAGCTCAAATTTTCACTTACTCATCACCACTCATTCTAATTCCCAAAATCAAAGCCTCATTTATTAACAATGAGTGCTTAATCGCAAAGTTGTTACTGCTGTCATGTGTAATAATCATGCAAATCCATAAAGTATCGAAGGACCAACCTCAACTTTCTATGAGTGTGGGAGAAAAGTTTGGCTTCTCATTTGATACACCAAAACCAACCCAGAAAGTAGGTTCTTGATGTGCTTAATGTATGCTGATGAAGAATTACCATGTGACCCTTTACGATGGATAGATGAATTTCAAAGAGGAAGAGTAAGAACATGAAAATTAGATGCAATAATGGAGACTGATTCTCTCTTATTCAATTTTCGAGTTCACTTTTGGGGGGCGTCTAATAGGGGAGGATGTTTTCACATTCTTAGGAATGTAAAAATATTTCCATGTTTGGTAAACGTTTTGAAGTAATATTCTCAAAAAGGAAAATCTCCCCCCAAAACATTCCCCCTCCCCTCACTATAGGAATCTAATATTCCTATGGAAATGAAATATTTGCTATAGTGAAAAACAAATCAAAATATCTTTGTCACCACCTAAAGTCATCGACCGCCAACTATCGTCTCGCCACTTGTCACTAGCCACCAGCTATTGCTGCCTCCATCAAGGATATTTTTGAAAATATATAAAATATTCTATTTGCACACCAAACATACCTAAAACATTGTGCCTAGGAAGATTATTTCCATAAATAGCATTTTTGGGAACAACATATTCCAAAAATGAAAATTTATACTATCTACCAAATGCCCTTAGTCCTTTTAAGTTTCTTAGATTTGGTAAATGAATAAAAAACCACAAACAAAATCAATTAATAAAAATATAATCTCCTTAATGCCACGTTGGCCATTTGCATGCCATCTATGTTAAGACTTATGTTTTGTTTGGATGTAGAGAAAAAATAAGAGAAGAAAAAAAATGAAAAATAAGAAAATGAAGAAAAAAGAAAATAATGAGAAAAATATATTTTTTATCCTAGTATTTGGTTGAGGAAAAAAGTGAAAAAAATAGAATTGTCTATTAAAAAAAAAAAGAATATATGATTATAAATTTATTCTAAATTTCATATATTTAAGGTATAATTTCATTTATCATAATTAGTCACTCATTTCTTGTTTGGTTGAAGAGAAAATTAAGAAAAAGAAAACAAGTGGAAAGTAAATAGGCAAAATTTGAACTTTTCTATTATTTAGTGTGCATAGAAAATAGAGTGGAAAAATATATAGGTATGGGATCTACAAAAAAGTTCTCTCTCAAAAAGCGGAGAGAAAACTAAAGAAAAATAGTGATTTATTTAAAAGAACAATTTTATTTTTATTTTTTTACTCTACTCTTCACTTGTAATGAGGATAAGAAAAGTCATATAAATGAATATATTTTATTTCTTTTCACTTTTCTTTCCAACTAAGATAAAGAAATGTTTTGTTTATTATTTTCTTTCTTTTTATTTTTTTTCATTTAAACAATAGGAGAGAAAATAAATTTTGTTTTTATTTTCTTTCTCTCAATTTTCTCTCTTTTTATCTTTTTTTTCCAATTTTTCTCCTTATCCAAACAAAGGGTAAGAAACAATAAAGTAATTTTTGGTTTCTTATTTACTAAAGTAATTTTTCTCCACATGATAATTCATCATAATAATGAAATTATTTTTCCTTTAATGAAACATGATAAGAGAATTGAAATGGACAAAAACCTTTTAATTTATAATGATAGATTCGAGAATCGAGATTCATTAGCTTAATTTAAGGGGAAAAAGTATTTTGCTTCATTGAATTATAGATCATGTGTATTTTAATTTATAAATTTTAAAAACATTTAAATTAACCCCTGAACATTTTTGAATATATAAATTAACTATTCTGTTAATTTTTTTATTAATTGTTAATAAAAATATTATACATTCAAGAAAGTTTAGAAGATCAGGTTACACATTTAAAAAAGTTGGAAGGGGTTAATTTATATATAACTCAAAATTTAAAGGATACAGTACACTTATTTTATCTAAAGTATATATTTGTAAAATTTTACAAAGTTAATTTACATATTTTTAAAATATAAAAGTTAAAGTGACATAAACTATATTAAGAGGTAAAGTACAATTTTCCATCAATTTAATTCCCCCCTTTTACATATAAGCATGTTAAATGGCGCAAGATATAGTATGGTGCTAGTCGGCTGAAAGACAATTTTAGTGCGGTGTGAGTAGAACCTTACATTGGTTAAAGACAACTTTCAACACACTTTTCAATTTCTAGCATTGAGAACAAAATTTACAAGAAAGTAAACAAAAGACTCGATAGAAATAGAATGATTTAAAAATTAAATGTGATAAGCCATTATTGACAGAAACAAGTACTTAAAAAGAGGAAGAATAATAAAGATGCTCAATCCAAGTTTACGGTTCGAAAAAGAAAAAATGTCATGAAATAAATATCAGTAAAGTTGGTAAAGTACTAATAGTTGACTTGACTAAGGATGAAATTTGGAGAGTATCGGATTATATCCCTATGAAAAGCACTAGGAGTGTTTGGGATAGGGAATATTTTCATATTTTTAGGAATTGTGAAAATATTTTTTTATTTGCTAGAAGATTTGTAAAAATATTTTTAGAAATGTTGCAATCCTAAGATTGATTTTGGGAATTACAACATTCTTATAATATGAGAATATTTTTTCTTATGAAAAGATTAAATTATCTCTATTGTCACCCACTGCCATCCATCATTGGACTACCTTCGTCGTAGGCCTCTATCGCCGAACCACCTCTGGCAGTTGCCCTCCGCCAAGGATATTTTTGAAAATATGCAAAATGTTTTCGAGAATTTAATCTGTTTACCAAATACTTTAAAAAATACATGTCTGAGAAAGCTATTTCTGGGAGATAGTATTCCTGAAAATCCTATTCCTAGAAATGAAAATTTCAATTTCCTAGCAAACGCCCCTTAGAAAGTTTAGATAAGCATGAATTATATTTAAAAATATTTTTTCACCTCTTAATTTAATGAGCTTAACTCAACCCTATTTTAAGAAATGAGTGAACTTAACTCAATATCCAAAAATTAACTCATAAGAAGAGAGTTATCAATTTTTTTATAAAGTCTATCTTAATCATATCGTTAAATGATGTTCGACTCTAACTAAGACTTTTCACCTTTTCCTTTTGAAAAACCCCCTCTTTTTCTGTTCAAAACTACCTTGCACTGTTATTATTCTGCAATTGGTTTTTCAAACTTTTCAATAGCATCAACATCTATTTAAGTAGTTTTGTAATCTTTCTTGATGGATTCTTGGTAGATTAATTCCTTATCTCTTCATACTAGATACTACCAAAATTTTATTAATTCCATATATTTATTTATGTTGCTGCTCTCCATCCATCACAGTAGCATAAAATGTCGAATGCAAGAAAGTACTATTACAAAGATAAGTTAAAAAACTTCCTTCATCATTCAACACAAGACATTAGTACAAATCTTAGCCTCCGAAAGGAACATTACAGCACTCAAAAGAAAAGGAACATTACATTGTTTTTCTCACAAGTACAATACAATATATGAAAATGCTCACAACTGAACACCACCTCCAACATAGGATGCTTCTTTGAAACTATTGTGCCTCCAGCTATTGAAACAAATTGAGTCCCACTGTGCAAAGAATCTTGTCCTTATCACATTTCTTTCCCCTTTAGGCTGCCCCACACAATGAAATCTTTGGATAGCTTTTGACCGTTGCTAGTCTTCTTCTGGAGTATGCCTGATCTTTGACATAGCTATTTTGAACTTGAGGCAATTAATGCAATTTCCTTGATTTTTCCCTCTTTGATGAAATTGTTTTGGAACTGAAATTTCCTCAAGCTTTGATGACAGTTTGAGATGATGCAATTATGATTGAAAGATTCTTGGGCTTTTAGGAAGCCGATTCTGAACAATTTGCACAGAGGTTAAAAAAAAAAAATATGTGGATCTGTTTGTGGAACTGTACCGTACTTTTTGACAATCGAGGTGATTGTATGATGATTGATCAAAATTGACAGAGAAAGCTATTGGAATGGGTTTTGTTCCATTTTGAAATGCTGAGAAGATTGAATATCTGAGATTGATAACGAGGATGCCCATCACAATGTCTGAACCTTTGGTTTCGGAGGTTAAGATGGACCAGTATTTTGAAGAGATTGTGTGGCTTTTTTGAAGGTCTAAGGTTTTTGAGAGTGGGGTGGAGGGTAGAGGCCTAGCTTTGGGGAGACTCTCTTGTCATCTTGTTGAAAACATATTTTGGAACCAGATTTTGAACATTTTTTGCATCTTTACAATCAATGTGAAGCAAAAACTTTTGATTGATGAAATCATCTTGAAATGTTATGATACTTAACACTATAGAAACTAAAACTTTCGTTGAGCAGTCATCCATGACCGATGCATCTACTCTAATTTTTAACAATTTCAAAGACAATAATGGGGGTTTGCAATTGTGAACTAGTCTTGCAACCATTCTTCTGGAAATGTTATTTGATCACTCTTGAGTCTTTTAGTGGTTGTTTTTGAAGATTTTTGAGCATTTACTTCTATTACCACAGTTTCATGGACTGGAGAGTCCCTTAAGGGCCTTGTATAGGGACAGTTGCTCACTTTACAATAAAATCTATACATGATACTGACGGGCAAAGTTCCTTCTATGAACTTGTCATTTGGAACGTCTATATCTAGGACCAAAAATTTTTTAGCCCAACCATCTTCTAGAGATATTGTATAATTAGGAAAAAAATTGAAATATGCAGGTCCACTCTGAAGATTAGATTCAAGAACTGCTAAGACAGAGTGATGAAATTTTAAGAGTCTTCTGTCTCTTAAACACATTAGGATAGGAGATTCTAATCTTACTCTAGTTAGAGGTTTAACAGCTACTTGAACTAATCCAAGGTGCACAAATCTATAGTTTCCCCGATGTTGATCTACGATATTGGAATCCATAATGACAACATTCCTGCACGAACCTTGGACTCTAATATCATTTTCCACTTTATGAATCACATAATCACGCTTGGATTCAAAAATTGAAGTTTTATAAACTTTCTTTGTTTTGATCTTTGGTATTGACCACTTTTGAAGCTTTTGGTCAAATTTTGCAGAATTGCTAATATCTTGATTTGATGTCGAGCCTTCCTCATTTGTGTCCTGATTTGGAACTAGGACGCCTTTACCCCTTGAAAGATTTGCCATGTATATGAGGTGGATTATCTAACTTGTAACAAAACTAGACTAGATTACATGTATGGATGAATGCTCAACAACAATAAAGATAAAAGACAGCATGCAATATTTAAAAATGAAGTACTTATAACAAAGTAATATTAACAATATAACGTTAAGATGAAAGCACTTACAATATGTTAAATTAAAACGAGAGAGAGAGAGAGTTTGATGGAAAAGGTTGAGAAAGCAAGAGTGCAATACTCGTAGATGATCACAAGTGAGTGTGGCTGTGGCTCTAAATTTGGATCCCTCGTTACACGTATTTAAGGCCGCGGACTTGCTTCTCTTTGAAGTCCGGTTCCGAGTTTTAGCTATGACATGATGACATGCCAATAATTGTGTTTGGGCATTATTGCATCCAAGCAATCTTTTTCTTTTACTGTGGGTAGCATCTTTTATTGTGGAGAGTGGCCTTTGAGTTTTGAGAAATTAAAAGGGAGATGTTTGGGGAACGTATAAATAGTGTAATGCATATGAAAAAGTGAGAAAAATGATAATAATATTTGGGTGATGATTTCACATGATTATTGTTAATTTTGTTTAATTTTTTTAATCTAAAAATTTACTGACACAAATAATATAAGTGTTGGTAATTTTTTTTTTACAAAATTTACCGATATTTGCTCTATTTATGCTGATAAATTTTTTCTTTTTTTACAAAACTTACTCGTACTTGCACTGTTTGCGCTAATAATTTTTTTTAAATGAAATTTACTAGCGCAAACAATACAAATGTTGGTAAGTTTTGTGATATATATACAAAACTTATCAGCATTTGCACTGTTTATGCTGGTAAATTTTTTTTTTTTATGAAACTTACCAATGTAAATAGTGTAATGTTGGTAAATATTTTGATAAAAAAATTGAATAAAAGTAACAATAATTATGTGAAATCTATTATTTAAGCATTTTTATCATTTTCTCTATTTTTCAATGTGCATCGCACTATTTGTATATCCCCTATCATTACTCAAATTAAAAAGATAAAATTGTTCCTTCCTTTGAAAAAAAAAATAGGAAAATCATTTTTTATATGATAATTTTATGTAAAAATTTAAGAAAATGATGTTTTTGGTAAAATTAAAAAAAATGATATTTTTTAATTATTTTTTCTCTTTTTTCTTTTTTCTCTCACTTTTTCTCTTTCTCTTCTCTCTCTTCTTTTTTTTATTCTCCTTTTCTCTCTCCTCTTTTCCTTTCTTCTCTCTCCTCTGTCCTTACTCGTTAATTTTCTCTCTTCTCTTCTCTCACTTTTTCGTTCTCTCTCTCTCATAAAAAAACAGAACGCACATAGACACATAACACGCACAAACATAACAAATACATAGAAAAAGTAATAAAAAAATAGAATTCAATTTATATTTTACGGGATTTCCGACAAATAATTTTTAAATTTTGTAGTCTGGTTATATGCATAGTAGATTTATTTTTATTTATTTTTAAAATAATAAAATTTCGCTGACAATAAATTAATTTTTTTTATTTTTTATAATATGATAATAGGGATAACGAATTTATTTTTTACTTTTTATTAAAATAATATTAACAATAAATCGAATTCTCTTTAAAATCATATACTTCTCTAATTTTATCAAAATCTTATATATTCTCGATATTACTCTCAAAAACTCATATACAAAAAAATCACCTTTAAAAATAATACTCATTTTGAAAATAATTATTTCATATTATTTATTGTTTCAAAAATTTAACAAATAATTAAGTATTTTATAATAGTTTTATCTTGATCTTTACTAATTATAATTGTTTCACTTTTTCATCACCACTTCCGTTAGTCTATCATAAATTTTTAATTAACGTGACTTTTAATAAATTGAAGAACAAATTAGTTTTCATAATTCTTTTTTTTTTCCCCTTAAAATCAAAGTCGCCAAATTGTTTTTTTAATTCTTGCAATTATTATTCTAAAATGAAGGAAGTACTAAGCAGTTCTCTGAACATCCACTTGACATTAATTTAATTCTCTAAACATGTATGACATTAAAATAGTCGTCCAAAAATTTAAAATGACATCAAATTAATTTTACCGTCAACTTCCATATGCTAATTGTTACCATAATGCCTAAAATCCTATCTTCCCCAATGATGAACCTTAATTATAATAGAGAACTTAGAACCTAAGTTCAAATTTTCACTTACTCATCACCACTTATTCTAAATTTCCCAAAATCACAGCTTCCTTTGTTAGCAATGAATTCATAATCTCAAAGTTGTTGTTGCTCTCGCGTGCCATTATCATGCAAATCCATAAGGCATCAAAGGATCCAAACTCAATTTTCTATGATTGTGGGAGAAAAGTTTGGCTTCTCAATTCGTACACCAAAACCAATCTAGGAAGTAGGTTCCTGAGGTGCTTAATGTATGCTGATGAAGAACTGTGTCATGTGACCTTTTTTGATGGGTAGATGAAATTTCAAAGAAGACAAGCAACAACTTGAAAATGAGATGCAATAGTGGAGAATGCAGTTACAGGGCTAAAGAAATAGTGCTCCTTTCTCTCCCAATCGATTTTTGAGTTCACTCTCGATCCTTTTAGGTTTCTTTGATTCCATAAATTAGTTTAAAATCACAAACAAAATCAATTAATAAAAAAAAATAATCTCCTTAATGCCATGTTGTACATATGCATGCTATCTATATTGGCACTTATATTTTGTTTTGATGTGAAAAGAAAATGAGAGAAAAAAAAAGAAAAAAAAAGATAAGAAAAGTATATTTTCTATCTTGATTGAGAAAAAAAATGAAAAAAAAATTGGATTGTACATAATTGATTTTTATGTAATTGTCTTTTATAATTAAAAAATCATAGTCACAAAACATAATTCGTAATACAAACTTTAATCTCCTTATTTTCTACTTATTTCAGTGTAGAAAACTCTACTAGTGGGACTTGCAGATAAATTTCTCTTCTCTTCCCTTTTTTCTCTTGTTCCAGGCTAAGGGAAAAGTGATAACCTTTTGTCCTTCTCCAATTTTTTTTCTCCCAAAATCGGCTGAACCATACAAAGGCTTAGCGTGGCATAGTGTAGTATAATGTGCCACATAGATGTCACATTAATAGTTGGGAGACAAGAGTTGACGGTAGAATTAAGTCGATAATGTTTAAAATCTTTTAGAAATTATTTTGTGTCACACAATTTTTTTAAGGAAAAAATTGATGCCAAGTGAATATTTAGACTATTGAATTGGTAGTTTAGTAGGAAAAAAAAATGCGGTGTTGCCTTGGGGTTTAATTTTTTTACTTTTAGGTTAAATAAATTTTGATATTTATACGGTCACTTGTAATTCAGTTTTCAAACGATTTTTTTTTTTAAAAAAATTGATTCTTATATATATAATTATTTTTAATTTCATCTTTATCATTATAATATCGTAAATTTAACGGAAGGCTATTATAAATATAGGAAGTAAATTAAAAATAAATGTCATGTATAAAATTAAACTAAAAATAAAGGTCACATAGAAAGATTAGAAATGCATAATTTGGTCTTCGTAGATGATTCCTGTATTCAATTTAGTCATTATACTTTATTTCATTATAACTAGTGTATTTACCCTATGTTGCATGGAAAAATTATACAATTTTAATGTAAAATGTTTTATACAACTAAAATATTAGATCAATTTAAATATATAATTATTATTTAAACTTGTTTTTTATAATTTAAGTTTTGAAAATATATATATATATATATATATATATACACACACACACACTTCAAATATTAATATTATTGTAATCATGATCATATAAAGTAGACAAATTTAATAAATAGTATTTTTTTCTATAAATTATAAAGCTACATGAATGTTTAAATTAAACTTTACAGCATTAGCTTATGAAAGATATTGTATTCAATGAAAACTTTAATGAAGAAACTACCTTATTATAAAATAGCTTCATTGAGACACAATTAATGAGTTTAATATCCAATAAGATGAAACAATAAATTTGTTAAGAAATTTATTTCATATCATGAGTAGATCACTAATTAAAAAATGAATTTATATAAATTTAGAATGCACGATAAATTTTAGAGTTCAAATATTTAATTTTTTTAAATTTAGTTTTAATTGTTAATAATTATAATCTATATTAATAATTATCTATGTGATTTATATATTTGTATTACTAGCGTAATATATGTTTAGTATTATCGCAAAATACAATTCCTATGTTTGTATTATCGGTGCAATATATGTTTAATATCATCTATTTAAGATATCAATATTAGTTAGAAAACCAATCTATAGCTATTTTTTGTGCCATTAAAATTTCTTAGGTTATTTAAGCATTTTATAAAATTTCAATTTATGAGTAAGTTTTAAAAAACTTGTAAAGTATTTCATCTCTTGTTTTTCGAACCATTAAATCTATCCCATTTTTGTTAATAAAAAAGCAAATAATATTATATATTAAAACTTCAAATTTCTAGACTTATAAATTATATATGTATATATGTATATAAATATATGATATGGATCTATAATTTGAGTGTCATAAGATAAGACAAAATTAATTAATAGTAACTTAAATCACTAATTGAAAACTTGAATTAATATAACTTTAGAATATGTTATAAGTTTTAAAGTTTAAATATTTAATTTTAAATTTAGTTTTAATTGCTAATAATTATAATGTCTATTAATCATTATTTGTACAATTTATATATGTTTGTATCAGTATTGTAATATATGTTTAGTATCACTTCAAAGTGTAATTTTAATGTTTGCATCACCGGTATAGTTTATGTTTAATATCACCTATTTGAAGTATCAATTTTAGTTAGAAAACCAATTTATAGCTATTTTTTGTGTCATCAAAATTGTTTTAATTATTTAAGGATCTTATAAAATTCCAATCTATGAATAAATTTTAAAAAACTTATAAAATTCTTCATCTCCAACCTTTCAAGCCATTGAATTTATGAAATTTTTATTAATAGAAAAGTTAATAATGTTTCATATTAAACCTTCTAATATCTAATCTTATAAATATTAATATATGATATAGATCTACAATTTAAGTGTTTTAAAATTATAAAAACTAATCAACAGTAATTTAAATCAGTAATCAAAAAGTATATTGATATAACTTTAGAGTACACTTTAAGTTTCAAAGTTCTAATATTTAATTTGAAGTTTGTTTTTAATTGCTAATAATCATAATATACACTAATTAATATCCACACAATTTATATGTTTTTATCATCTGTCTAATATATTTTTAGTATAATCTCAAAGTACAATTTTTGTATTTTTATTACTTGTGCAATACATATTTAATATCACTTACTTGAGATATCAATATTAGTTATAAAAACAAAGTATGATTATTTTCATAAGTGTGTTATTAAAATTCCTTAGATTATTTAAGAATTGAGTTTAATTGGTATATACTGACAGTATAAAATAATTTTATAATATCAACCAATAAAAATACTGAAAAGTGAGAAATCATGGTGGATCCCTCATTATAATAGGTGGTTATTTGCATGAGTTGACACTTTCTACTATTTTTATCGACTGATAATATAAAATTATTTTACATTGTCAGTGCATTTAAATTAAATTCTTAAAAATTTTATAAAATTTCAATTTACTAGTAAGTTTTAAAGAACTTATAAAATTTTTCATCCTTATTTTTTGAGTTATTAAATCTATAATATTTTATTAATTGTTACTAATAAAGTAAACAATATTGTATATTAAAGTTTTTAACATTAAGTATAATTTATTAATTGAAATTTAATATAAATTGATAATATTTATATGGTAACTAAATCATTACATATGTCATGCATCCAAGCGTTCACACTTCTTTGTGGTTCCGGCGGTGGTGAATGGTGTTCTTGTAGCCATTCTTCTAGAAAGCTCATGTTTGAGTCTTTTCTTGGTTATTTTTGAAGAGTTTTGAGCATTCACTTGTATCATTACAGTTCCATTGACCGGAGATTGTCTTAAAGCCCCTACACCAAAGACACTGTTGCTGACTTTACAACAAAGTCTATACGTGACAGTACCGATGAGCGAAGTTCCTTGTGCGAACTTGTCACTTGGAACTTCTATGCTCAAGGCCAAAAATTGTTTAGCCAAACGATCTCCCACAGATGCTGAATAATTGGGAAAATAATTGAAGTATGCAGGTCCACTCTGAAGATTAGATTCAAGAACTGCTAACACACAGTCATGAAAATTTATGTGTCTTCTATCTCTTAAACAGATTAAGACAGGGAAGTCTGATCTTAATCTAGTTAGAGGTTTAACAGTTACTTGAATCAATCCAAGGTGCAGATAACCATACTATCTCTAATATTGAGTCACGATACTGGAATCCATAATGACAAAACTTGAACACGAACCTCGGATGCACAAATAGGCCGTACCAGACTTTCTCTTCAGTGTCGTCAGCATCTTTTTATTGTGATGAGAGCCCTTTGAGTTTTGAAAATTTTCAAAGAAAAAACTATTCCTCTCCTTTAAAATAATGGTTTATTTAACTAATCAGCACTTTTAAGACACTAATTAAAGAACTAAACATCGATTTTTAATTAAAAAAGAGCCCATTTGATTTAATTTTTAAGAGAATTACTTTTAAAATAATAAAATTGAAATAATTATTTTTAAGAGAATTAAAGTTGAAAGAGGTGATTTATGTTTAGTTTGGATATTTCAAAATTAACTTTAAGATAATTATTTTTATTTGGAGAGTATAAGGCAAAATTACTTTTAAATATAGAATTACCAAAAAAAAAACAGCTAAATTTCAAAAAAGAATAAAATAAAATGTTAGTAAGAGTAATATGGTAAAATATCACTTTATTTTGGTAAAAGCAAAATGAAAAGTACCTCTAGGTAGATACTTTGGCCAGACCTTCTACAATTTTAAAATTAAGTTTTAAAAAAGGAAACTAAACACTCAAACACAGTAATTATTAGGCATCTTCATTCTCATACTAACAAAAAGTCTTTTGAGTGACTTAAATTGTAAATCGAATAGGCTCAAAGTAAGTCTTCTAAGTTTTTAATGTATTAAATATATTGAAAATCATCAAAACTTTTTACTTTTGATTATTTAATGAGTGCTCTATTAGAAAAATCCTTAAAATAATAATCATTTTTAGAATAATTATTTCATTTTTTATTATTTTAAAATTTTAACAAATAATTAAATATTTTATAATAGTTTTATCTTTATCTTTACTAATTATAATTGTTTCACTTTTTTTCATCACCACTCCTGTTAATCTATCATAATTTTTTAATTACTGTGGATTTTCAATAAATCAAAGAACAATTTATCTTTTCATAGTTCTTTTTTCCAACAATTAAAGTCACTAAATTGTGTTCTTTGCTCTCATATCATTACCTTAAACGACTATTATTGTGAAATAAAGGAAGTTACAAGTAATTCTCTAAATATCCACTTGACATCTATTTGATCGTCTAAATATGTGTGACATTAAAATTGTCGTTCAAAATAGTTGAAATGATATTAAGTTAATTTTACCATCAACTTCCATATGCTAATTGTCACTATAATCCCTAAAATCCTATAGTTACCCAAAGATAAACCTTAATTTCATTAGAGAATCCTAGCTCAAATTTTCACTTACTCATCACCACTTATTCTAAAGTCCCAAAATCACAGCCTCCTTTGTTAACAGCGAGTGCTTAATTGCAAAGTTGTTGCTGCTATCATCTGCCATAATCATGCAAATCCATAAAGTATTGAAGGACCAAGCTCGGCTTTCTATGATTGTGGAAGAAAAGTTTGGCTTCTCATTTCATACACGGAAACTAACCCAGGAAGTAGGTTCTTGAGGTGCATAATGTATGCTGATAAAGAACTATCATGTGACTTTTTACTAGGGATAGATGAAGTTTCGAAGAAGACAAGTAACAACATGAAAATGAGATGCAATGATGGAGAATGATTCTTTCTCATTCAATTTTCGAGTTGTTACAGTTTTATTTGGCCCATACCATGCACTCCACAGCCCATTTATTTCTTTACACTTCGAATAGCCCATTTGCACATAACCCAGATACTGGTTTATTTTGTTACTTGTTTCAGTTCTTATTGCTATTGCTTTTCTTTCTTCATTTAGCAATGTTGAAGGGTGAATATGTAAAAAGAACTATTATAGTGAGCTGGCTAGTGATCCATGAGGTGCGGTAACAGATTGTAGCTCTCACATCAGTATTTGATAACACAAAGAAATGAAGAAAGATAGAATACTGATGTTCACACAATCCCTCTCTCTCTCCTTTTCCTAAATCCTCTGCATGTGTTCACCGAAAGGGGTTTTCTATCTTCCTTTTCCTAGACAGGTGTGTGGGTAATTATCAAATTTATTGCAAATTCTTGAATCCTCCTTCATTTACGGTATCAATTAGTATTCAGAGCCTTTGGTTCTTGGATTGCCACGACAAATTCCACCAGATCGCAAGCTGCCTTTCATGAGTTGGAGAAGAATTTGTCAAGAAAAATTGCAAAAGCCACTGATGCATTGAACCAGAAATATCTTCAGTCTCTCACCCAATTTCAAACACTCACTGCAGTGATACTAGAGATTTAGCAAACCTTGCAAGTTTAGCGGGAGGAACCCTCTCATGATAGCAACAATCAGCAACCACAACATGAGAATAACAATAATATGGGTCTGAACAACAATAGCCAACATTCTGTGTACGCATCTAGAATCTCAAAAGTGTAGTTTCCAAGGTTTGATGGCACTCTTCTGAAGGAGTAGCTCTTCAAATGTGAACCATTTTTTGCTATGGACAACACTACTACTAAATCTAAAGTCCAATTCTTATAATTGCATCTCAACTACTTGAAGGGGAGGTTTCAGATTTTTCTAGATTAGCCACAGTATATAGCGGATATTGCTCTCAGATTTGGTGAGGTTTATTTTGACCCTTTGGCTGAACTTATTTCCATTAAGCATGTTGGTAGAGTACAAAATTATATTGATGCTTTTGAATTAGCTCTCGCACAAGTAAACTTACCTCAAGAGCATATTCTGAGTATATTTTTAGCTAATTTAGAGACTCAAACCCAAAATGCATGTGAGAATGTTTAATCCCACCACCCATATGCATGTTGCTAAATTAGCACGATTGTTTGAAGCCTCTCAACCCATGAAACACCTTCAATCCCAACCTCACAAATAGAACTACCTAAAACCTTAGCATCATAACCCTATCCCATAACTAATGACCTTAAACAGCACCCCAAAATATTAGAATCAGAACCAATACCAAGCCAAACCCCTTATTGACAAAACACCTAATTCCTTTTTCTTCTAGCGAGATGACAGAAAGGAAAGCCAAAGGCCTATGCATGTTTTGTGATGAGCCTTATACTTTAGGGCACCACTTAAAAGCACAAGAAAGCTCAATTGTTTATCATTGAGGGTGATGAAAATGAGGATGCTGTTATAGATGAATCAACGAAACTGGGAGTGGAGATTGCACCAGTAGTTAATGTTCCAGCCATTAATTCTCCATCTGAATTGCAATTGTCATTTAATGCTCTGGCAGATTGTGTAGCATACCAAACCATGCGAATTTCAGGTCTATACAACAAGAAATTGTTGCATATATTAGTAGACAGTGGCAACATTTATAATTTTTTAAACCTGGAAGTGGCTAAGAAGTTAGGGCGTCGACTTGAAGAAATTAACCCCATGATTGTGTCAGTCATTAATGGTACTAAGATGCAGGCACAATACATTTGTAGAGGGTTTACTTGGCAAATATAGTAAGTCCCATTTACTACTGATGTGATGACACTTCCTCTTGGGTGTTGTGATCCCATCTTAGGAATCCATTGGTTGTGCACACTAGGACCAATTCTTTGAAATTTTTAGTTATTGCAAATGGAATTCAATCATCAAGGTAGAAAAATGGTATTGAGAAGCTCTAATCCAGTTGGTGTGAGGTTGGTGGATGCTAAATCCTTTAGCCAGGTGGTTCAACAAGGTGGGCAGTTGTGCTTCCTCCAAGTAGCTCCTTCCACCATATCTGCACAAGATCTTGCGAGCATCTTTAGCTACAGCTTAGAGCAACAGTGACTGTCCCTACGGTAATTGAAATTTTTCTTCAAGAATTCCATGATGTCTTCCAAGAACCAAGTTCCTTGCCTCCTACAAGGCATGGATTTGATCATAGAATTCCCTTGAAAGAATGTTCAGATCCGATTAACCAACGACCATATCGATACTCATTTGTACAAGCAACAATCATTGAAGGATTAATTACAGACATGATGCAACAAGGTTCTATTCGGCATAGTAACATCCCCTATGCTTCACCTGCAGTTTTGGTGGGTAAGAAAGATGGCAGTTGGTGCCTTTGTGTGGACTATAGAGAGCTGAATGACCAAACTGTGAAGGATCACTTCCCTATTCCACTGATCGATGACCTTTTGGATGAATTGGGAGTTCTTAAATTTATTCCAAACTTGATCTCAAGTCTGGTTATCATCGATTGCAACTGGATCAAGGGGATGAGTTTAAAACTGCTTTCAAGATGCATATAGGTCACTATGAGTATTTGGTTATGCCTTTTGACTTAACTAATGCTCCAGCTTCCTTTCAAGCCTTGATGAATTCAGTGTTCCAACCTTTTCTCAGGAAATTTGTCATCATATTCTTAGATGACATTCTTATTTATAACTCTTCTTTGGATGCTCATGTTGATCACCTCTGGGTTGTTTTTGATTTCCTACGGTAGCACTCATTATTCTTGAAGAAAAGTAAATGCACTTTTGCGGCATCAAGCGTTGAATATCTTGGTCACATAATTTCCAAAAATGGGGTTGCCATCGATCCTTCCAAATTGTCAACAGTGGCAGATTGGCCAATTCCTTCTAAAACCAAACAGCTAAGGGGATTCCTTGGTTTAGCTAGTTATTATAGAAGGTTTGTCAAAGATTTTGGCAAGATCGCCCAGGCTCTCACTGACTTGTTAAAGAAAGACAATTTCTTATGGTCTGAAGAGGCCACCATTGCCTTCCACAAGCTAAAGCATGCCCTCATTTTATCTCTAGTATTAATGCTGCCTAATTTCTCAAAGACTTTTGCTGTGGAGACAAATGCTTTTGTGTCTGGAATTGGTGTTGTTGATACATTAGCAAGGCTCTAGGCCCAATACACCAAGCATTACTAGTTTATGAGTAGAACTCTTGGCTGTCATACATGCTATGCAAAAATGGGGTGCCTACTTAAGTGGCAAATCATTCATCATTAGGATAGACCTGAAGAGCCTTAAATACTTATTAGAGCAACGATTGAATATGCTATTCAAATATACTTCGGTGGCCAAGTTAATGGGGTTTGATTTTGAAATTAACTATAAAGAGGGAAGAGCTAATGTGGTTGCAGATTCACTGTTTAGAATTGTTGGTTGTGCTCCTTTATGATATTTCTGTTGATTTTTATTTAGCAATTCAATCTACTTGGCAGAATGATCCGAAACTGGCTAAGATTATTGTTGACTTAAAGGCTAATCCATATTCTCACCCTAAGTATAGTTGGGTTAATGAAGAATTGAGGCATTTGGGTAAACTTGTTATTGGTGATGACAACACACTTAAGGCTCAAATTTTGCATTGGCTACATGATTCCCCTATTAGAGGACATTTTGGAAGAGATGTTACTACTGCAAGGATCAAATCAATCTTCTGTTGGAAAGGGTTATTAAAAGATGTTAGTACTTATGTCAAAGCTTGTAAGGTTTGTTAGACATGCAAATCTGACTTGGCAGCTTCACCTGGGTTGTTGCAACCCTTTCCTATTCCTTCAAGGTTTTGAAACGACTTGAGCATGGATTTCATTAAGGGACTTTCGAACTCTAAGGGCAAGCAGGTTATTTGGGTGGTTGTTGATAGGTTGAGCAAGGCTGCCCACTTTGTGGCGATTTCATACTCTTTCATAGTAGAGGATATTGCTAAGTTGTTTATTGAGCACATTTTTAAGCTCCATGGATGTCCTAGTAGTATTGTTAGTGATTGAGACCCCATTTTGTGAGTAAATTTTGGAAAGAATTATTTAGCTTGTAAGGAGTCTCTTTAAATCGGTCTTCTGTTTACCATCTGCAATCCAATGGACAAATGGAAGTTGTAAACCATTGTATAGAAGCCTATTGCGATGTATGTGTGTTGACAAGCCCCATACACGGGGCAAATGGCTTCCCTTAGTAGAGTGGTGGTATAATTCAAACTTTCATACTTCATGGAAGTGCAGTTCATATGAGGTTCTATATGGCTAACCTCCTCCAACTTACCTTCCATATTTACCTGGTGAGTCCAAAATATTTGCTGTTAATCAAAGTCTTCAAAAGAGGGAGGCTGTCATTCAGTTGCTCAAGTTTCATTTGTTGAGAGCTCAAAACCGTGTGGTGCATATCACTAATAAGAAGCGAAGTGACAGGACATTCTCTGTGGGAGATTATGTTTTACTCAAGCTTCAACCATATAAACAGCATTCACTTGGTAGAAGACGAGTGCGCAAGTTAGCTCCCAAGTATTTTGGCCCTTATAAAATAATTGATAAGATTGGCAAGATGGCTTACAGGTTAGATCTTCCAACAGGAACAACAATTCATGATGTGTCCCATGTGTCTCAACTCAAGTAATGTGTTGATCCTGCCACTTTTGTGTTCTAACCTATGCCTTTCACTTATCCCAAGTTTTCCCACCAAACTAAGCCTGAATCGATTCTGGAAAGGAAGATGGTGAAGCATTCAAGAAGGATAGCTAGTAGTCAAATGGAAGAACATGCCTTTGGAAGCTGCCATTTGGGAGTTTTATGCTAAACTTATCGCCAAGTTTCCCTATTTTAATCCTTGAGGATAAGGATTTTTTCCAGAAAGGGTACTGTTATAGTTTTATTTGGTCCATACCATACACTCCACAGCCCACTTATTTCTTTACACTTCAAATAGTCCATTTGCACACGACCCATATACTAGTTTATTTTGTTACTTGTTTCAGTTCTCACTGTTATTGCTTTTTTTTTCTTCATTTAGCAATGTTGAAGGGTGAATGTGTAAAAAAATTGTTATAGTGAGCTGGCTAGTGATTTGTGAGATGCGGTAATAGATTGTAGCTCTCACATCACTATTTCATATCACAAAGAAATGAAGAAAGATAGAACACTGATATTCACACAGTCCCTCTCTCTCTACTTTTCCTAAATCCTCTGCATTTGTTCACTAAAAAGGGTTCTGTATCTTCCTTTTCCTGGACAGGTGTGTGGGTGATTCTCGAATTTATTGCAAATTCCTGAATCTTTCTTCATTTACAGTATCACGAGTTCACTTTTGGGGACATTTGGTTGGGGAGAATGTTTTCATATTCCTAAAAATGTGAAAACAATTCTATTTTTGGTAGGAGGCTTGAAGTAATATTTTCTAGAAAAGAAAATTCCTCTTAAAACATTTCTCTTCTCCCCCACCATGGGAAGGAAATATTTGTCATAGTGAAAAAAAATCAAAATATCCTTGTTGCCACCTAAAGCCACCTGCAGCAGGTCACCAGGCACCGAGTACCGCCATCTCTATCGAGGGTATTTTTGAAAATATATAAAATATTTCTAGAAATTCAATTTACACATCAAACACACTTAAAATATCGTTCCCATGAAAGTTATTCCTATAAATAGAATTCTTGGGAATAACATTTCTCAAAAATAAAAATTTATTTCATCTACTAAACACCCTTGGTCCTTTTAGGTTTCTTAGATTTGGTAAATGAATAAAAAACCACAAAATAAAATCAATTAATAAAAATATAATCTCTTTAATGCCACGTTAGCCATTTGCATGCCATCTATGTTGATACTTATGTTTTGTTTGGATGTAGACAAAATATAAGAGGAGAAAAAATGAAAAATAAGAAAATGAAAAGAAAAGAAAATAATGAAAAAAAAATATTTTTTATCCTACTATTTGGTTGAGAAAAAAAGGTGAAAAAAATAGAATTGTACGTTAAAAAAAAGCATAACATATAATTATAATTTTATTCTAAATTTCATAAATTTAAGGTATTATTTCATCTATCATTGTTAGTCACTCATTCATTGTTTAGTTGAAGAGAAATTTGAGAGAAAGAAAATAAGAGGAAAGTAAATAGGCAGAGTTGAATTTTTCTATTATTTTGTGTAGAGAGAAAATAGAGAGGAAAAATATATGGGTATGGGACCTACAAAAAAGTTCTCTCTCGAAAAATGAGGAGAAAACTAAAGAGAAATAGTGATTTTATTTAAAATAATAATTTGATTTTTATTTCTTGCTCTACTCTTCACTTGAAACAAGGATTAAAAAAAAATCATTTAAATGAATATATCTTGTTTCTTTTCATTTTTCTCTCAAACTAAAAGAAAGAAATGTTTTGTTTATTGTTTTCTTTCTCTTTATTTTTTTCTTAATCCAAATAATGAGAAAGAAAAAAAATTTGTCTTTATTTTTGTTCTCTTAATTTTCTTTGTTTTTGTCTTCTTCTTTTTTTTTTTTTTTTTCATTTTTCTCCTTATCCAAGCAAAAGGTAAGAAAGAATAAAGTAATTTTTAGTTTCTTATTTACTAATGTAATTTTTCTCCACATGATAATTCATCGTAATAATGAAATTATTTTTTTTAATGAAACATGATAATGGGAATTAAGATGGACAAAAACGATGGATTTGGGAATTGGGATTCATTAGCACAATTTAAGTAGAAAAATATTTTATCATTTTGAATTATAGATCATGTGTGTTTTAGCTCCTAAATTTTAAAAATATGTAAATCAATTCTCTAGATTTTTCTAAATGTGCAAATTGACCCCTCTATTAAATTTTTATCAATCGTTAATAAAAATATTATATATTCAAGAAAGTTTACGGTATCGAGTTGTATATTTAGAAAAATTCAAGGAATTGATTTATATATAACTCAAAGTTTGGCAAGCATAGTACACTTATTTTTATCTAAAATGCATACTTATGAAAGATTGAGAGGTTAATTTATATATTTTTAAAATATAATGATGAAAGTACATATAACCTATAATTAAGAGATAAAGTACAATTTTTTCTCAATTAAATTCCCCCCTTTTATAGATAAGAATATTATATGGCGCACGGATACACTATGGTGCTAATAGGCTGAAAGACAATTTTAGTGCAGTGTGAATAGAAACCTACATTGGCTAAAGACAACTTTTAACACACTTTTCAATTTCTAGCATTGAGAACAAAATTCATAAGAAAGTTAACAAGAGACTCGATGGAAATAGAATGATTTAAAAATTAAATGTGATAAGCCATTATTGACATAAACAAGTACTTAAAAGAGGAAGAATAATAAAGATGCTCAATCCAATGCTCAATCCAAGTTTACAGTTCAAAAAAGTAAAAATATCATGAAATAAATATCAGTAAAGTCGACAAAGTACTAATAGTTGACTGGACTAAGGATGAAATTTGGAGAGTGTCGGATTATATCCCTATGAAACTGACCAAAAGTTCATATAAGCTAGAATTATATTTAAAATATTTTTTTAACTCATAAGAATTTATTGAGTCTACCTCAATCCTATTTTAAGAAAGGGGTGAGTTTAACTCAATACTCAAGAGCTAACTCGTGGGAAGATGGTTATTCAAGATCTTATAAAAATTATTTTAGCCATATCTTTACACGACGACATGGGACTCTATCACACGCATCTATTTTTTACCTTTTCCTTTGAGAAAGACCCCTTTCTTTTTCTGTTCAAAACTACCTAGCACTGTTATTATTCTGCAATCGGTTCTTTAAACCTTTCAATAGCATCAACAACTATTTAAGTAGTTTTGTAGTCTCTCTTGACGGGTTTTTGATAGATTAATTCCTTATCTCTTCATATTAGATACTACCAGTATTTTATTAATTCCATCTATTTATTTACGTTGCTGCTCTCCATCCATGACAGCAGCATCAAATGTTGAATACAAGAAAGTACTATTACAAAGATAAGTTGAAAAACTTCCTTCATCATTCAACACAAGACATTAATATGGAGCTTACCTTCAGACAGGAACATTACAGCACTCAAAAGAAAAGTAAAGGAACATTACATCATTTTTCTCTCTAGTACAATATACGAAAATGCTCACAAGTGAACACTACCTCCAACATAGGATGCTTCTTTGAAACTATTGTGCCACCAGCAAGTGAAACAAGAAGTTGAGTCCCTCTATGCAAAGAATCTTGTCCCTATCACATTTCTTTCCCCTTTAGGCTGCCCCACACAATGACATCTTTGGACAACTTTTGACTGTTGCTAGTCTTCATTTGGAGTATGCCTGACCTTTGACACAGTTCTTTTGAACAATTTTTGAGCTGCTCATCAGATGGAGTATATCCTGATGCTGCTTTTTTAAAATCTCCTCCTCCTTCAGATTTTGAACTTGACGCAATTGATGCAATGTCCTTGATTTTTTCCCTCTTTGATGAAATTGATGTGGAACTGAAATTTCCTCAAGATTTGATGATTATGATTGAAAGATTCTTGGGCTTTTAGGAAGCCGATTCTGAACAATTTGAACAGAGGTTAACAAAAATGTGGATCTGTTTGTGGAACTGTACCATGCTGTTTGACAATCGAGGTGATTGTATGGTGATTGATCAAAATTGACATAGAAAGCTTTTGGATTGGGGTTTTGTTCCATTTTGAAATGCTGAGAAGATTGAGTATCTGAGATTGACAATGAGGAAGCACCTCACAATGTCTGAACCATTGGTTTCAAAGGTTAAGATGGACTAGTATTTTGAAGAGACTGTGTGTGGCTTTTTTGAAGGTCTAAGATTTTTGAGAGAGGGGGTGGGGGGCAGAGGCCTAGCTTTGAGGAGACTCTCTTGTCATCTTGTTAAAAACATATTTTGGAACCAGAATTTGAACATTTTTTGCAACTTTACAATCAATGTGAAGCAAAAACTTTCGATTGATGAAATCATCTTGAAATGATGTAATACTTATTACAATAGAAACTAAAATTTTTGTTGAGCAGTCACCCATTACAGATGCATCTACTCTAATTTTTAACAATTTCAAAGAAAATGGGGATTTGATATTCCTAGTCACAGAAGACACATGGCTTGTAGGGATTGGATAAAATGTCAAATTTTGAACAGAAAAAAATGAATTCTTTCATCTTTTGAGACGTTTGCAATTGTAAGCTAGTCTTGCAGCCATTCTTCCGGAAATGTTATTTGATCACGCTTGAGTCTTTTAGTGGTTGTTTTTGAAGATTTTTGAGCATTGACTTCTATGACCACAGCTCCATGGACTGGAGAGTCTCTTAAAGCGCTTGTATAGGCTCGGTTGCTGACTTTACAATAAAATCTATACATGATACTAATGGGCAAAGTTCCTTCTATGAACTTGTCACTTGGAACTTTTATATCTAAGGCCCAGGTATCTTTGCCATCTTCTAGAGCTATTGTATAACCGGGAAAATAATTGAAATATGCAGGTCCACTCTGAAGATTAGATTCAAGAACTGCTAAGACAGAGTCATGAAAATTTATGTATCTTGTGTCTCTTAAACAGATTAAGATCGGGGAGTCTAATCTTAATCTAGTTAGAGGTCTAACCGCTACTTGAACTAATCCAAGGTGTATAAATCCATAGTTTCCCTGATGTTGATCTACGATATTGGAATCCATTATGAAAAGATTCCTGCACGAACCTTGGATTCTAATATCTTTTTCCACTTTATGAATCACATAATCACGCTTGGATCCGAAGATTGCAGTTTTATAAACTTTCTTTGTTTTGATCTTTGGTATTGACCACTTTTGAAGCTTTTGGTAAATTTTTGCAGAATTGCTAACATCTTGATTTGATGTTGAGCCTTCCTCGTTTGAGTCATGGTTGGGGACTAGGACACCTTTACCCCTTGAAAGATTTGCCATGTATATGAGATGGATTATCTAACTTGTTACAAAACAAGACTAGGTTACATGCGTGGATAAATGCTCAACAATAATAAAGATAAAAGACAGCATGCAATATTTAAAAATGAAGTACTTATGACAAAGTAATGTTAACAATATAAAGTTAAGATGAAAGGAATTACAATATGTTAAATTAAAACAAGAGAGGGAGAGAGGGGGAGAGAGAGAGCGAGTTTGATGGAAAAGGTTGAGAAAGCAAGAGTTCAATACTCGTAGATGATCACAAGTGAGCGTGGCTCTAAATTTGGATCCCTCGTTACATGTATTTAAGGCCGCGGACTTGACTCTCTTTGAAGTCCGGTTCCGAGTTTTAGCTATGACATGATGACATGCCAATAATTGTGTTTGGGCGTGATTGCATCAGAACAATCTTTTTCTTTTTCTTTTTCTGTGGGCAGCATCCTTGATTGTGGAGAGTGCCTTTTGAGTTTTGAGAAATTAAAAAGATAAAACTGTTCCTTCCTTTTGAAATAATAATCGTCTCGAAAATAATTATTTCGCATTATTTATTGTTTCAAAAATTTAACAAATAATTAAATATTTTATAATAACCTTATCTTTATCTTTACTAATTATAATTGTTTCACCTTTTTCATCACCACTTCAGTTAGTCTATCATAATTTTTTAACTAATGTAAATTTTTAATAAATTGAAGAACAATTTAATTTTTCGTAATTCTTTTTTTTCCCCTTAAAATCAAAGTCGCGAAATTGTTTTTTTTAATTCTTGAAATTATTATTCTCAAATGAAAGAAGTACTAGGCAATTCTCTAAATATCTACTTGATATTAATTTAATTCTTTAAACATGTGTGACATTAAAATAGTCATTCAAAAATTTGAAATGACATCATGTTAATTTTACCGTCAACTCGCATAGACTAATTGTTACCGTAATGCCTAAAATCCTATCTTCCCCAAAGATGAACCTTAATTATAATAGAGAACCCTAAGTTCAAATTTTCACTTACTCATCACCACTTATTCTAAATTCCCCAAAATCACAGCCTTCTTTGTTAGCAATGAATTCATAATCTCAAAGTTATTGTTGCTCTCATGTGCCATAATCATGCAAATCCATAAGGTATCAAAGGACCCAAGCTCTACTATCTATGATTGTGAGAGAAAAGTTTGGCTTCTCAATTCAGACACCAAAACCGATCTGGAAAGTAGGTTCTTGAGGTGCTTAATGTATGCTGATGAAGAACTATGTCATGTGACCTTTATCGATGGGTAGATGAAATTTCAAAGAAGACGAGCAACAACTTGAAAATGAGATGCAATGGCGGAGAACGCAGTTACAGGGCTAAAGAAATAGTGCTTCTCTCCCAATCGATTTTTGAGTTCACTCTTGATCCTTTTAAGTTTCTTTGATTTGATAAATTAATTTAAAATGACAAACGAAATCAATTAATAAAAAAAAAATCTCCTTAATGCCATGATCGACATATGCATGCCATTTATATTAGCACTTATATTTTGTTTGGATGCGGAAAGAAAATGACTGGAAAAAAATAAAAGAAAATAATAAAAAAAGTATATTTTCTATTCTGGTTGAGAAAAAAAAATTTAAAAATGGATTGTATATAATTGAATTTTATGTAATTGTCTTTTATAATTAAACAATCATAGTCACAAAACAATAATTTCATAAGACAAACTTTAATCTCCTTATTTTCTACTTATTTCAGTGTAGAAAACTCTACTAGTGGGACTAACAGATAAATTTCGCTTCTCTCACCTTTTTTCCTCTTGTTCCAGGCATAGGGAAAAGTGATAAATAATCAATCCCTTTTATCCTTCTCCAAATTTTTTTCTTCCTAAAATCGGCCGAACCACAGCTTAATGTGGCATAGTGGAATATAATGAGCCACATAAATGTCACATTAATAGTTGGGAGACAAGAGTTGACGGTGGAATTAAGTCGATATTGTTCAAAATCTTTTAGAAATTATTTTGTGTGACATAATTTTTTTAAAGACAAACTGCTGTCAAGTGAATATTTAGACTATCCAATTGGTAGTTTAGTTGGAAAAAAAAAAAAAAAAACGGCGTTGCCTTGGGGTTTAATTTTTTCACTTTTAAATTAAATAAATTTTGATATTTATGCGGTCACTTTTTTCAAACGATCGTAAATTTAACGGAGGGTTATTATAAATATAGGAAGTAAATTAAAAATAAATGTCATGTATAAAATTAAACCAAAAATAAAAGTCACATAGAAAGATTAGAAATGCATAATTTTGGCCTTCATAGATGATTCCTGTACTCAATTTAGTCATTATACTTTATTTCATTATAACTAGTGTATTACATAATTTTAATGCAAAAAGGTTTATATAACTAAAATATTAGATCAATTTAAATATATAATTATTATTTATACTTGTTTTATATAATTTAAGTTTGGAATAAAATTATATATATATATATATATATGTACACTTCAAATATTAAGACTGTTGTAATTATGATCATATAAAGTAGACAATATTGATAAATAGTATTTTTTCCATAAACTGCAAAGCTATATGAATGTTAAAATTAAACTTTATAATATTAACTTATGAAAGATATTGTATTCAATGAAAACTTTTATGAAGAAACAACCTTATTATAAAAATAGATTCATTGATACATAATTGATGAGTTTAATATGCAATAAAATGAAACAATAAATTTGTTGAGAAATTTATTTCATATCATAATTAGATTAGAAAAATTAATTAATAATATTCATATAATTTTAGCATATATGATATGCTTTAGAGTTCAAATATTTAATTTTTAAATTTGGTATTAATTGTTAATAATTATAATATATATTAATAATAATCTATATACTTTATATATTTGTATCACTAATATAATATATATTTAGTATCATCTCAAAATATAATTCCTATGTTTGCATTATACGTGCAATATATATTTAATATTACCTATTTGAGATATATTAGTTAGAAAATCAATCTATAGCTATTTTTTTATGTTATTAAAATTTCTGAAGTTATTTAAGTATCTTATAAAATTTCAATCTATGAATAAGTTTTAAAACACTTATAAAATATTTAATCTCTTACTTTTTGAACAATTAAATCTATGATATTTTTATGAATAAAAAAGCAAATAATATTACATATTAAAACTTTAAATGACTAGTCTTATAAATTGTACATAAAAATACACGCCATGGATCTACAATTTGAGTGCCATAAGATAAGATAAAATTAATTAATAGTAATTTAAATTACTAATTGAAAACCTGAATTACTATAACTTTAGATTGTGTTATAAGTATTAAAGTTTAAATATTTAATTCTAAATTTAGTTTTAATTGGTAATAATTATAATGTCTCTTAATTATTATTTGTGTAGTTTCTAAATTTATATCACTCTTATAATATATATTTAGTATCACCTCAAAATTCAATTTTAATATTTACATCACCTATATAGTACATATTTAGTATCACCTATTTAAGGTATCAATTTTAGTTAGAAAACCAATCTATGGCTATTTTTTGTGTCATTAAAATTGCTTCGGTTATTTAAAGATATTATAAAATTTCAATTTATAAGTAAATTTTAAAGAATTTATAAAATTCTTCATCCCCAACCTTTTGAGCCATTAAATTTGTGAAATTTTTATTAAAGGAAAAGTTAATAATATTTCACATTAAGCCTTCTAATATCTAATCTTATAGATATTAATGTACGATATAGATCTATAATTTAAGTGTTTTAAAATTATAAAAACTAATTAAGAGTAATTTAAATCAGTAATTAAAAAATGAATTGATATAATTTTAGATTATACTATAAACTTCCAAGTTCAAATATTTAATTTGAAGTTTGTTTTTAATTGTTAATAACTATAATGTACACTAATAAATATCCATGCAATTTATATGTTTGTATCATATGTGTAATATATGTTTAGTATTATCTCAAAGTACAATTTCTATATTTGTATTATTTGTGCAATACATGTTTAATATCACTTATTTGAGGTATTAATATTAGTTATAAAAATAAACTATGACTATTTTTATATGTGTATTATTAAAATTCCTTAGGTAATTTAAGGATTTTATAAAATTTTAATTTATTAGTAAATTTTAAAAAACTTATAAAATTATTCACTCCTTATTTTTTGAGCCATTAAATCTATAGCATTTAATTAATTGATACTAATAAAGTAAATAATATTGCATATTAAAATTTGTAACATTAAGTATAATTTATTAATTTAAATTTAATATAAATTGGTAATACTTATATGATAACTAAATCATTACATATGTAATGCACATGTTTATTACCACTCGTGCAATGTATATGTTGGTAACATTCATTTGAAATATAAACATTTATAACAAAATCATATACTTAGTATCACCCATTTGAGATATCAACATTTGTAATCACATTATTTATTAAAGCATAAAATATAACTTTACTACTTAATGTTGTGAGATTAAAAAATAATTAATAATAATTTAAAGTAATAATAGCATGTGCAAGAATTTAAAATAAAAATCCAAGTTCGAAATTGAATGGAAATTATAATTGCATCTACAAAAATCTTAAAAATTATAGGGTTATTAAATCTTAGTGAGTGTTGTAGGGGGGGGGGGAAAGAAAGAAAGCATGTGATTGGTTAAAGAAAAGGTGAAGAGGAATAGGATTGGCCCAAGTAAAAGATATTAGTAAGTGCTAAGAAAAAATAAAAGATAACAGATTTTAAGTCCAATAATTTAATGTCACATGAGAGATTATACGTCCATTTATTTATACCCATGTAACTTATAAGAAAACACAATAACCAATAATACATTAACATCTAAGAGACATATTTTGGAGGAAAAATAGTTGCATAGAATGCTGCCAACCGGCATTTTTCACTATGCATTAACCCTCTTTTATAGACTATAAATGATAAACGATTTTAAAGATAGTATTAAACCGCAATAAATAGTAGGTACTAACATGAAGACCTTTTTGACATAGACATAAAATTAATAAAAAGTGTCTAATATAGATATTAAAAATTTCTTTTAGCCTAACCTGACTTAGGAGTGTTTAGCAGACCTTTTTTTTTTTCAATAAATAGGTATATTCCTACGAGAAGCAATTCAATTCGAGCCAAATAAAACTTTTATAAACCTTTATGTTTAGCAGACTTTATAGTGTTGAACCATTGGATGATAAAAAGAACTTCTTTAAATTTATGATTTGCAATTTGAAAAAAAAAAAAATCAATGTGAGTGGAAAAACTGGAGCGTTGTCTAACACTTCCCTTTATTTTGTGGACATATATGCACTTGCCACATAGCACTAATTACTAAGTTATCTTTAAGAAACATGAATTGTGTGACGCCACTTATAGGAGAAATACAGTAAATTTAGGATCTTATAGCTAAATAAATGGTACCATATCCTTGAAGGACCATTTGAATAACATCATTTATAATTTTTTTTTAATTTTGTAAAAGTTAAAAGTCATATTTTTAACTTTTTATGCTATTTAATTATATGATTTATTACTTTTCAAAAAAATTATGTTTAATTTATTTTAAAAAGTTAACTTTTCAAAAAATGCATGTTAAAACACTCTAATTAATTATTTTTATTATTATATATCTAAATATAAAATAATTTAATTATGAATTATTTTTAAAAATTATTTATATATAAGTGCTTAAATAAAAATATCTATCCAAACGGACCTTGAGAAGCACTGCTTCATGACCTCTTTGCATGTATAAATTAAATTTGCAGTGTCTTATTCAACGAGAAAACAAAAGAACCTGTAAATTAAGTACATAATACTAGCAAGGGTAAGTAATTAATTAATACCCGTTTAGTCTATCAATTAAAATGTATAAAGTATTTTTAGTGGAAGTAATAAAAATATGTTATTATTTTCGCTCTTAAATAAATGTCTGTTTTTAAAATTTAATCCATTTACAATTATTTGCCTTTTAAAGAAATATAAAAAGTATTACTGATTTTTTTACATTCTACACTTATTAAATAAATAACTAGAAAGAGGTGTTAAATATCAGAGAAAATAAATGAGATTAAAATTTGAGAATAATTTTGTAAAACATACACGAATTATTTTAACATGAAAAATGTTGAATAGTACATTTTATTTTTTCGTGAAATGAGATATGGATCTAAAAAAGCAAGGCAACTAAGGTCTTTGTACACTTTTACGAGAAGTCTTCCATACTAAATAGCACTCCTCTTTTAACATTAAGGCCTATTTAATATGTTTCTTAATTCGTGCATCCATTTAAAATGGACACAATTATATTACTAGTTTGTTGACTTCAATAACCTCGATTAGTTAAGAGTAACACAAAGGAAAATTAATATTAAAATCATGAGAAGAAATTGTTTAATTTTAAATAACATAAAAATTTAAATCATTAAAAATAATTATATCTAATTTATTTAATTTATATATAAAATTCAAATTGTTTATGCTGCTGCTGTCATGCTGCTGCTCTCCATCCATGACAGCAGCATAAAATGTTGAATGCAAGAGAATACTGTAACAATGATAAGTTGAAAAACTTCCGATATCATTCAACACAAGACATTAATACAAATCTTAGCTTCAGAAAGGAACATTAAAGCACTCAAAAGAAAAGTAAGGGAACATTACATTATTTTCTCACAAGTACAATACAATATATGAAAATGCTCACAATTGAACACCACCTCCAACTTAGGATGCTTCTTTGAAGCTACTGTGCCAACAGCAATTGAAACAGATTGAGTCCCACTATGCAAAGAATCTTGTCTTGTCCTTATCAAATTTGTTTCCCCTTTATGCTGCCCCACACAATGAAGTCTTTGGATAGCTTTTGACCGTTGCTAGTCTTCTTCTGGAGTATGCCTGATCTTTGACATAGTGATTTTGAACCATTTTTGAGCTGCTTATGATGGAGTATATCCTGATGATAGTTTATCAGAATCTCCTCCTCCCTCAGATTTTTTGAACTTGAGGCAATTGATGCAATTTCCTTCTCTTCGATGAAATTGATGTCGAACTGAAATTTTCTCAAGATTTGATGACAGTTTGAGATGATGCAAGATGATTGTGATTGAAAGATTCTTGGGCTTTTGGGAAGCCGATTCTCAACAATTTGAACGGATGTTATGAAAAAAAATGTGGATCTGTACCATGCTTTTTGACAATCGACGTGATTGTATGATGATTGATCAAAAATTGACAGAGAAAGCTTTTGGAGTGGGGGTTTTGTTCCATTTTGAAATGCTGAGAAGATTGAGTATCTGAGATTGATAATGAGGATGGCCATCACAATTTTTGAACCATCGGTTTCAAAGGTTAAGATAGACTAGTATTTTGAAGAGATTTTGTGGCTTTTTTTTTTTTTTGGAAGGTCTAAGGTTTTTGAGAGAGGGGGTGGGGGGCAGAGGCCTAGTTTTGAGGAGACTCTCCTGAGCTTGTCATCTTGTTGAGAACATATTTTGGAACCACATTTTGAACGTTTTTTGCGACTTTACAATCAATGTGAAGCAAAAACTTTTGATTGATGAAATCATCTTGAAATGCTGTGATACTTAGCACCATAGAAACTAAAATTTTTGTTGAGCAGTCACCCATGAAGATGCATCTACTCTAGTTTTTAACAATTTCAAAGACAATAATGGGGTTTAATATTCCTAGTCACAGAAGAAACATGGCTTGTTGTTTCAAATTTCTTGAAACAATGGGAATTTTCCTGCAAGGGTCGATTAATGTTTGTTTTCCTTGACAAATTTTGAATCATGAAAGAACGACTTTGGAAAATTCCATTTTAAATCTTGAAAAAAGGCAAGGGTTGAAGATATCATTCTAAACATCTCGAAATTCTGAAACAGCATTCTTCGACCCAAAGACATTACTGTCCATTTATTTAATGGGATTGTAAATGCAATCCTTTTTTGCTTGTTGGAATTGGATAAAATCCAGATTGCATGTCAAATTTTGAACAGAAAAAAAAAAAAAAAAAAAAAAAAGAATCCTGTGATCTTTCCTGAGAGGTATGCAATTGTCAACTAGTCTTGCAGCCATTCTGCTGGAAATGTTATTTGATCACGTTTGAGTATTTTAGTGGTTGTTTTTGAAGAGTTTTGAGTATTGACTTCTATTACTACAGTTTCATTGACTGGAGTATGTCTTAAAGCCCTAGTAAAGCCGTTGCTGAATTTATAACAAAATCTATACATGACACTGATGGGCAAAGTTCCTTCTATGAACTTGTCACTTGGAACTTTTATATCTAAGGCCAAAGTGTTTCTACCATCTTCTAGAGGTACTGTATAACCGGGAAAATAATTGAAATATGCAGGTCCACTCTGAATATTAGATTCAAGAACTGCTAAGATAGAGGGACGGAATTTTATGAATCTTGTGTCTCTTAAACAGATTAAGATGGGGGAGTCAAATCTTAATCTAGTTAGAGATTTAACAGCTACTTGAACTAATCCAAAGTTCATATATCTATAGTTTCCCTGATGTTGATCTACGATATTGGAATCCATAATGACAAGATTCCTGCACGACCCTCGGATTCCAATTTCTTTCTCCACTCTGCGAATCACATAACCACGCTTCGATTCGAAGAATGCAGTTTTATAAACTTCCTTTGTTTTGATCTTTGGTATTGACCACTTTTGAAGCTTTTGATAAATTTTTGGAGAATTGCTAACATCTTGATTTGATGTTGAGCCTTCCTCATTTGTGTCTTGGTTGGAGACTAGGACACCTTTACCACTTGAAAGATTTGCCATGTGAATGAGATGGATTTTATCTACCTTATTACCAAACTAGATTAGGGTCCATGCATGGATAAATGCTCAACAATAATAAGGATAGAAGACAGCATGCAATATTTAAAAATGAAATACTTATGACAAAGAAATATTAACAATATAAAGTTAAGATGAAAGGACTTACAATATGTTATATTAAAACCAGAGGGAGAGGGAGAGAGAGTTTGATAGAAAGGTCGAGAAAGCAAGAGTGCAATATACTCGTAGATGACTAACAGGTGAGTGGGGCTCTATATTTGGATGCCTCATTACATGTATTTAAGGCCCCGGACTTGATTCTCTTTGAAGTCCGGTTCGAGGTTTTAGGCATGGCATGATGACATGCCAATAATTGTGTTTCGGCATGATTGTAACCGAACAATATTTTCCTTTTACTGCAGGCTGTATCAGGCTTTCTTTTGAGGGCATTTGGTAAACTGAGTGAGCTGGGAATAGTTTTCCAGGAAGGATAAAATCGATTTACTCTGATATGTACAGCAGTAAAGTCGATTAAGTACCAATAGGTAACTCAACCAAGGATAAAATTTGGTGGGTGTTGGATTATATCCCTTCAAAAAGCACCATAAAGTTCAGATAAGCACGAACTATGTTTAATACCTTTTCTGACTTCTTTATTTTACCGTTTCTTACAAAAGACCACCTTTCTTTTACAGTATTTGTGATCAAACTTTTTTCCACCAATATAACCAAATTCTGATCAAAATTACCTCGCCTTGCTATTCTGCAATTGGTTTTTTGAAACTTTCAATAGCGTTAACATCTATTTTAGTATTTTTATAATCTTTCTGGACAGATTATTGGTAGATTAATTCCTTATCTCTTCATATTAAATACTAACAAAATTTTATTAGTTCCGTCTATTTATTTATGCTGCTGTTCTCCATCCATGACAGCATCATAAAATGTTGAATACAAGAAAATACTCTTACAAAGATAAGTTGAAAATTTTCCAATATTATTCAACACAAACATTAATGCAAAGCTTAGCTTCAGAAAGGAACATTAAAGCACTCAAAAGAAAAGTAAAGGAACATTACATTGTTTTTCTCACAAGTACAATACAATATATGAAAATGCTCACAACTGAACACCACCTCCAACATAGGATGCTTCTTTGAAACTATTGTGCCACCAGCAATTGAAACAAGTTAAGTGCCTCTATGCAAAGAATCTTGTTCTTATCACATTTCTCCACCCTTTGCGCTGCCCCACAATGACACCTTTGGATAACTTTTGACTTTTGAACTGCTCATTAGACGGAGTATGTTCTGATGATACTTTTTCAGAATCTTGTCCTCCCTCATATTTTGATCTTGAGGCAATTGATGCAATTTCCTTGGAGTTTTTCCTCTTAAATGAAATTGATATGGAGCTGAAGTTTCCTCAAGATTTTATGATAGTTTGATGCCAGATGATAACATTGAAAATATCTTGGGCTTTTAGGAAGCCGATTTTGAACAGAAGTAGAAAATCTGTGGATCTGTTTGTTGAAATGTACCATGCTCTTTGACAATATAGGTGATTGTACGATGATTCATCAAAAATTGACAAAGAAGACTCCTGGTGACTATTTGATATTTTGATGCTAGAAAAATGAGATAGATGTGGAGTTCTCTCAATGAAAAATGACAGAGAAGCCTCTTTGTGGTTCAGGTGGTGAATGGCGTTCTTGCAGCCATTCTTCTGGAAATGCTATTTGATCATGTTTGAGTCTTTTCCTGGTTTCTTTGCAAGAGTCTTGAGCATTGACTTCTATTATTTCAGTTTCATTGATTGGAGATTGTCTTAATGCCGTTGCACCAAAGGGCGTGTTGCAGACTTTAAAGCAAAATCTATACATGATACTCATGGGCAAAGTTCCTTCTGTGAACTTGTCACTTGGAACTTTTATATCTAAGGCCAAAAATTTTTCAGCCCAACCATCTTCTAGAGATATTGTATAATTGGGAAAATAATTGAAATATGCAGGTCCACCCTGAAGATTAGATTCAAGAACTGCCAAGAGAGAGTCATGAAATTTTTTGAGTCTTCTGTCTCTTAAACAGATTAAGATAGGAGAGTCTAATCTTAATCTAGTAAGAGGTTTAACAGCTACTTGAATTAATCCAAGGTGTAGATAACCATAGTAATCCTGATGTTGATATACAATATCAGAATCCATAATGACAAGATCCATGCACGAACCTTTGACTTTAATATCTTTTTCCACCGTTTGAATCACATAATCACCCTTGGATTTGAAGAATGAAGTTTTATAAACTTTCTTTGTTTTGATCTTTGGTATTGACCATGTTTGAAGCTTTTGGTCAATTTTTTTAGAATTGCTAACATCTCGATTTGATGCTGAGCCTTGCTCACTTATGTCTTCGTTTGGGACTAGGACATCTTTACCCCTTGAAAGATTTGCCATGTGTATGGGATGGATTATCTAAGTTTGTTACAAAAAAATCGATTAGATCACATGCATGGATAAATGTCCAACAATAATAAAGATAAAAGACAGTATGGAATATTTAAAAATGAAGTACTTATGACAAAGTAATATTAACAATATAAAGATAAGATGAAAGGACTTACAATATGTTAACTTAAAACAAGAGATTGAGAGAGTTTGATGGAAAGGTTGGGAAAGCAATATATTTGTAGATGATCACGGGTGTGTGTGGCTCTAAATTTGGATGCCTCATTGAATATATTTAAGGCCGCGCGGACTTGATTCTCTTTGAAGTCCGGTTTGGAGTATAGCTATGGTATGATGAAATGCCAATAATTGTGTTGGTGCATGTGAGTCGCGGTCTTCCTTTTACTGTAGCCTTTACCACTGCATGGAAGACTTGAAGTCAAGTGTTTGGAGAAAAAACAATGACAAGTGCTTCCGCCCCACCTGATATCACACCTTGACTTCTTAGCCTTAATGGCTACGTTTTCCCAAGGAGCTGAAATGTGAAAGAGTGGAAGAAGAGAATTGCCAGTAAGAAAAGGGGAAAACTAAAAAGAGAGAGAGAGAGAGAGAGAGAGAATAATAAGTGGGAAAGAAGAGAGAGAATTCGCTATAAGGAAGGGGGGAAAAGGTGAGAAAAAAGAAGAAAAGGGAGAAGAGAAAGGAAAGAGAAAGAAAGGGAAGGGGAGGAGAAAAGAAATAAGAGAGTTTAGATTGTACACGACATTTTCATCTTTATATGATTGTTAAGAAGGTAGAAAATGAAGTTATTTATAAAATAAAATTTTAATTATATTTATTTATTATAAAATTACTTATTATTATTAAATTAAAATTATTTTATTTTATTTATTAATTTTTATTATTATTATTAGTTGATTTTTTTATTATAGTTTATTATTTTGATTGTTTTATAAGATATTAATTATGTGTGATTTTTTTTTATGAAATTAATATTAAAGAATAAATTTATTTGGATTATGCATATTGTTATATATATTGAGAATTTATATATGATAGCAAACATATGAATTAAAAAGAAGATATTTAAGATTTGCAGTTAATTATAAAGAAGATAAAGAGATATATGTAAATTTCTTTTATTTATCTATTTTTATTATTATGATGTAATGGTCTTACTTTGTTATTATGATATTATAAGTAACACTATAAAGAGAGAATTTCTGAGAAGAAAACCTTTGATTATGTGCGAGACAAGCAAGCCGATAGAATGGTAAAAGTAAAGCAAAGATATTATAATATATACAATACTAGCTTATTATGTTGTATGTAGAGTTGCATTAGATTGGTCTATTTTTAATACCTATGATATCATATCTTGATATGAAATTGTATGAGATTTTAAATATGATATATTAACCCTGCGATTTTCTATGCTATCATATGGTTGGAGCTTACCATAGATATCAATTGTTTTAAAATTGTTCATTTTCTATTAAGAATTTCCAATCCCCATTTTATTTGCGACAATTTTAAATTAGTCAATTAATAATCTAGAGGAAAACAAATTTCCTCAGGCACTAAGAATATATGGATTTGTATTTAAATAAATTGTAGTTATTTTTATGACTTTTTTATTGAAATAAAATAAAAAATAATTATTTATGTAAATATCCTGTTTCAAATTTATTTTCGAAAATGTTCTGTTTTGGTGGGCTATTAGTAAATTGTGTGAGGCTGGCACTATTTATGAATGTTTGTGCACTGCCCATAAATCGTGCCACCCTCACACGATTTATGATTCAGTGGTCAACGCTCATGCAAATCGTATAAGGGTCACACGATTTACTGTAACTAAATCAAACAGAAATCATGGGAAGCTGACATGATTTTTGTGTGTTTAAGTTGCACGTAAATCGTGTGAATCTTACACGATTTATGGTGTGTTTTGCCTATAAAAAGAAATCGTGTGAGGCTACTATTCCATTCAAAAATCATGGGAGAAGAGATTGGGAAAATCGTGTGAGGTGGAATTACGAGAAAAAGAGGAAAACTTTGGTGGAGAATGACCTAAAATAACTTACGTCGATTAGATGAAGTTGGACATATTTCTGTACATCTCCAGCAAAAGGTAAATTTTTAGTATGTTTTAATTTTATTTTATTTAGAAAATAAGATATTTAGTTTAGCTTAATTATTATAATTAGAAAAGAAAATATTTGTTTAGTTTTTAGATTAGTGTAAAAAAAATTGGTTAGTTTAGTTTATTTTTTATTAGTATAAAAAATATTCGTTTAGATTAGTGGAGAAAATTTTGGTTAGCTTAGTTTAGTTTAGATTAGTGGAAAATTTTTTTTATTAATTTAGTGGAGAAAATTTTAATTAGCTTAGTTTAGTTTAGTTAGTTTAGATTAGTGGAAATTTTTTTTTGTTAATTTAGTTTAGTTTATTTTTTATAGGAATAAGAAATATTAGTTTAGATTAGTGGAGAAAAAATTGGTTTATATTAGTTTTGATTAGCATAAAAAATATTTAGTTAGTTTAGTTATGTTTTTTTATGAAAACTTTGGTTTATATATATATTTTAATCATTTTTCATGTATTTAAATTTAGGGTTTAGCTTGATATAATTAAGCTAATTTTATATAATTTAGTTGTTATTCTACTATATTCTACTATAAAATTGAATTATAGTATTTATTTGCCTTATTACAGAGTATTATGAAGTTTAATTTAATTAGTATTTATTTGGTTTATTACAGAGTTTTGTTTATTTTAATGTTAATGATATTACTTTTATGCTTTTTAGCCATGCCGAGTGTTGACTACTAGGCGTCGCCGCTTGCCTCCACCGCATCCTCTTATGGAGCCATATTTGAGACAGGCTAGATTATGGTATGCAGCCCAGATCCCATTTTATGAGCATGATAACGCACTGATTAATGCGTTTGTGGAGCGTTGGCGACCGGAGACCCATATGTTCCATTTTCCCTATGGAGAGTGCACCATCATACTGGAGGATGTTGCATATCAGTTAGGACTGCGCGTCGATGGACAGGCAGTTAGCAGATGCACGAGTTCATGGGGGAGATATCATGGTCGGGATATATGGACCATGTGTTATGACCTATTTGGCACAGTGCCAAGTCTAGATGAGCGAGATAGATACTCAGTATTTCTGTCTTGGTTCAGGACTACATTTCGTGATTTGGAGGCAGATGCAGCTACAGAGACTATTATACGCCACACTCGGGCTTATATTATGATCATGCTTGGGGGGTTTTTGATGGCCGATAAGTCAGGGTCCAGAGTTCATTTGAGATGGCTGCCTCTGTTGCATGATTTTAAGTACTTTGGGAGCTTCAGTTGGGAATCTGCAATGCTTGCGACTTTATATTGCAATCTTTGTCGTGCTGTCAATTTTAGAGTGCGTGATATTTCTGGATGTTTGACCATTTTGCAATCGTAGATTTGGTTCAGAATCCTAGTGTTGAGACCTCCTCCTACTGAGGTGGGGGGATTATCGATGTACCTCCGACAGTCACAAGACACGGTTGCTGGCGTTATGGAGACAGATTGATGATTTCCGCATCATATAGATGAGAAGCATTCACTTATTCTATATTTATGGGGCGAATTTGTTGGTTTTAAACTGACCTCATAAAAAAAAACTAATGATTTGCTGTTAAACATTGCAGTTTAGGTGGACTCCGTATCAGGACCTATGTATTGCCCAGATCACACCAGACTTTATTTTCCGGGATTCCCTTCTTTGGCCATCTGTTACAGTCTTGATCTGTTTCACAATAATTGAGTTCTAGCAGGCCGATCGTATTATCCGGTAGTTCGGTGGACAACAACCTATATCGGTTGAGCCACTAAACATTAATAGAGTTCACGGCAAGAATGCTCATGGGGGAGATCATCAGTGGCCAGATAATTATAGGCCATATCATGATTTTTGGGATGCACAGACGAACCAGGTACTTCAATTTCAGGCCTCTTCCGATAATCGTCCATCAGTCGAGTACATGAGATGGTACTCGAATGTTGCGCAAAGATTTTTGTGCTCAGATCAGGTCCTTCATGACCCTCGACGTGCGAAGATGCCTAGAGATGTTCCTAAGCACATTCCACCCCTGCCTGTAGTGGCCCTTTCAGCTCACGCTCCTGATTGCTAACCGTTGCATAGATGATGATGATGATAATGATACAACTGATCCTTGCCAGTTTGGTGATGATGATGATCAGCATCACAGCCACTCCCACTCTCCTGTCGGCAACTTGAGTTGGCAGCCCATGCCTGAGTATGGTACATCCAGCCACGATGGTATGGCAGCCACCACTTCGCAGATGATGGGGGGTCCTAGGCAGCAATATACAACAAGCTCTAACTCTCAGTTTATATCCAGTCCAGTCCAACAGTTTAATCCTGGGGTGGGTGAGATGTGTGCTAAGCTTGAGGCTTTCCTCAATGCTCCTATTCCAGCTATTACATCTACTCGGGACGAGACAGTGCACAATGTGAGGTTGGCACGATTTGTAGACAGTGCACAAACACTCATAAATCATGCCATCCTCACACGATTTACCAATAGCCCACCAAAACAAGATATTTTCGAAAATAAATTTGAAACATGACATTTATGTAAATAATTATTTTTTCTATTTTATTTCAATAAAAAAGCCTACTTTTATTGGTTTACAAATATCTATTCTATGGCCATTAATACTTTGATATATTTATGTTTAGCATTAAACTTCTTATGTAATTTGTGTTATTAGCTTTATTATGATCATGAGTTATATTTTGTTTCTTGTTGTCTTTCTCTTTGTTTTCTATTTATTCAAATAATAGAAAAGAAAATATAAAATTAAAAATAATATTTTCTATTTATTTTGTCTTTAGTTTCTTCATGTTAAAATTTTTTTTTATCTTTATTTTTTCTTCTTTTTATTTTATTTTTATTTTTATTTTTTCTATTTTCTTTCTTTATCCAAGCAAAATGTTAAAAAGAATAAAGTAATTTTTAGTTTCTTATTTACTAAAGTAATTTTCGTCCACATAATCATTCATCATAATATTCTTTTGTTAATGAAACGTAATATTGGAAATTAAAACGGACAAAAACCTTTTGATGTATAACGATGGATTTTGGAATTGGGATTCATTAACTCATTTTCTCGTTTTTCCTTTTACAAAGAAGAATGTTAAATGGTGCAAGGATACAATATGGTGCTACCCAGCTAAAAGACGATTTTAGCGCGGTGTGAATGGAACCCTACATTGGTTAAAGCCAATTTTCAACACACTTTTCAGTTTCCAGCATTAAGAACATAACAAATTTAAACAGGAGCCTCAATAGAAAGAGAAATTATTCCATAAAATACACTTCTCTTCTTTTTCACCGTTATATAGAAGTTGTTGTTAGTATTATTATTATTTTACAAAACTTACTTTTCTAAGATATCTAAATAACTATTAAAATACTAAAGTATAATATCAATAATTGTTTTATATGTATAATATGAATAAGTTACATTTATTAATTCTCTGATAATTTGACTATTTATGTCTAAAAAGAAAATAACAATTATATCCTTCAAATATTTATATTAATAAAAAAGCATAGTCTATTCTTTTCTTTAATTTTCTCGATCAACAGTGTGTAGCAAAATTAGAAGCAGGAGAGCTATTACTTTAAGCTAATTGAAAACGAAATGACCAATTTCTCTTTTTCTTTTTTTTCAAATTTATCTTTTTTCTTGGGTGGAATGTTTCGAACCAAATTAGCAAATTGTCAGTAAATTGTGCCAGATTTTTTTTCAGTCTTAGTAAATTTGCCAGTTTAGTTTTGGTAACTGGTTTTTTGGGGTGTTGAGTCTTAGAAAATTAATTTACAATATTTTGAACTAAAATTAATTTTATAAATTTATATTGTGAACTAATTTTTCTTTTTTCAACATTTGAAGTAGTTTTAAAATACATCTAGTCCGTCTAAATTTTTATTTTAAATTAGTTTTATATTAATATTATTTAGTCCACTTTAAAATGTTAGATAAATTAATAGGAGAAATATTAAAACTTTTAAGTCAAATATAAATCAGTGATTTAAAATAATTACCGGCTTTTCTTTGATAATTTTTGGCTTAACTTGATCAAAAGATTAAACTATAATATTATTTTACTGTAAAATAAAAGAGAATAAATTTACATAAGCTTATAAATTATCAGAGAAATAATAAATTTAAAGTATTCATATTAGAATATAAAATTTACTTATTCATGTTGTAGTCTTTAACTCTTTATAATAACTAAAGATAACTAACTGTAGTTAGTGGCATAAGTTAAAAATGTTAAATGATATGTATTAAAGATTTTAAGTGGTGAATCCCGTTGATAAGCAGTAGAATTTAAATGGAATGAGTATAAATCTATGTGACACTTTAGGGGTAGAGAATAATTTCTCCAATAAAAACAGAATGATTTAAAAATTGTGATAAGCCATTATTAACAGAAACAAGTTCAAAAGAGAATAGCAAAGATGCTCAATCCATTTTACCCCAAAAAAAAAAATGCTCGATCCATATTTACAGTTCCAAAAAACAAAAAAATCATGAAATAAACATCAATAAAGTCGATAAAGTGCCAAACTACCAATAGTTGGATAAAACTTGGAAAGTGCTGGATCACATTCCTATGAAAAACAGCAGAAAGTTCAGATAAACATGAATTATATTTAATTTTTTAAGACTAAATTAGTAATTTAATTTCTCAAATATACATGTGATATCAATTTAGTATATGAAAGATTTTTAATATTAGTTTAATTATGAAAGATACCTATGACATTATTTCAATTCCTAGAGAATTTTGGATATTAGTTTAGTTTTTAAAAGATACCAGTGACTCACTTTGAATGCTAAAAGATGTATTTAATATCAAATAAATTTATAAATTTATAGAGAAAGAAATAGATGTTATATACAATTTTTAGAAATTAAAATGATGTCATATATATTTTTTAGAGACTAAATTAATATCAAAAGATTTTTAGGATCTAAACAAATATTACATGTATAAATTTAGGGATTAAATTGATATTAAAATTTTAATTTCACATATTTATTTGGGACCAAATTGCTAGTTTATTTTTTTAAAAAAATATAAAATAAAAGAACACCTTTCTTTTGAAGTACTACCTGTAATAAAGCTTTTTCCATCAATATAATGGAATCCGGTTAAAAATTACCTTGCACTGTTAAGTATTTTTATAATCTCTTTGGACAGATTATTGCTAGATTAATCCCTTAAATGTTCATATTAAATACTACCAAAATTTTATTAATTCCAAATTCCATCTATTTATTTGTGCTGCTGCTCTCCATCCATGACGGTAGCATAAAATGTTGAAAGACAGATCATTCACAAGAAAGTGTGTTACAAAGATGAGTTGAAACAACTTCCAACATTATCGAATACAATACATTTTTAACACAAACCTTAGATTCAGAAAGGAACATTAGAGTACTCACAAAGTAAACAAAAACGCACACAAGAGTAAAGGAACATTACATTAATTTTCTCACAAGAACAATATTTGGAAATGCACACAACTCACAAGTGAAGACTGAAGACTACCACCAAACATAAGGTGCTTCATGGAAACTATTGTGGCAGCAGCAATTGAAACAAGCTGAAACCTGCGATGCTGAGAATCTTGTCCTTATCTCATTTGTTTCACCTTTACACTAACCCGCCATGATATCTCTGGATAGCTTTTGATTGTTGCTAGTCTTCTTTTGGTGAAGCCTGATCTTTGACATAGTTCTTCTGAACAATTTTTCAACTGCTCATCAGATGGAGTATACCCTGATGACAACTTTTCAGAATCTCCTCCTCCCTTGGATTTTGAACTTGAGGCAATTGATGCAATTTCCTTGAGCTTTTCCTCTTTGATGAAATTGATGTGGGGCTCAAATTTCCTCAAGATTTGATGATGGTTTGAAATTTTGATGCTAGATGATTAACATCGAAAAATTTTTGGGCTTTTAGGAAGCCGATTTTGAACTATTTGAAACAGTGGCTTTGTTTGTGGAACTTTACCATGTTTTTTGACAATCAAAGTGACTGTCTGATGATTGATCAAAAATTAACAGAGAAGAATCTTGATGATCATTTGATATTTTGATGCTGGAAAATGAGATATTGAGATAACTATGTGGAGTTTTCTCACGGAAAAATTCTTGGGGTTTTGCTTACCAATTTTGAACAACTAGGCCAGATGTACACAAAATGTTGAACCGTATATGGAACCTGCTTAGAAGATTCTTGGAACAATGTTCATGACTCCAATGAACAAGACTAAACATAAAGTTGACAGTACAGGAAACTTTATCATGCTTCATTATAATCGAAGTTATTGTATGCTGATTGATCCAAATTGATAGAAGAAAGCTTTTGGAGTGGGGTTTTGTTCTATTCTGAAATGCTCAGAAGATTGAGTATCCGAGATTGATAATGAGGATGCCAATTCCAGTTTTACAGAACAAAGAACCAACAATTCATTCTTGCTGGAGAAAAGAGCCTGTTTTGACTTAAGTTTGGGATATGATACTTTTAGCAATTGCAGAAGGAGATTTTCCTTCACATTGCTTTTCGGTTGGATAGATTGGAAGAAACTGATCTTAACTTTTTGAACCTTTGATTTCAAAGGTTAAAGATGGACCAGTGTTTTCAGGAGACTCTGGCTTTTTTGAAGGTCTAAGGTTTTTGAGGGGGGCAGAGGCCTATTGATGAAGAGGAAGTTACTCTTAAATTCTTTTTGTTGTTTTTTTGAGGAGTTGTTAAAACCATATTTTGAAACCAGAGTTTGAACATCTTTTGCAAATTTACAGTCAGTGTGAAGCAAAAACTTTTGATTGATCAAATCATCTTGAAATGTTGTGATACTTAGCACTATACAAAATTTTCTTTTATAGTACTAAATTTTTGTTGAGCAGTCACCCATGACCCATGCATCTATTCCAATTTTTAACAATTTTAGAGACAATGGGGGTTTAATATTCCTAGTCGCAGAAGAAACTAGGCTTGTTGTTTCAAACTTCTTGAAAATGGGAATTTTCCTTCAAGTTCTATGGATTGACTAATGTTTATTTTACTTGACAAATTTTGAATCTTGAAGAACAACGATGGAAAATTCCATTTTGAATCTTGGAAAAAACAAGGGTTGAAGATGTCATTCTTAACATCTTGAAATTTTGTAACAGCATTTTTTGACCCAAAGACATTACAGTCAATTTATAATGTCCTAATGGGATTGTAAATGCTATCCTTTTTTGTTTGTTGGATTTGATAAAATCCAGATTGGATGTCAAATTTTGAACAGAAAAAATGAATCGTCATCTTTTCTGAGAGGTTTGTAGTTGTTAGTTGACAACTAATCTATGAGTAACTCTTTCTATTTTTGCATGATTTTGCACATAGAAAGCAGCTCAACTCCATTGTTTGATCAAATAAAGTTCTTATCCTTTTGAAATAGCATTTTTTGACCCAAAGACATTACAGTCCCTTTATAATGTCCTAATGGGATTGTAAATGCTATCCTTTTTTGTTTGTTGGATTTGATAAAATCCAGATTGGATGTCAAATTTTGAACAGAAAAAATGAATCGTCATCTTTTCTGAGAGGTTTGTAGTTGTTAGTTGACAACTAATCTTGGAGTAACTCTTTCTATTTTTGCATGATTTTGCACATAGAAAGCAGCTCAACTCCATTGTTTGATCAAATAAAGTTCTTATCCTTTTGAAACAGCATTTTTTGACCCAAAGACATTACAGTCCCTTTATAATGTCCTAATGGGATTGTAAATGCTATCCTTTTTTGTTTGTTGGATTTGATAAAATCCAGATTGGATGTCAAATTTTGAACAGAAAAAATGAATCGTCATCTTTTCTGAGAGGTTTGTAGTTGTTAGTTGACAACTAATCTTGGAGTAACTCTTTCTATTTTTGCATGATTTTGCACATAGAAAGCAGCTCAACTCCATTGTTTGATCAAATAAAGTTCTTATCCTTTTGAAACAGCATTTTTTGACCCAAAGACATTACAGTCCCTTTATAATGTCCTAATGGGATTGTAAATGCTATCCTTTTTTGTTTGTTGGATTTGATAAAATCCAGATTGGATGTCAAATTTTGAACAGAAAAAATGAATCGTCATCTTTTCTGAGAGGTTTGTAGTTGTTAGTTGACAACTAATCTTGGAGTAACTCTTTCTATTTTTGCATGATTTTGCACATAGAAAGCAGCTCAACTCCATTGTTTGATCAAATAAAGTTCTTATCCTTTTGAAACAGCATTTTTTGACCCAAAGACATTACAGTCCCTTTATAATGTCCTAATGGGATTGTAAATGCTATCCTTTTTTGTTTGTTGGATTTGATAAAATCCAGATTGGATGTCAAATTTTGAACAGAAAAAATGAATCGTCATCTTTTCTGAGAGGTTTGTAGTTGTTAGTTGACAACTAATCTTGGAGTAACTCTTTCTATTTTTGCATGATTTTGCGCATGGAAAGCAGCTCAACTCCATTGTTTGATCAAATAAAGTTCTTATCAAGTAAATTTTGACACACTTCTTAGCAATACTCTAGGAAGTTTCATTGAGATTGGGAACATGTCTTGAAAATTCTGCATCCAGAGTTGAGATTTTGTTTCTTTACTCTCAACTCTTTATGACATGTTGGTCTTGGCATTGCGTTCTTGCAGCCATTCCTCTGGAAATGTTATTTGATCATGTTTGAGTCTTTTCTTGGTAATTTTTGAAGAGTTTTGAGCATTGGCTTCCATTATTTCAGTTTCATTGATTGGAGATTGTCTTAAAGCCCTTGAACCAAAGGGACTGTTGGAGAATTTAAAACAAAATCTATATATGATATTGATGGGCAAAGTTCCTTCTATGAACTTGTCACTTGGAACTTTTATATCTAAGGCCAAAAATTTTTTAGCCCAAGCATCTCTCAGAGATATTGTATAATTGGGAAAATAGTTGAAATATGCAGGCCCGCTCTGCAGATTAGAGTCAAGAACAGCTAAGAGAGAGTCATGAAATTTGTTGAGTCTTATGTCTCTTAAACAGATTAAGATAGGGGAGTCTAATCTTAATCTAGTTAGAGGTTTAATAGCCACTTGAATTAATCCAAGGTGCAGAAAACCATAACATCTCTGATGTTGAGTTACGATATTGGAATCCATAATGACAAGGTCCATGCACGAACCTTGGACTCTAACGTCTTTTTCCACAGTTTCAATCACATAATCACTCTTGGATTCGAAGATTGAAGTTTTATAAACCTTTTTTGTTTTGATCTTTGGTATTGACCGCTCCTGAAGCTTTTGGTCAATTTTTGGAGAATTGCTAACATCTTGATGTGATGTTGAGCCTTCTTCATTTGTGTTTTCGTTTGGGACTGGGATACCTTTACGCCTTAAAAGATTTGCCATGTATATGAGACGGATTGTTTAACTTGTTACAAAACTTGAGTAGATTACATGCATGGATAAATGCTCAACGATAATAAAGATAAAAGACAGAATGAAATATTTAAAGGCATAAAGTACTTACGACAAAGTAATATTAACAATAGAAATTAAGATAAGTTGAAGGGACTTACAATATGTTAAAATAAAACAAGAGATTGAGAGAGTTTGATGGAAAGCTAGAGAAAGGAAAGAGTGCAATATTTGTAGGTAATCACAAGTGTGGCTGTAAATTGTGGTGCCTCGTTGAATGTATTTATTGAAGGATGAAGGTCACGGGCTTGTTCTCTGTGAAGTCCGGTTTGGAGTTTAGCTATGATGCAATGGCAATAATTGTGTTAATGCATCATTGCATGATTGCGTGATTTGCGTCGAAACAAACGGAGCTACCACAACGCGACAAATAATCTTATCCTTTTACTGTAGGCTGTACCAGGCTTTCCTGCCACCGTCTAAAGCATCTTTGATTGTAGTGAGTGCCCTTTGAGTTTTGAAAAATAAGAAAAATAAACTAATTAATATATATTTTACTCTTAAAAAATTAAGATTTAACGGATTAATCTCTAAAAAAAAATTATTAATTATTTTATCCATAAAGTTAAGCAACGCCGAATCCCATCCATTAATTCGTAATGAAGATGATGACATGATCATTAATAGTCATGTTACTTCTGAACTAAAAGTTATTAAAGTGTATCATTTCAACAAGCTCAGCACAAACACACTAGCCCTTTGCCTTCCTTTTCTATAGATGAAACCTTAACCCCAAAATTTGGGGCTTAATTAATGTGTTTGTATTGAGATTACTGAAATAATGCGCTTTAATAATTTTCAAGATAGATATAATATGATAATTAATGGCCACATTATCATTCTATTAAGAATTATTAGATATAATTCAATAAAAAGACTAACTTGTTATAAGTGTTAATATTTTCTTTTAGGGAGTAGGCTTTTCAAATCCGATTCTTCCAATGAACAAAGGGTACATCAACTCAAAAAAAACTACTCCGTAAACTGATACAAAAGTCACCTGCCGACCACCCAATTTCTTCCCGTGTTGCGTGAAGGAGCCAACAATGGCTTACCATTCACGGTGTTCAAAATTGATCCAAATCGATTAAAATAAAAATAAATTGATTTTAATTTATTTTTATTTTATAAAAATCAATCGATTTTCTAAAATAAAACCAAATCAAATCGAATTGATAATATATTATATTAATAATTATATATATATATATATGTGATATATTATATATTATATATTATTTATTTATACCTATATTTTCATAAATATATATATAATATATTTTATAATATTTTAATATTAAAATTATTCAAATATTTTTATTATATTTTAATTCAGTATTTTAAATTTATAATTATTTATTAATTCTTTTAATTTACTTAACATAAAATTTATTTTTTTATACATTATAAAATTTTTTAATAAAAAAATCAAAAATCAAACTAGTCCAAACCAATTTAAATGGATTTGATTTGGTTTAGTTCAATTCCTCAATTATAATTAGATTAAATCGAATCGAATTAAAATAAAATTAATTATTTAGATCGGTTGAATTTTACCTCATATGACATCTAAATCGAATCACAAACACCTTTATTGCCAAAGACTCCAGGGTCTCCATTACCGATATTTATAGAGAAGCTAATAAGGTAGCTGATGGGCTTGCAATGCAATCTGGGCGCGAGAGCAGGAATGCGATTTGTTAACCTTACCGTCGCCTCCCTCTCAAGTTATTCTTCAAGCTCTTGCTAGCGTTTCAGGGGCATCTGCACCTTGTGTCATTCCCTTTTTTTTTTTCTTTGGCCTTCGGGCCCTCCCATAATATATATATATATATATATATATATTCTATTTTAGAATAAAATCATTTTAAAAATAATTATTTCATATTATTTATCAATTCAACATTTTAATAATTCATTAATTATTTTATAACGATTTTGTGTTTATCTTTATTAATTACAATTGTTTTACTTTCTCTCGCTATCATTTTGTTGGTCTACCGTAACTTTTTAAATAATATGACTTTTCAATAAGTTGAAAGATAATTTAATTTTTTATAGTTTTCTTTTTTAAAATCAAAGCTGTTAATCATTTTCTTAATTTTATATCATTATCTTAAATGACTATTATTGTGGAATGAAAGAAGTACTAAGTAATTCTTTAAATATCCACTTGACATCAATTTACTTCTCCAAATGTGTGACATTAAATCAGTCATCCAAATTTTAACACGACATCAAGTTAATTTTACTATCAACTCCTGTATGCTAATTGTTAATTGTAGTGTAACGCAAAAAACCCTATCTTTGCCAAAGATGAACCTTAATTTTATTAGAGTATCCTAGGCTCAAATTTTCAATTACTCACAAGTCACAATCACTCCCCCTAAGTTCCCTAAAACGGTAAAACCACACCCTCCGTTGTTAACAATGAGTGCTTAATCTCAAATTTGTCGCTCTCATGTGCCATAATCATGACAATCCATAAAGCACTGAAGGACCCAAGTCTCAACTTTATATGGTTGTTTTTGTGGGAGAAACGTTTGGCTCCTCACTTCATACACTGAAACAATCTAGGATAGGAAGTAAGTTCTTGACATGCTCAATGTATGGTGATGAAGAATTGCCATGTGACTTTTTTCAACGGATAGATGGGATAGATGAAGTTTCAAAGAAGATAAGCAGCACTCAGACAAGGAGACTTGCAATAGTAGATAATAAAGTTACAACCCTAAATTAGAGTTGTTCTAATTTAATCAAAGATTTAAGATTTGAGGTCTGGATGAGCTATGTCAAAACTTGAAATAGAGTTTTCCTGCCTAAGTGAAACTATCCGTCTAGAGTAGGATTGCTTTTGATTGGAAAAATGCCAATTAAAAAAAACAAAAACAAAAAGAAAAGTTACAAGCCTAAAGAAATGGCACTCCATTTCTTTTATTCATGACCATATCAAGATAAATAAAGTAAGAAATAAAGTGCAAGTTTATGCAATCATCCGGACACGTGTTTTTGTAGACTTATCTAACGACAAAAACTTTCGTAGTTCTTCACTTTGTTGCTCATGCGGATAAAAAATGACAGAAAAAAAGGGAAAAAAATGCAATTTTATAAAATAACTTACTTGTCCTTAACATTTTATTTACATTACTTTCATAATAATACAGTTAACATATTAGATGTGTGATAAAAATTATTTTAATAATTGATTATAAATATAATCAATTTTATTTATACTCAATTATGTAAAAATCAATTTTATAGTAGGCATGAAATGTCCTTTGAAAAAAAAAAAACTTCTACTCATTTTCTCTCACGTCCAAATATTCAAAAGTGCATTTTCTTTCTTTATTTTTTTCCCTTATTTTCTTTCCCACCAAAATCTCTTGAATCAAACAAAGGTATTTTATGGTGGTATCATTTAGCAAGTTTTTATGAGATATCACTATTGTATTACTACTTTGCTGATTTCAATGGCCTGGATTAAGAGAAACATAAAGGAAAATTAATATTAGAAATCACGAGAAGAAATGTTTGATTTTAAAGAACATGACAAAATAATTATATATAGTTTATTTAAAGAGAATGACAGCTATATTTTACGTAATGGTTTAAGATATTCTTAATAAAAAACATAATTGCTCAGTAAGAACAAATTGCTATATATTATAAATAATAACCATTTGTGAAAAATTTTCAAACTTCACAAATTTTTATTGCAAAAAAATTATTTATCTCTATTATTCATTTGCAGAAAATAAAAACAACTCAATAAAAATTAATGACTGTTTATACATTTTTTTTTAATTATAGATCTAATATAAATTTTCATTAAGATTATTAGTATTCATTTAAAATAAAAACCACTGGCAAAAAAGAATAATTTTATTCATAACCTCATCCTCATAAAACGTATTATTTATTGCTATTAGCGACTTGATAAAAATGAATAATCACTTAATAAAAAGCAATATTAATAACTCGTAAATACACTGTAAATTTTATCAATTTAGTATAAAATTTTATTTGTAATTATTAACTATTCAGTAAAAATAAATAATCGCTCAATAAAGTGTCATATTTATGTATAAATCTATTTTAAATTTCATAAATTCAAAGTATAATATCATTTATCACCACTGAATAAATAACCACCGAAAAGAATTAATAATCATGCACAATTTTTTTAACTTTATATATCAAATAGATGAACTTATTTACATATAGTAACTACTCATTGGAAACCAATAACGACTTACTAATAAGCATCAACTACTTATAAATTTGTTTAAAAAAGATATTTTTACCTATTAGGTATATGTTTAATAATTATTCTTTCTAAATGAATATTATATATTTCTTCTTAATAATTTAAACATATTATATATCTTAACATTGTGTTTGGTATGGAGTGGAAATAGGAAAAAAAAAAAAGATTCATGAATAAATTTTATGTGTAGAATCATATATAAATTTAATCCATAAAAATTTCACCTTATTTTTTACTCTCCATGCCAAACACATCCTAATTTGTTTTTTTTTGTCCTGCACATTAATTTTCCCAAAATAAAGAGGAACTGGAGCATATAAATATAACGTTAAGCTTACATATAATCTGCAGTTCTGGTCTCCAAGAATGTGCATAGCATTCCCTTACACGCAATAGAACTAGGTTATAGGAAATTTTTCCCTTGCATGTATGGCATAGACTACAAGATGATATTGAATAAAAAGCATCTTATATTAAGTTACGCGTATCTATAATAAGTATTCTGATCTGATAGTGATAACTAACTATATATTGTAAAATGTAAAATTCCTCGATCAGAAGTAACATGTAATTTTCATAAAAATCAGTAACAGAAAAGACATGTAGATTAGAATATTAAACGGAAATAGAAAATTATATAATGTTATATAAATCAGCTGAGACAATGAAAAAGTTCTCCTTACCACAGTGGGAACTTGTCAATTAGCTCTCAAATGAAGGAGTTCAACTTGATGACCACCATTGCTTGAAAGTAGGTGTGTCCCCATTTCCTAATCAGGAAAATGGCACCATAAGCTCCAAAAAAGGCCGTGAGTGACGGATCCAGACTCTATGCCGATATTGAACCATGACAAAAATTCAGATCATTCTAACTATCTTCATCTATTGGCTTTGTTGAATGATAGGTTCAACTAACTTAGCTGAGACATTGGACATGCTAAGAGGGACTTCAACCAAAAGTAGGTTAGCTGAATCAACAAGTTAATGACATGTTTGCATATTAAATTAAGAGTAAAGATTCATTTACGTCTCTTATGTTTTATAGCAATTTCAATTTAATTACAAAAATTTTATTTTATTTTATTTATATTCATAATATTTTTAAAATATTTTAATATTGCCCTTTTAATATTTAAATTATAAACAAAAAAAAATGATATGATGGTCAAGTTATAACATTAGCGAATGATATGTCCATTATTTATCTGAATGAGATGATATTATTTACTATAATTTTTTTCATATTTTTGTAAGATTTGAAAGTTTTCCTTTTTAACTTAAACCTCCTTAACGCTTAATTAATCCTTCTACTTCTAAAATCCGTACTTGAGACTTTTTTTGAAAAATTGAATGCAAATAATCTCTATTAGTGGTGTTTATATATCACTAACATAAAAATTTAATTTTAATATTATTTTTTATTTATAATTTGAATATTATCTATCAAAAAAGTAATATTAAAATATTTTAAAAATATTAGGGATGTGAATAAAATAAAATTTTTTGTTTGGGATTAAATTAAAATTATTATAAAATATAATGGATATAAATAAAGTTTGGATTTAACTTGAATGCATTGTTAATGTAAAATTTTTTTACACAGATATCTAATTATATATTACCATATCAGTAAAATTCTTTGACATAATCATCCACTCTTTGAATGGTCATGCAAAAAGAAGATTTTAATTAGATGATAGTATAAAATTTTTTTATATTATTAATACATCCAAATTAAACTCATAATATTTTATCTTTAAACTGATAATCCACCTTTCTAATAATTCAGTATTGTACAGATCGTGACACATATTTTATAATATTTTCAATTATTAACTTGAATCAACAGTTTAATCAACCTTCTTTATTGAATATATAAGTGAATTAGATTAGATTAAGATTAGATACCGCCCAATCTGCCCTTACATTTGTTTATAAATCTGTCATTTTGAAGTATCTGTAACACTAAATTTATGGGACCCTATACTGCTCCATATGCACGATCCTTTTACCTGATATTGACCTACATTAATTAGCTTCTTCGTTATAAGTTGGATGTTATTATCGTATCAATGAAACCTAACAGTTGCAGCAGTTGAGTTGTCCTTTTAAAGATCCTTCTGATACCGCAGCAACGAAATTAATATTTAAAGACATTCGCGATAATTTTCGAGCTTGGAAGTTCTTTATTATCGGAAATGACTGTTGAAAACGACGCATAACATAATGAATGACCAAAAATCCCCTGCTAAATCAAACTAATCGATTATTCAAATCTGTTGTTCTGCAAAGAAACGGAACCTCGTGAGTCTTGGCAGAAAGTCATCTTATTCACACCCATGTATCGCACTAGCCGTCACGAACAAAGAAAGATCAAAATCAAAACTTAGAATTGAAAAAAATAAAATCACAAATCAAACCTTAGAATTGGAAGGAAAAAAAAAATTATACTTAGTATTGACAAAAATAATTCACAAATCAAAACTTAGAATTGAAAAAAAAAAAGAAAGTCACATCTCAAGTTTGACAAACATTCATTAATGTTATTCATGCCTTTCAACCAAACATCGAGCCCAAGTCTCCTAGTCAAATTCTTTTCTCACCTTCTCTCTTCTTTTTCTTTCCCTACACACTCAACACCTATTACAATCCCGTCCCTCATAGTGTTCATCATTCTTAATCATAGCAAGAAGAACCCGAAAAAAAATGAAAAAGAAAAAAAGTTACAAGCAAAAAAACATGTTGCACCTAGTACTAGAAAACATGAAACTCCAAAGACAAGAACAACAGCAACAACCTCTGCTACTGTCCCTTGTCTTCATCATCTTCTTCTCTATCACCATCTCCACCATTGCCACCACCACCATCACACCAGGCACAACCCTTTATGCTTCCAACACGAACCAATCATGGCCTTCTCCAAACAACACCTTCTCCCTCCGTTTCCTCGCTCTCCAAACCTCCCCTAATTCCTTCATCGCCGCCGTCGTCCACTCCGGCGGCGCCCCCGCCGTCTGGTCCGCCGGAAACGGCATCGCCGTGGACTCCAGCGGCTCCCTCCGCCTCCTCCCCGCCGGAAACCTCCTACTTGTTAATGGGTCGGGGTCCACTTTGTGGGACTCCAACACCTCCCACATGGGTGTCACCTCTGCCATGGTTCTTGAAAATGGTAACTTTGTTCTTTCCAATGGCACTTCCACTGTTTGGTCAAGCTTTGAAAACCCCACTGATACCGTTGTTCCTTCTCAGAATTTCACTGTTGGTATGGTTTTGAGATCTGGGGTGTACTCATTTTCTGTTCAAAAGTCTGGGAATCTTACCCTTAGTTGGAATCAGAATGGGAATGTGACTTATTGGGATCAAGGGTTGAACTCTTCCATGAGTGGTGTGAATTTGAGTTCACCTGTTTTGGGGTTGAAATCTGAGGGAATCTTGGAGCTTTTTGATCCTAATTTGACTGCACCTGTGGTTGTTGCCTATAGTAGTGACTATAATGAAGGGGGTGATGGTGTGTTCAGGGTGTTGAAGCTTGATGGTGATGGGAATTTGAGGATTTATAGCTCTGAGAAGGGTAGTGGGGTTGTGACTGTGGGGTGGGTTGCTGTTGAGGATCAATGTGAGGTTTTCGGTTACTGCGGGAATTATGGTGTTTGTAGTTACAATGATTCAAAACCTGGTTGTGGATGTCCATCTCAGAATTTTGAGATGGTTGATCCTAATGATAGTAGGAAAGGGTGTAGGAGGAAGGTGAGGCTTGAGGATTGTGTCGGGAAGGTTGCTATGTTGCAAGTGGACCATGCCAAATTCTTGACATATCCTCCCGTGTTTGTGGTAAATCCTGAGATTTTCTTCATTGGTATATCAGCTTGCAGTGGGAATTGTCTTGCAGCTAGTTCTTGTTTTGCTTCTACTTCCTTGGCAGATGGAACTGGATGGTGTTACCTAAAGACATCAAATTTTATTAGTGGATACCAGAATCCTGCTCTACCTAGCACTTCTTTTATCAAGGTTTGTCCACCAACAGCTCCAAACTCACCATCTTTGGAGAATGTTGTTGTGAGGAAGCATTGGAGGGTACATGCCTGGATAGTGGCCGTAGTTATTTTGAGTACCCTTTTAGGTTTCCTTGCGTTTGAGGGTGGTTTATGGTTGTGGTGTTGTAGGAACAGCCCAAGATTTGGAGGGTTCTCTGCTCAGTATGCGCTTCTTGAGTACGCTTCTGGTGCACCAATCCACTTCTCATACAAGGAGCTACAAAGGTCAACCAAAGGGTTCAAGGAGAAGCTAGGTGATGGGGGATTTGGTGCTGTGTATAGAGGAGTTCTTCCTAATAAAACTGTTGTTGCAGTGAAGCAACTTGAGGGCATTGAGCAAGGTGACAAACAGTTTAGGATGGAGGTCTCTACCATAAGTAGTACTCATCATCTGAATCTAGTGAGGTTGATTGGTTTCTGTTCTGAAGGGCGACACAGGCTTTTAGTATATGAGTTCATGAAAAATGGATCACTTGATAATTTTCTTTTTGTTGATGAGGAACACTCAGGGAAATTGTTGGACTGGGGGCATAGATTCAATATTGCCCTTGGTGCTGCTAGGGGCATGACATACCTTCATGAGGAGTGTAGGAACTGCATTGTCCATTGTGACATAAAACCTGAAAACATTCTCTTGGATGAGAATTACACTGCAAAAGTCTCAGATTTTGGCCTTGCAAAGCTCACAAGTCCCATGGATCACAGGCACAGGACCTTGACAAGTGTGAGAGGAACAAGAGGGTATTTGGCACCTGAATGGCTTGCAAACCTTCCCACTACTTCCAAATCTGATGTCTACAGTTACGGAATGGTTCTGTTGGAGATAGTGAGTGGGAGAAGGAACTTTGAAGTCTCAGAAAAAACAAACAGAAAGAAGTGTTCCATATGGGCTTATGAGGAGTTTGAGAAAGGTAACATAAGGGGTGTGATTGACAAAAGATTAAGTGGCCAAGAAGTGAATTTGGAGGAAGCCAAGAGAGTGCTTATGGCTTGTTTTTGGTGCATACAGGAGCAGCCATCTCAGAGGCCAACAATGAGCAAGGTTGTGCAAATGATAGAAGGTGTGACAGATATTGAGAGGCCACCACCCCCAAAATCTAGTAGCAATGCCACCGCTATGTCCACTATTGCAGCATCATCAGCTCCAACTTGCTCCCAATCTTCATCTTTGTTAATTAATTGAGTCTTCTCCCTTGGCTTTGGGAAGCAACATAGAGAACATTAGTTCATCACTTTTAATGTCATATGCATAGCAATACTCCTTCCTATTTTATTGTTATTTTATGGATTGTTTCTGGATTATGTTGATATGGGGTTTGTCTGTTCTTGATTCTGCCCCTTTTGTACATTACATGATGTATAACTGCCTGCTGTCGGAATGGTATTATCTTTGATTCCTGCGACTAATTTACCCATTAGTGCAATTTCAAAATAAGCAAGTGAGCCGAGGAACCAAAAATGAATATTAATATTAAGGCCTTTTTTTTTTTTTTTTCAGAATATGTAGTGAGAATAATATTAGTACATTTTCAAAATAAAGTTGGCACTTAGATTTTGTTTTTTTTTGAGATAATACGCTATAACCTTTATAAAAGTTATAGCTTTTTCCATCTTTGTATTACTTTTAAAATGGATGTAAGTCAAAATACTTTTAAGACATCATAAATTTATAATTAAATAATACTATAAAAACACTGAATTTAATTATAATATATTATTAATATGAAAATATTTTTATATAAATATTTAATTATATATTATTATATTATTAAAAATATTTGTCTCTTAGGATAATTATTTTTTTATGTGACTCTTATAATAATTACTTGATATACATATAATGTTATATAATTGATCATCATTGTAAAATACTTTACATTGATACTATTTCAAAATTAATATAAAAAATTTTATGTTATCAATACATTCAAATTAAATTTATAAATAGTACAAAATTTGAAATGTATTATGATTTCACATTCACTGATGCTTGTAGAGTCATATCATATCTCAAAAAAGGAAAAACTCATATCTCATCATGTCACTAAAATAGTTCATACTTTTAGTTAATTATTAGTACGGGAGGAGATTCTTTTAAAATAGGTCTTTCATTTTAAACTCTCAAAATTTGAATTATGCTAAACTTAAACTAATCAGGTTTGAGTTGAATTAATTTATTATGGAATAAAATTCTCCTAATATTAGTTTTTTTTAATCTCAAACTTGCCATTTTATTTAATAAAAATAAATATTAAATTACTTAAACTAATTAAAAATCACATTAGAGTTTTAATAAATACTTACTAAAATATTTATTGACATTTATGATTGATAGAGTTTTACAATTAAACTAAAGTCATGATAAAATATGAATAAAAAATTATATATCATAGGCAAAAATTTTACAGTGGTAACGATTTTTTTCTTTTATTATTATTTTTTAATGGAATATGCACATCCATCTTCATGGACAATACCTTTCATTCCACCTCAAGTTTATTATTGATAATATCGTTTAATAAGAGGAAAAGGCATCTGATTCTGAACTAATAGCTGCAATTATTATTATTATTACTATTATTATTATTATTTTTCACCAACATTTTCGTATGATAAATTATTACTAGTGCTCAGAGTGAGAACTGGGAATCCAGTGATTTCTAAAGAAAGGATATATCCATTCAGCTAACCTCATGACACCAAACAAATCTAAAAAACCATAATGAATGTTAATTTTTGTTACAGACTCATTATGGAGTCAAGTTCAAGTAGCATGATGATTGCAGCAATTTTCATTTTCATAATAAGCCCAGTGATTGGTAAGTACTAGCAAGTATCACAAACACAGTTCCACCAAAAACTGAAAGCAGGGTCAAGCCCAAAACGCCTTGAAAAAGCCCCCAATAGTGTTGTAATACTACTCAACAGTGATAGTGAGTGCGCACAAGCGCCAAGAATACCGAATGCACAGTGCTCTCTCTGTTCAGCTGGGGAACCGCGTCTCCGCCCGCTCCCGTCCTCGCCGGACGTCCGATATGGACGCCTCCTCTGCCGGCAATCCCCCAACCTCCTCCTCCTCCACCGCCGCAGCCGCAGCAGCATTATCTCGCGATAAATTGAATTTCTCGCCCGATTATCCGGCGAGAGTATCCCTCACCCCCGATCAGGTGAAGCGCTGCAGGGAAGCGCTCTCCTTCTTCAAGGAGAAGCTCCACACTCCTCATAGAATCGCGCAAGAGTTCGCTCACTTGCAGGTAGTAACCACTTCCTCAGCGTTTTTATTTTTATTTTTATTTTTTCAATTTTTGTTCCTGATTTATGATTATTGTTCAAATTTTGCTATATACTTTGGCATTTCTTGTACCGTATTGTTTCTTTGAGTTCGTGTGTTTTTGGCTATTGTGGATTGTGAATTTTGTGTGATGTTGATTTCTCAGGCGAATAGGATAACGCCAAGCGAGATGAGGAGAAGATGCACTGTGGCTTTTGATGCTGTCAATTTGCGCAAAAATCGATACACTGACGTTGTGCCATGTAAATAGTTTCATTTTCTTCTTACGTTAATTTGTATTTGAGATTTCATTATTTGAGTAAAATTGAAGTTACAATTGAGAATTAAGACTTGAGACTTTGATCTCGTGGAGCTTTGCAAATTATTTATGTATTTGTTTGGTTCAGTTGACAGTAACAGGGTTGTTCTCAAATCAAGTACTGATTATAGGCCTGCAGCACAGGGGTATATCAACGCAAGCTTCATCTCGGTAGGAATTTCTGTGTTTTTTGTTTATTTGATATGTTTGTGGTCTCAAATAGGTTTTGGAAGGAGCTTTTGGAGATGAAATTCTTAGTTTGACCCTTGCATTGCATGTGCATCTTAAATGCAGACCACTTCCCCTGCAACTGTATCCCAGTTTATAGCCACACAAGGGCCATTGCCACATACTTATGAGGATTTCTGGGAAATGGTTATCCAATATCGCTGCCCTGCGATTGTGATGCTTACTAGGTTGGTCGACAATTACAAGGTACTTGCTTACTCGGTGTTGATGATCAATTTTCTGTCATCTTCATATTTGTTTAATATATATGTATTTTTTTCTTTCTATAGATGGTAAAGTGTGGAGATTATTTTCAAGCTGAGGATGGACCCAGAGAATGTGGTAATATCTCTATTATCGGTAAATGGATAAAATCTACTGAAACTTCACTGTTGTTGCGCCATTTGGAGGTGAACCATAGAGAGGTGAGATGATTTTCTACGTAGGGTTTGTTTGGTTTAATTTTTCGGAGAAGGTTTTTTGAAATAAGATCTTTTAAACGAAGGCCTTTTAGAGGAATTACCTTTAAAAGAATAATTTTTGTTTGGTTTGAATATGTCAAAAGTAAGTTTAGAAGAATGAATTTTGTTTGGATAGGATAAAGTAAAATTATTTTTGGTTGTTGATGTGAGAGTAATAGTAAGATTCCTTTTCAAAAGACCTTTTTCTAGAACAAAAAATAACTTCAAGAATACTTCTTCCAAAAGGCCTTTTGGAATTTTAAAAAGTCTTCTATAAAGGACCTTTACATATTCAAACACATTAGTTACGGTGTATTTTTATTCTCATTCCAATAAAAAGTCTTCTGGTCTCCCCAAAAATGTATCTAAACAGGCACTTGCACTAGTTGTTACTTTTAAAAGCTGTTCTGGTTATATATCTGTCTTTAAAGAAAACTAAATGCCAAATTCTGATTTTTTTTTTTTTTGGCTGGCCAAGCATATTGCATCAATATATATCAGCTTGAAATATTATTCACCTTAAGTTATATATGTGGGATCTTGTTTTTTGGAAGATATATTATTTTTCCCTAATAAAATTTCTTCTCCTATATATATCATCACAAGTTAATGTCTCAATTTTGGAAGGCACTCAAAGTTTCTCTCCACCATCAAGATGTATAGCATTGTGGTTCATATTAAACTATGGTTGATATTGTTGCAGGCAGAAGATCCACCATTATCTGTTTTGCACATTCAGTATCCTGAATGGCCTGATCATGGAGTTCCTAGAGATACATCTGCTGTACGTGAGATTTTGAAAAGATTGTACCATTTGCCGCCAAACCTTGGCCCAATAGTGGTGCACTGCAGGTTCATCTCACTTCTTGCTTCTTTGATTGTTTATTTTTTTTTGATGATGATGACAATCATACGCATACATGTCTGAGACAAACTTTCTCGCCCAGTGCAGGTATTGGTAGAACTGGAACATACTGCACAATTCACAACACAATTCAGAGGATACTTGCCGGTGATATGTCTGCTTTAGATATTGCTAATACAATAGCTATGTTCAGGTCCCAGCGAATTGGAATGGTTCAGACCCAGGTAGCTGGCTTTGCTAATTTGATATTTTGATTATCATTACTAAATGTACTGATTTTGCATGAAATGACGTGTATACTTGGTTAGATCACATATTAATTACGTTCCATTTCTAAACTAAATAAAATCCAAGAGGTTTTGAAATCCAGGAACAGTGATGATAGGGTACCCTGTTTTGCATGATGGTAATGAAGGCAGGTTGTATATTCCTTTTTCTATCCAAAAATTTGAAAAAAAAAAAAATGAAGGCAGGTTGTTGCAACTTGCAAGTAAATAGGCTAGATAGTTAGGCAATGATGAAATTACAAGTTAAAAGTTTGGAGGAATCCTGTTTTCCTAAAGTCGAAATGTATCAATTCCTTCCTTTCTGTTGACAAAAGAAGAATTATTTAGTACTGGGAAAGGAGGTTTTTGTTACTAGTTTTAGGGAAATAAACTTGAGAGATTAATTTACAAGGACTTGCACAGGTTGAACAAAGCCATTTTTTATTCCAAAAAAAAAAAAAAAATCTGTTGAATGGAAATTGATACAAGTATAACCATTATGATACAATCGACAACAGTTGACAAGTTTTGTACTCTGTTACATTTACATTTATTGTATACAAGATCAGGTTATGACATAGTTATTTTGCATCTTCCACCAAAAATGTCGTTTATCGAATGTAATTGAGTCGACATTTTAATTTGAACCCAATTTCCAACACTAATGAGACTCTTCATAATGTGGTTGTATACAATAGTTCTGGTGTGAATATTATTTGGATTTAATTGGTATGCATTGTCAGTGTAAAACTCTTTTATACTGATATTCAATCATGTCTTGCCATATAGGCAAATGTAGTTAACTCTCACACCCACTACCTCAAAAGGAAACCACCTTTGCCTATATGGTAGCACATGATTGGATGTCAATGTAAAAGAGTTTTATATTGACAGTGTATACCAATTAATCTCATATTATTTTTTACAATTTTGTTTAAATCTTTTAGCTTGGGGATATAAGAAATTTATTTTTGATTCATGTCATAAAGACTTGACAAAGTTTTACTTTGGTTGTCGACTACCTAATAAAACCCTCCTCTTTTATCTGGGCTTGGGACCCGCCATGACAAAATACTATGGTATCGTTTGATTTATGTAGCTGACTCTACTTTGTAGGACAAGACTTAGTTGTTGTTGAATATAGGTAACCTATTTTTGAGTGAGTTGCACTAACCTTGTCTTGTTTCAAAAATTACGTGACCTATTTTGAATTTTCATGAGATAAATATTTGCCCTATTAAAGTCTTTTCTAGACATATACCCCCTCTTTATAGATGAAAAGTCAAGGACTGGAATTTGTTGTAATTTTGTAAACTAGAGGAAAGAAAAAACTTAGGGAAGGTCACATTCTAGCTCTCTTCCCTGCAATCCTTTGGTTCAGGAGGCCTCATTTTACCGACCACTTGGAATCCATCCCATGAAGGATCCTATTTTACTATTCTGGCTCGCAATCCCCTTGTTCCCTCTGGACACCCCTATAATTAGTACCATTCAGCAAAAATACAGCTACTGCTACTACTTTTGCACTCTGGCTTTCCCCTTCTATATACTTTCTCTTTGAACTTCTCGGTGACTCTCTCTGCTTATCAGGATCAGTACGTTTTCTGCTATGAAGCTATCATAGATGAATTGGAAGACCTTATATCTCTACAGCAGTGAGAGTAGAAGGGTACGTACTTTACCTACGCTCCCTTTGAATTTTTACAAATACTATAATCTGTTCAGCTCCTGAAATCCTTTTTTATGTCAATTATCCGTATCCTTTGATAATTATGTTATGTCCTCATTGAAAATTATTCTTTTGGTAGCATGATGAATTTCTGTCTTGTGTTATGTAAATCCAGTGCAGGACCAAGGGATGCTAAGCTGGTTGCCTCATTTTGAAGCCAGTTTCCAATTCTTCCACTTTCTATTTGGGTCCAGCAATGGCTGTGTCTCCCGGCAGCTGAGTATGAACTATTGGCATTCTGGAGATTTATGAATTTCACTGAACTCATGTTATGCTCAAAATTTCATGTATAATAGCAGGCAGGGAAAATCTAACAAATATCAGCATCCTTTTCATTACATTACTTAATTTATGTTGGGAAACACCCGGACATAGTTACTACAACAATCTGAATTCCACTGTCCTGTTGTTTCTATTTTAACTGCTTGTAGCATGGTTTTGGGATTTCCAAACGGGAATTCAGACATGCGATTTTAACATGGGCGCTTAACGTTTTGGTCCATCGATGGATCAAATATCCTCCACCGTCAGATATTAATTAAAAATCATGAATGGCTGAAATATAATTGACCCTTTTCTAGTGTCCAAGCGACATGTACTTGCTTGCGCATGAGAGCTGTCGATCTTTGACTATGTTAGGGTTATATATGAGAACTGAGAACTGGCTATGATTTCCTCTGGGATTGATTACTTTGGTACAAGTGAAGGTAGTCACTCCTTGTTTGCATTTACTTCAAGCCGACCAACTACAATTTTATAGGCTCACTTTTTGCTCCTAGATTCCTAGGTGATGGCTCGTTAGGGCTTTCCTAGTCAGAGGTTACTGTAGTGTGACAGCAACTTAAGAACAACCAAACCATTCTTTGACATCTATACACCCGGTGCGGGTTCAGAAGCTTTCCGGATAAGTGTCAAGTATGGTAAGTCTGTAAGAAGATTTTGTAATTGATTATAGATAATTGTTGGTTGTCGATGGCCAGATATGGACCAAAAAAGGTCATAGCTACGAAATATTAACATACATCGGTCTAAACCCCCCCCCCCCCCCCCCCAAAAAAAAAAAAACAAAAAACAAATTTTAGCAATGAAAAAGCCGAAGCCACTTGTCACTAACAACCTGACAAGGGCCACCTCACATGGGAGATGGATCAGGGAGATACACTCCATGTTCAAGGCAAATAATTGATACATAGCTTTCTCCCTCTTTTCTTGGCTTTGTTTTTCATCGATCTATACATAAGAAATTTCCTTGAAGTTTCACTTCTAAATGAAAGTATCGGATCAAGTTATCTAGTACGTTGTTGGAATACTTTGGAGTCTCTGGGTAACAGAAAGCGTAGCGTGGTTTACAAAACCAAAAGCTTACATCGAGATTGGTCCGAATCTAGTTTGCTTCGTGCCTTGTCCATATTTTCAAATTTGCGTGTTTTGGATGCCCATAGGAGAAAATCTACTTCTGCTGAGAAGTGTGGCTTCCCTCATTTTGAACGTGCATTGTTAGGGGAAAAGAGAAAGAACGGAAGGAAAACAAAGAATTGCATAGTTTTTTTTTTCAAGCTGAAAATTGCGTTGAGGTGAAAACATATGGAGCTACCGGTACCTTTACGTATTTTGAAAAATGTAACTGTTGACATTGTTCTCACAGTTTCAAGAGATAGAGCAATTAAAGTTACTTTTCCTTCCAATAAACATATTTTTTGATATTTCAACTTGTGTCCTTATTTTTATGAGAGGCTTAGCTGCTTATAACCTGTCTAATAGCATATTGGTAATTGATGCTAGGATGCATGTGATTTCAACAAAAAAGAAAAAAGAAAAATGTAAAAGTTGGGTTCTTCTGATCGAAATGCCCTTATTGAATCTGACAAAATACCAAAACGATGAAACCATTTTTAAGCACATTTTTAATTTTTACCACACAAGAGTTCATACCTTTTTTTTTTTTTTGTTTTTTGTCTAACATTTAACAAATATTCAAAATGCTTTCCTAATTGCAATCTTAAAATAAGCCATTAGAAGCAATCTAGTAATGAGAAATTTAGATAATTTATACGAGATACTAGATTCAAACTTCATTATTGTCAATATATTAAAAAAATCTTAATCATCATTCTTAATTATCGTCAATATACTAAAAAAACCTTATGATTCAAATTTTATAGTCATTATTTTAAAATTTTATCTAATCATCATTCTTAATCTAAAGTTAAGTAAATAATTATTTGTATAATTTTATGTATCAAAATGTAAAGAATTATATGACTTGCACATTATTATACCAATTGCTGTCTGATTAATTATAAATGAGTTTAACGGAGATAAAGTTTGATTTTTGTAATTATAGGTGCTGCTAAAAGCAACTTCAAGGAATCATGTTTCGTCAAAAACAAAAATAAATTAGTATAAAAACACAATTGAAAAGTTGGTTATAAAATAGGTCCAAGATGAGGGGTGAGGAGGGATGAGATTAAAATGGAACCCTGACAATATAAATTACACCCTTAACTCAAAAGGGTTCTAAGTTCAACTTTTGGAACGCGCGACATAATTTGACTTTGGAATTGGTTTTGTCTTTACCCAAACCTTTTAATTATTAAAGAATAAAGAGAACTTCTTATCATACTGTATAATATAATAAATTGTTTAAATTTATCGTATTTTTAATTTAATTTTGATGCAATGATAATATAAAAATATTTAATCAAAATCTTTTATTTATACAATGATTTAAGTGTGAAGTAAGCCTAAAATTCAATTATATATTTTTTTGTATATTAATAAAATTTAATTAGTATATACTGATAATATAAAATATTGAAAAATTATAATATTGAAATATTAAAAAATAAGAAATTATAATAGATTTCTCATTATAATGGATAATTATTTATATGAGTTAATATTTTTTATTATTTCTATTGATCGATAATATAAAATTATTTTATACTATTAATACATTTAAATTAAATTTATATTAATAATAATAAAATTTAAATTCAAAATTTTTTATAAACTATCTAAATTTTTTACCATTAAACTATTTCTAACAACTTGAAATTCAATCATATTTACCATATAACAATATGCAGTGCGTCCAAATTATTTATTTATTTATTTTTCTTCTGTAAAATCAAATATATTATTATGTTCATCAATAGCGGCAAGGTAATTCTTGTGATTTTGAGAGCAACAAGGTAGTGAAGAGAAAAAAACCCAACGAGAGCATAATGGAAAAACGTTTTCACCAGCACAGTCAAAACAACGTTAATTGTAGTGTGGTGTAGTGGGGGGTTGTGTTTGTTTTTTTGACCATCGCTGAAAGTAGAACACCAACAAAGAAAGCAGAGAGAGAAAGAAACAACGAAAGAGAGAGAGAGTAAACTTCTTCTGAGCTTTTGCGTGTAGCAGCAGTCCCAGGGCACCGCAGCGTGTCTGTGTCTGAGAAAATCAGAGAGAGAGAGAGAGAGAGAGAACACTGTCTCAACTGTGCCCCTTTTCTTCTTCTTCTTTTTCTTCTTCTCTATCTGTATGTGCTTCACTGCAGTTCCTCTCCGATCCCCTTGACCCACCATAGCCATTCATCTCTTTCTCTTGTACCCTAAATGGCACACATGCAACTTCTCTCAGATCTCTGCTGCTGGTACTTTCCTAACCCCATCAAGTGCCTATATTGGTTCCACACCTCTATTGGGTTGCGTCGCCTAAACTTTTATTCATGCGGGGTTCCTTTTTTTGTCAAAAAAAAAAAAACCATTTAGTCAAATTAGTTATTGGGTATCTCTAATTTTCCTCTGGATGTTGCTGCTGTTGTTTATTTCTGAACTGGGTTTGATTTGTTTCTTATATTTCTTTTTGTTTTCTTTTTTTAATTGCTAATATCTGGATTTTTAACCTTTTTATTGGGGGAAAAATATCAGATTTGGTGACGTTAGTAGAGTTGATGGACTGGAGCTGTAAAGGTGATCAGAATTGGTATGATCAAAATTTGTGCCTTGACTATAACATTCCTGTGAATTGAAGGCTGTCTCTTGAGTTGCAGCTTCTTATATAGTTCAGTTCAGTTTTTTTGATATGAACTCCTCAGCAAAATGAAGTGAGGTTTTCTTGTTTCAATCTATAGAGCGTATTGTATGGACATTGTGTACGGAGAGTAAAACTATAGTCTCTAGCAAGTGAACATTAATATGGGTGGTATTTGCTCAAAGTCATGGAAAGCCACTGTAGATGGTGTAGCTGTAGATAATGCTCTTAGTGAAAGCTCAAGACATGCTAATGGCCATGCTCATAATGAGCCTGCAATGACTTATCAGTCTATTGGGCTTCCCGGAAATAGTATAAATATAAATAGCAATTCAACTCTGCCTCCTGTTGATGATGACTTGGATAAGCATGAAAGGGGATCATTTTCGTTTACTGGAATGGAAAAGGTATCATATGGGCCGAGTGCAGATGATATCAATGATGGCATTCCTCGCCTGTCCAGGGCTTTGTCGCATAAGTCTAGATCAACCAAGTCCAAGCAGGCTGCTGTAAAGGTATGTTACCACCCTCATGTTTGGATTAGTTTACATTGTATTTGAAAAGCTTATAATCACAACACTCGAGCAAGAGCATTTGGCTGAAAAGGCGTTTTTGTGTAAACATTAACCAAAACCAAACATATACAAACCTTAGAGCTGTATGCTGAAGAAGGGTAACTATGTATGTCTATTTTTTGGGTATTAAAATGATTGAAACTGCAAGCCAGTTATTTCTGATTACAATGGAATCACTAACAGGTTCATCCCTTAGAATGTCTATCATAACTGAATACAACTTGACTTGAATTAATCTTATATTAAGTGGCAGTGCTAATCTCCAAACCCCCTAGATGTCGCCTGACGACCCTTGAACGAAACCACACTAACCAATGGGTGCCTTGATATGTAATCAGGCAATGAAAGAACCCAAGGTTCAGATGGGAGTCAGTTAGAACATGATTTTAGTAGTTATTTATGGATGGTCTTCTAAGGTAACCGTATCCATTTGAACTATGATACTTGATGGAATCAACACAAATGATTTGCTTCAGATGTGGAGGCTGCAGTCATCTGATCTTATGCTCTGGCATCATTGTAAGCTTTGGAAGTTTTCCTTGTTTTGGGGCAAGAAATGCATTTTTTGCCCTGTGTTTGATGTTTTATTGTAGGTGCTAGAGTTTCTAGACAACAATCTCAACCATTACAATTTGTTTGTGACAGATTTATATTCTCAGCCTACTTCAGTTATTTTAGATGAAATATAATGATTTATTCCGGTGACTTTCTTTGCTGGTTCTGCAAAGTGAGTGCATATATTATCCTCCAACTTTGTAATTTGTACTATTTCTTCCAGTAAAATCTTCCTTTGTTATCCCGAAAAGAAAAGTTAGTTTGTTTCTTTGCCTTTTTGTATCTTTGCCCTCTTCTTTCTTTCCCTGCTTACATCTTAGATATTGAATCTAAATTGTATGGCTAGTTCTCTAAATATTTGCTGGTCTCGCTATGATATAGAGACGACCATTCAATAAAAAGAGGGTAGAATTTGTGCCAAAAGATATATCTGATTTGTAGAAAAGTGTTTACATATATTGTGTTTTTATACTTTTGCTAATGAGCTAATACCTCACATGGTACAGATCCCTGTCTTAAAGACCAATGTGTGCTTTATGTCATGGATTACATCTCTGCCCTTCCCTTTAGATTGTCTTTTTTGTCTTACCTCTTGGTGTGTTACAGGTATCCGAGGTGAGTTCACTTTTGGGCAGAGCTGGTACAGCTGGGCTTGGCAAGGCTGTAGAAGTCTTGGACACATTAGGCAGTAGTATGACAAGTTTGAATCTTAATAGTGGTTTTACATCAGGCGTGACAACAAAAGGAAATAAAATTTCAATTTTGGCATTCGAAGTTGCAAACACAATTGTGAAGGGTGCCAACCTGATGCAATCTCTTTCAAAAGAGAACATTAGGCATTTAAAAGAAGTGGTTCTACCATCTGAAGGAGTGCAAGATTTAATATCCAAAGATATTGATGAACTCCTAAGAATTGCTGCAGCAGACAAGAGGTAGATTATCATGAATATTTTTTATGATCTCTTCTCTTAGTAGCTTTCTACCTTCAATTTGGAGCTTATTCTCTTCTCTTGTAATGTTTTGGCAGAGAAGAATTGAAAATCTTTTCTGGTGAAGTTGTGCGTTTTGGAAATCGTTGTAAAGATCCTCAGTGGCACAACCTTGATCGTTATTTTGAGAAGTAATCCTAGTTGAATTGATTTAGTTTTACCTTATATTTTTTGCAACATTTAACATTGTGTGAGTTATGGTTTGCTTTGACTTTATGATGTTTAGGTTACGTTCAGAGCTTACACCACAAAAGCAATTGAAAGAGGAGGCAGAGATAGTGATGCAACAACTAATGACACTTGTTCAATATACAGCTGTGAGTGCATCTGTTATTAGGAACACTGCATACACCTGTTATTAGGAACAGCACATACACTTGTCTTGCTCAGATTTGTATGCTGACCTCATAGCTTTTAATTTCTTCTTCATTGAAGTGTATTGATCCCTTTTCACTTGTAGACTTCATTTGGGATAGGATTACTCTTTTGGCATTCATTTGGTGCTCTGCTCGTGGTTTGTTTAATGGTTTCTCTCTATCTGAAAATACAAAGTGATTGGCATGCACTGTTGCATGGTTTATCCACTTAAGGTTTAGTTGTTAATTTTTGGCTTCTTTATGAGGATGCCTTATCCTGTTTTGTGCTCTTTTCTTCTTCCAATAATTTTTTTTTTGTGTCAAAAAAAAAAAACGTTATTGTTTGTGCAGAATTGAGGTAAAACCGTGTTCTGGTTCTAGTTTGAAGTTTTTTTTATCCCACTTATTATCTTAAGTTGAATGTCTTTAGTTATGGTATAGCTGTCAACATAGAACATCCCTGAAACACTAATTATACAAAGAAAATAAAGTTGTCTCAGTGTATTTTGTAATTGTAGTATTCTGTTGATTCTCTTGACTTGTTGCTGCAGACATGTTATGCTATTGGTAATTTGTTTTAGAGATTCACCGAAACTCTATCTTTAATTGGATATAAGCATTCATTTCTGATATTGCCAAATTTTTATATAGTATATTTCCACTTTATAGCTGAAGTTTTAATCTTAGATATCTTCACTGTTGTACAGCTTGTTGAGCTTACTAAAACAGTCTCTAAGATGGTGTTTGGTATGGGGTAATCTATCTGGATTATTGGTAATGTTAGATTAAATTACCTAGACTGACAAATTTATCTTATTTGGTTGCATCATTTTACTGGTAATCCATATTTCTAAGATAATCCACATTACCTTCCAAGTGATAATCTACATTACCCCCATGGGTGGTGTCTATCTGCATTACCACCCAAGTGGTAATCTTTCAAATTTTTTTTCACAAAATGCCCTCTCCACTTGTTTGTTTGCGAATCGCGTTCGGTTGCAGTGCGATCCCCCCGTGCTCGTGTTCCTCGGCTGCAATGTGTTCCTTGGTTTCTTCCTCGTGGTTGTGTGTTCCCCCCTCACTGGTTATTGAATTTGTGCTGTTTCAATTTTTGATTCTGTCGTTTCAGTTTGTGATATGTGATTGTGAATCTACCTATTATCATGAATTTGCTATTTCAATAAGAAATAGTTTAACCATTTAATATTTTTATTTGTTAAAATCGGCATCTGTAACCAATTTATGGTCCAAACAGCAAATGAGCAAGGGGACCAAACAGCAAACATTTTTATCAAAATGCCGTATTTATAAACTTTTTTTAAAAAATAGTTTAACCATTTGATATTATACATAAATATATTTAATTACATCAATATCTAAAAAATTATTATAATTATTACTATAATAAATTTAATTAAAATAAAATTATTATTATTGTTATTAAAAAAATTAATTATAATAAAATTATTATTATTGTTATATAATAATAATAACAATAATAATAATTATAATAATAATACTTTTTGTTTGGAGGGCATTTTAGTAAAAGATATATTACCTAATAATCTTTTTGATGTACCAAACAAGGTAATGTGGATTGCCAGTTAGATTACTTATGTATACTAAATACTATATTGTAACATTATTAGCAATTTAAAAGGTGGCAATATTTCTGAATGGTAATCTGGATTACCATTAATCCTGTTAGGCAATGTGTCAAATGCCCTCCAAGATATTACTTTCTGGTCAATATACTGAAACTTTTTTTTTGTGTTTTTTTTTTGTTTGGGGGGGGGGGGGTTGCAGGAATTATATCATGAATTGCATGCCTTGGACAGATTTGATCAAGATTATCGGCGCAAGCTTCAAGAAGAGGACAGTTCAAATACCACACAAAGAGGTAAATGCTGGCCTGGATAAAACAATCATTAAGTCTTGTGTTCTTGTATTGTGTATTAAAAAAATAGTTATTCTGTATAGAATCATCTTATTTATGGTAGGTTTGCACCAAAGAAATGTGTTGACGCTATCAAGTTTACAGTAGCTGTAAACTTATGAAAAGGAAAAATATATATATATATATATATATATATATATATATATATATATATTAAGACAAAACAATCAACAAGTTTGTACCGAAGAGTGACGATAAAAAAGAAAATGTCAGGACATGAATTTGGGCTCCATGACCAGCAGATAACCAAGGCAGACTATAGGCTTGCCCAGGTCATGCAAGCCTCCAAAATTTGTCAATAACTAATATTCAACTTCCCAAGAAGTAGAAAGCATTATTAACTTGCAAAATAACATTTAAAAGATTTCTCAAAATTACAATCTATCTTTAACTTTATAGAGAAAATCTAAAATAGACACTACAGGGCCTCTGAAACATAACATATCCAATAGGTGAATTTCCTTTACCAATTTATTTTTAAACAAAATACTACAACAAAAATTCTGTACTGCCCCAAATAAAAATCCTGCTTGTAGAAATAATGGAGCAATTGTAATAGAACTAAACCTGCAAAACTTCCAAATGTTTTTCTGTAACAAATTGCCAATTGCCAGAATGAAACAATCTGTCGAGCTCACAAAAATAACTGTAGATTCCATTGATGAAAAGGAGAACTCTGGAAATGAAGTCACAACAACTATTTTCTTCCATAACTGTAGCAAGGGTAATGAACTCTGGAAAATATGACCACTCCACTCCTATTGAGTACACCTGAGAACCTCCAAAACCTCACACCACTTTTAACTTTTGTACTCCTTGCTCTCTCCAAATCCCAAAATGAATATCATTCATTAAAAACTGGAATGGGATCTTTCATTGAAACAGAGGGATGGGAGATCAATCATTTGTTGAAGAATTAGCAGGAAATTGTTTCCTTCTATTGTGTAATGTTTTTTTGTTGAAGTGAACAACAATTTTGTAGTGCATGGTGTAATTTGAGTTTTATACAACCGATCAATTTGCTATTTGTCTTTATAGGTTCAACATATTGTAACGCCTGTGTCTGGAACATAAATCTTCGTCCAGATGTCTGAAAATCTGATCAAGTATTTACTATTTAGGAAAAGAATGTTATCACTATGTAGTCTTTGTTACCACAGTGAGTATTCTTATTTTTAGGTGATCAATATTTATCACATGTAGGAGACAGCCTCGCAATTTTAAGAGCAGAATTGAAGAGTCAAAAGAAGCATGTGAGAAATTTGAAGAAAAAATCACTGTGGTCCAAGATTTTGGAAGAGGTAACAAAACTATTATTTCTTAATTCTTATATTTTTGTGAGTGAATTTAGGAGTGTTCATTGTGATGGAAGTTCAAACTTTAATATAGGAGTTGTTGATTAAGTTGTCCTGTACTGTCAATGATTTAGCATCTAAAAAGCATTTTCCTGCATTCTTTGAATTACGTTTACTATCGTTTTTTTTTTTTTTTTTTTTTTTTTTTGGGAAGTTTCATTTAACCTCTATTCTTTTCACTAGTTGAAGTTTACCTCTTTCTCCGCTAGTAAGTCTCATTTTCTATAAAGAAAGCTCAATAGTCTTTTCAGCCTCTTTACCTTCAGCATATTTCTTGTCATACAAATATAAAATCTGGTTATTGTATCTGCAGGTGATGGAAAAGCTTGTAGACATTGTCCATTTTCTACATTTGGAGATACATGAAGCATTCGGCAGTGCTGGTATGCTTTCAAGAATTGCAAAGATTATTGATTATGACTAGCTAAGGGCATCTATATTCTTTTATTGCTTGTTCCCTGAGTAGGGATAATGGGGTAAGGGAGAGGTATCAAGTTTTTCCCCTGGCTTGTATAAGTCAAATGTGCAGGGGTCTGTTCATAGAAAGAGTATATTATTTGTTGATGGAAGGAACTCTCTTTGCTGTCATTAAAATATTTAGTGCATAAAAGTCTGGATATGATATTCAGCAAGAGGCAACAGAGCCCATTCATTCGTGTAGTTCTAAGTTCTTTGATATGAAATTGTATGCATAAATTTTGGCGAAGCTAGATTCACATCTCATTAGATTTTTTCCTATACTTGTTTTTTGCAAATGAATTTTCTGACCTGTTGACCTTGTCCCAACCTTTTCTTCTACTTTAGTCTGTCTCAGTTTTGTAGTTTTTATTCCTTTCTTTTCTCCTGACAAGCCGTGGATCATCCTTTTGTTTTGTTATGATGCCAGATTGAATAAAATGTGTTTTTTATACTTGTTTTCCTATTCAAACTTGCAGATACTGATAAACCAGTAAAAGAGTCTCCGGGCAACTTTAAGAAGTTGGGGTCTGCTGGTCTCGCTTTGCATTATGCAAACATTATCACTCAAATTGACACTCTTGTGAGTTCCACAATTTTACTCAAATTATGCAGTCTGTAATATTTCTAGTTTTCTTGGAAGTTCAAATTATCTATGTTAGTTGACGTTAAAAAAAGTCTTACAATGTTGTTTCTTATTTCTTCTATGTTTTAATAACAAAAACTTGAGAAGGGGAAAGAAAAGCAGGGAAATGAAAGCATTTACACAAAAAAGCATAATAGTGCATTGTTAGAGAAACTTCTTCCACCTCAAAGTCAGCTTCCTAAGTATAGCAATATTAGGGGGGTTTGGTGGTATTTTTGGTTTTACTTGTTTTTTGCATCATTTCCGCAGAATGTTATTAAACCCTGGCTGTGTCTTCCTCAAGACCGTTGCCCCTTTATGAATTCCTGTTCATATCCTTCTTTTTGTTATTATTAATTCGTGTTCACAACTTTTGGTTTTTATTATCATCATCATTATTATTATTACCTGTTCTCAACAGAGTCTGACTCAACATCATTATTGTGACTGATCAAATTAAAAAGAACACACAACAATTATAGCATATGCAAATTAATATTTTATGTCATTTTGCATTTTGCTAGTTTCTAAATCTATTTTAATGAATAGCTAATATTTCTTTTCATTTTTGTATAATGGTTTCAGCTATAAAAGTAGAAAACGTCTATATAATAGTTAAATGATAATAAGTGTAATAATATTTTTAGTTTTCAAAGAATAATTCTGCATCTGAGAAGATGATTGCAAGATGTTTGTGAAGGTAGCCCCGAGTTGACATTTTAAGTTAATCAGGTGTCTCGTTCAAGTTCTGTACCTCCTAATACAAGGGATGCCTTATATCAAGGGCTGCCACCTAATGTAAAATCAGCACTGCGATCAAGGTTACAGTCATTTCAAGTTAAAGAAGAGGTGCTTATCCCATTGCCAAAGATTGTGCTTCATTTCCTATCTATTATGACCAAATTTTTAAGTCCAAATTTGACATGAAGGAAACATTCTTGCAGCTAACGGTCCCACAAATCAAAGCTGAAATGGAGAAAACTTTGCAGTGGCTTGTTCCTATTGCCACTAACACAACAAAGTAAAATTTGCTAGCCTTACTCAGTAATTCTTAAATATGCTAGAATCGTATTTGGTACAATACTTTACATTTGTTTAAATTCGCTTTCCATTACGGCCAATAAACAACAATGCTCATCATTCTGTTCGAAACAACCAATTCAGTTTGCTTTGATTATTAACCATTTGATATTTAGAGTTGCTTTAGCCATATTACCATTAAGTTTTACACTCTCTCTTCTATTATTTTATTACCATTAACCTCTATGTGTTCTGTTCTATTGTATAATTATCTCTTTCAATTGGTTTTATTCAGAGCTCATCATGGCTTTGGATGGGTTGGAGAATGGGCAAATACAGGGTGAGTACAGAATTTCAGATTTGTTTCCTCCATGTTTATGTTTCAGATCTTTTCACTTATCAAGCTTGTATAGGTCTGAGGTCAACCGTAAACCCGTGGGCCAGACCGACTTGTTGAGAATCGAGACACTACACCATGCTGATAAAGAAAAAACAGAAGCATATATTCTTGAACTGGTTGTCTGGCTTCATCATCTTGTCAGCCAAGTAAGAGTTGGCAATGGAGGAGTAAGGTCTCCAGTCAAGTCTCCGATTCGTTCTCCGACCCAGAAGACGGGACAGTTATTTACGCAGAAAGCCTGCTCTAGTTCTCCCATGTTGACAGTTGAAGATCAACAAATGCTTCGCGATGTCGGCAAGCGAAAGCTGACACCAGGCATAAGTAAGAGCCAGGAATTTGACACTGCCAAGACTAGGTTGAGCAAACACCATAGGCTGAGCAAGAGTAGTAGTCATTCCCCAATCAGTGAAAGTAGTAAGAATGATATATTCTCAACACGGAGGCTTCCTTCCATTCCTGTCATTGACTTTGATATTGACCGAATGAAGGCCTTGGATGTCATTGATAGGTTGGATACCATTCGGAGTTCATAATTGTGTGGCAAATATTGATTTTCAAAGTGAATGCTATGATTAAATTAAATATGCTGCCTTTCTTCAAGTTGGGTGCACCCCCTTTGTTTCTTATGAGTGCTGAGAAATTTTTTTGTTGATTTCCTAGGCAAGAGTGATGTGATGTAAAATCCATAGGTCTTTTTGAGATTGTTGTAGATCCATGATTATGGGATCGGGACAAAGGGGGTCACAGTTTTTTATCAGATGTATTTGTACAGATTTCATGATCATATAATAATTATAAATCAATATGTTTTCTTTTCTCGTTACCTAAACACGTCAAACAGTTAATATAACAAAACTGTCCTAAGAAGGAAGATGATTAAATGGGCTCTATATGTAAATATTTATACAAAGAAAATTATATATATATTCAAAACAACTCGAATGGGTGGAAATAAATTTTAAGTGTATTTTTTCATCTAATTGAATAATACTAAGTTTCTAATAATTAACTGAACCGTTTTCATAAGTGCACTGCACCAACACTTGGTCAAGGAAGACCGATACTAGTTTAAGTAGATCGAACGGTCACTATTTGCTCATACGTATCACGTGGCTTAAGTATTGGGGAGTTGTATAAACTTATTATTAACTACTATTTATGAGTTGTTCGACCATTATGAAACTCTTTCTTAAGGGCCTCAAACAGTCATTGGCAGAATTGCTACAAGTACCTTCATTCTTACCCACTCAAGTGTATTCATTTCCTAGATCATACATATATATTCACTTAGTGTCAGGATGTCTTTTGTGGCTATTGAAACGACTACCACTAACCATTTGACTGGCATAAAACTCAAGCGAGAGCTGTTCAAGTCCCTGATTGGTAAAGAATATGGATAAGATAATTTTTATAAGATCTTAGGAAACTTTTTTTTTTATGTTTTAGTTTTTGAGGTTGAGTTAGGTTTATTTAATTTTAAGAAGAGCAAAAAAAAATTATTTCCTTGCAAATACAAGAACCAACTGCATGTATATTAAAAAAGTACTATTTTACCAATGCTTACTTAGTTTAAGTGGTTTGGCAATTGTTTCTATTTTAATTAAAAATTTTGGGTTCAAGTCTTATAAATAGAAAAAGTTAGCATTAAGATAATTTTACCCCTATAATACGTCAACTCAACTTAAATTAGATTAGTTGAAATTCGGTGAATTTTAGATATTGGTGGTTTAGATTTTTTTTTAAAAAAAAAGGCTGCATTTTTTTTTTTGGAGTGAAAGATGAAACAATTATATTTTTATAAATAAATTAGAAAAATTTAATGCCTAATGCACAAAGTTATAAATTCTATTTACAATTGTGTAATTGAGAACAGTACTCCTTGTTTTATAATTGGATAGAATGCATGAGCATTATTCCTCCCTTTTTCTTTTTCTTTTTTTGTCACGAAGCATGGTTCCTTCTCTGATAAAGAATTTTAAAATAAAAGATATTTTGTGGGCCAGATTTACAAAGCCTTCATCACAAGTTTTATAAACTTTTGCCTTATAAAATGGACCATAGCCAACAATTCCAATGAGATATGTATGTTTCATTGGAGTAGTCCTTATGTTCACTTAATCCACGCAAACGACACAGTGAGGGAGAATCTCAGCAAGGGGCCCAAAGGAATGATGCCGGAACCTTAGAAGCCCCCTCGGCCATCACCAATTGCAGTATTACAAATGTAAGAGACAGGCAGACAGCAAATTCTTTGATCAAAATGAAAAAACAGACAGCAAATTCTGTCCAGCACGATTAGCTCACTTAGCAGGGATCCACGTCCATGCATGGGTTTAGGGTTGGCTTAATAATTGATAAAACTAAATTATGTAGATTCAAAGGTAAGTTACTTGTAAATACCATTATAAACTCTTAACGAGATTTGCGGTATCCCTAACCCTAAAAATGAAATATCTCCCTTCATCGAAACTTATATATTAAGATCAAGGATAACTCAAATTTATATAGAAGTCCCATGGTGGTGTGACAGGAGCTGTGAGTGTAGTTTCATTTTGTAACCGTGAGAAGCTCTTTCCTCTATGTTCCCTAAGCAAATAACTAATACATGGTGCATGAAGATACCTCATCAGAAATTAAAACCTGAATACCTCCGAAGAAATCAGCGCGCTAGTCTTGACATAGAAGGCATGCAACAGTGCGCTGCGCCCACGGCTGAGAACCTGATACGAAAGAAACTAAAGCCAATAAACCCTTTAATTAATTCTGTCATATTGTTGTCAACGTGATAGAGATTTTAGATCCTTTCCAAACTAATAATTTTAAATTGTATATTTTATTTTTTATTTTTTATTTTTTATATTTGCAGTGTCTAGGTTAACTTACATGTCCCCTAACTTGCCTCTTACAACAACATGCTCAAAATCAAAATAAAACAGGAGAGAAAGAACAGGTAAACCCTGGCTAAAAGCAAGAAGCCCTAGGGGAAGTTAATGGCTATTGTCTGCCAGAGGTATCATGCGCTTGAGTTAGCCTAGGCTAGCCTCTTTGACAACATGATCGACTCCATTGGACTTATATATGTGCATCAATATTGTTTCTATTATTCTTGTTTTCACGTTATCTTTTCTGAATGAAAAATTGTCAGAATTTCTTTTAGGTTAGTTTTACGACAAGACAACATATATACACGGACAAACACAGCAGAACAAGTTCCAAAAATACTTTAAATTAAAGGTTACTTTGCTTCTATCAGTGGATATATGCTTATCTACTTTAATCATCACACTAGGAATATATGTTCATCCGAGATACTAGGATAGTTTCCTACGTGACCAGTATTCAAATGGAATTTTTGGATGGTACATGTTGTCCCCTCACTTCATTACACAACTCCTTTAATATTTCAAAATGATAAAACGTTTTCTATTCGAGTTTAGAACTTTGTTTGGGAAATATTGTTCTAACCCATGTTGTGTACACATTTATATTTATTTATGTGATTGTGTAGGTATTAACATATATGCATCGATGCATGTATTTATAAGCAAGATGATGATATACTTGAATTGTGATATTTAAATATTATCATTTCAGAGTATATTTGTGAATTGAAATTTTAGAAAGGAGAGGAGAAAAAGGTTTATAAATAATAAAATAGAGTTTATTTTCTATTTTATTATTCAAATCCTTCCTTTTTCTCCTCTTTAAAACTTTAACTCACAAACATACCCTACAAATCTAAACATGAAAATAAAAAGAAAAAATGAATAATTGCAGAAAATGACAGCACTATTTATTTCAAACAAATAATGACCTCATCCTCAATATCATCATGCTTACGGACTACGACCTTTCATCACCATGAACACACAGCGAAGGCAGTTTCCATCCACAACTACTGCTATCATTACATTCCATCATGCAACTCACTCTATATTCCCACACTCCCACTATAAAACCCACCAACACTCCCCTCTCCCGCTCCACCACCACGCAGACAAAAACATTTACACTCTCTGAGTCTCACTCGATCTTCTTTGCAATAAATGGAGCCTCCCTCTACTTCTACCACTGCAACCAAACCTCCTTCTCTTCAAGCGGAGGCCGCCGCCACGCCACCCGCCCCTCTACGGAAGATCACGGCGGTGGCGACCATCGCCGCCGGCATACAGTTCGGGTGGGCCCTGCAACTCACCCTACTCACACCCTACGTCCAAATACTCGGCACCCCTCACATGTGGGTCTCCTTCATCTGGTTCTGCGGCCCGATCTCCGGCATCATCGTCCAGCCACTCGTCGGCTACCACAGCGACCGCTGCACCTCCCGCTTCGGCCCACGCCGCCCATTCATCGCCGCCGGAGCCCTCGCCGTGGTTTTTGCCGCATCCCTCATCGCCTTCTCCGCCGACATCGGCAACCTCCTCGGCGATCCCCTCGTCCCCGCCGGAGAAGAAAAAGTCCGCCCCCGCACCATCGCCGTTTTCATCTTCGGCTTTTGGATCATCGACTTCGCCAACAACATGCTCCAGGGACCGTGCCGCGCCTTCCTCGCTGACCTCGCCGCCGGCGACCACCGCAAAACCAGGACCGCCTACGCCCTCTACACGCTCTTCATGGCCACCGGCAACGTTCTCGGCTCCGCCGCCGGCTCCTCCGGCGGCCTCCACCGAGTTCTCCCCTTCACGAAGACGAAGGCGTGCGATGATACCTGCGCGAGCGTGAAGGCGTGCTTTATCTTCTCCGTCACGCTACTCGTGACTTTGGTAACCGTTACGTTGACCTACGTGAAGGAAAAACCGTTAACATTTTCGGTTGGAAAAAGCGAAAAAGGCGGGATGAGGGAATTATTCGGTGCATTGCAGGAGCTTAAGAGGCCGATGCGGATCCTTTTGTTGGTGACGTGTTTCAATTGGATTGCGTGGTTTCCGTTTTTTGAGTTCAACACTGATTGGATGGGGACGGAGGTGTACGGGGGGAGGGATAAGGAGCAGAGGGTGTACCGTATGGGGGTGCACGCGGGTGCGCTGGGGATGATGTTGAATTCGATTGTGTCGGGTGCGGCGTCGTTGGGGATTGGGGTGCTGGCGCGTGGGCTTGGCGGCGAGAAGAGGCTGTGGGGGATCGTGAACTTCTTGCTGGCGGTTTGTTTGGCTATGACGGCAGCGGTGTCCAAGTTGGCTCAGCATTCGCGGCGGTACGCGGTGGGAGACGGCGGTGCTCAGGAGCAGCTCCCGCCGGCTGCTGGCGTCGAGGCTGCCGCATTGACTCTCTACGCCGTGCTTGGATTCCCTCTTGCGGTAACCGTTTCTATATTACTGTTTTCCACATAACATAGCCGTTTATTACAAGTCTGATTTCTAATAAATATCTCAGTTTCCAAACTATTTTTTCAATGGAAGATCACAGTGAGTTAAAAGTTGGAGTGGCCATCAGCCATGCATGAACGAGGCGATACCCAAAAACAGTTATATATAGTATAGAAGCATAGATTCTACAAATCCTATTTCTAAATTGTACTTTACTTGGTAATTCTTTTAGAGTTTAATTGATACGTATTTATAGTGTAAAATAATTTTACATTGTTCACTAATAGAAATAGAGGAAAGTGAAAAATGATGGTAGGTCTCTCATTATAATGGGTGGTTATTTATATAAACTGACACTTTTTACTATTTCTATTAGTTGATAATGTAAAATTATTTTATACTATTAATGCATTTAAATTAAATTTATTCTTTTATGATTGTAAAACTTTTATATATTAATTAATATTAGACATTAATTTTGACATACTGGTAGTATAAAAGAATTTATATTTTTATTTGTAAAACTTTTAAAATAGTAGATGATTAAGTTAAATATTTTTTTAATATAATAATTCATAATTACATGTTTTTGTATTAGAATTATATTCTTAATATTACTATTTAGTTTTTTAAATATTATATTTAACTAGTTTGAATATATTTATAACGATATAATATACTAATCTTTTAACACTAGTAATAATCAGTTTGCAATAATAATATTTTAAAATTATATTAAAAAAATCACAAAATGTTTCGAAGTTTTTTCCTTTTAAGATCATATCAATTTAATTATACAGAAATTATATTTTTACACCAAAAATTATGGATTTAATTTTAATTCAATGTCTATATAAAAAATTTTATACAATTATCCCATTATCTTATTATAATTACTTCAATAATACACTTATGAAGATATAAAAGATACCATCCTTTATGAATTCGAAGTTTGAGGTCACATGTATATTTGAAAAATGCTTCTTTTTTTTTATTTCAAAAGACAACATCGAATTGGAAACTTTTGAAAAATTTAATGGTTTTTTGTTTTTGGACATAAATTATTTTAATGAGGTCCCACACCATTAAATCTCATACCTATAATTTTTTAGAGGATGTGCCCCATTTGATATCCAAAAATATATTCAAATATCAGCACTTTCATAATTTGCGATTGCAATAATGCATTCAAACTTTACATTGCAATTCACCTAAAAATGCCTTTTGAATTCCAATCACCCTTAAAAAAAGAAAAAGAAAAAGAAAAAACTTTTGCACTGCAACTTGCAAACAACAGCAATGCAGCTCTATATGTATACCGTGATTTTCCTTGTTTGAAAGACAAAGCTGCTCCTACAGTTTTCTTCATTTATCTTTTTCTATTTCGAAAGGAATATATATATATACGGCTACAATGAATTAATGAGGTCACAGCACAAAAGCAAGCGGGAGAAATGTTCAAGACCTTTATGCAAGTGCAAGATTTGGTAGTATAACCTAACACCTATTGTGTGCATGTGTTCAGATTACTTACAGCATACCCTTTGCTCTAGCATCTATATTCTCCAGCACCACAGGGGCAGGCCAAGGTTTGATAATCATAACCAATTGATTTGTTTGAACAATTTTACTAAATTGGGGCTTATTCATAATGACTAATGCATAACCTTTTGTTTTTGTTTCAAAACTTTCAGGGCTATCCCTGGCAGTTCTCAATCTTGCCGTTGTCATACCACAGGTTAGAACTAAATTTCAATTCATATTCATAATGACTTCATTTTATGTGTATGAATCATTGATTAATCACGTGCATATGTATATATATGTATACAGATGGTGATGTCTGCTGCTAGTGGACCGTGGGACAAATTGTTTGGTGGTAGTAACCTGCCATCGTTCATGGTGGGCGCTGTGGCGGCTGCAATCAGTGGCATATTATCAATGACCTTGCTGCCGTCTCCACCGCCGGATGCCAAGGCTGCGATCACCGGAGGAGGCTTTCATTAATCACTACAACATTTTCACGTCCCCGTGTATAATATGGCAGAGAACGCTTTTTTATTTAAGGCTGTTGTGCTTAAGGGATTTAGATCCGAAAAAAAAAATGCTACAATTACTATTTTTGTGGCATCAACTATAAATAACAGTCATTTTAATTAATTGTAAAGTTTGATGTGGCTCTACATAGTCCTGTTCAAGCAGCTGGACCCATCCCTCTCTTCTATTTGTGTAATGTTTGCTACATTTTGGATGGTTAGAGAAATGTATGGTTATGGACCCGAGCGAGAGAGAGAGATGTATGGCTGTAAAGTAAGCATGCGTAGATGATTGGTCCAATAATAATAATACATGTCACGTGTGGGGAGAAAGTCCTGAATTGCACGAGGACGAAAACTACTTTGCTATTCTTCACTCACTTTCCAATCTGTTCTTCTCTAATACTTAATTATTAGTCATATTTACAACACTCTTTTTAATTGAAGAAAAAACTACCTTATTTTCAGAATATCAAATGAGACAATTACTCTCTCAAAAATAAGTGTAAAATTTAATGGTGTATAACCTCATTAAAATAATTTATATCTTAAAAAGTTTTTGATTTTTTTGGAGATTAATTTGTATACGCTGATGGTGTAAAAGAACTTTACGCTGTCAATAAATATGGATGCAAGAAAGTGTTAAATCATGGTGGGTTCTTTATTATAGTAGGTGATTATTTAATATAATTTAGTACTTTCTTATATTTCTATTAATTGACAATGTAAAATCTTTTTACATTGTGGGTGCATAAAATTATACTCTTTTTTTTAAGGTGTCCTATTGGAATATTTTATATAACAAACATTTCTTAAGAATAAAAAAAACGCATATGTTAACACATTCTCTGTCTATTATTTTTCCAAACAAAAAGAGTTTAAAATATAGTTTACAATGTAGCGTGCAAATGATGAACCCTAATTTGTTATTGGGTAATGAAAGGCCTGGTCAAATCTCTAATTTGTTATTGGGTAATGATATTATAAGTCATTTCCTTATATTATTTCATTTATCGATACTAACAAGTGTATAACACTCACCTTCTTCATTTTTATTTCCCAAACAAGTGTAAATGCTATAATGTTTTTGGTGTAAAAAATATTTCTTTGTTTGCCTATCCAGAAAGGTAGTTCTTGATGAGAGATATTACACATTGTCATAATCTTTGACCAAAACTATGGGAGAGGATGAATGGAATGAAATAATAGGATCTATTTATTTATCTAATAATTAATATTATGTCTCATTGTTCTAAAAACTCAATTCTAACTCTCTAACATTTTTCTTTTTTAATTTACACTAAAAGCCTCTACTTTGGGGTGCAAGCGGATTAGATTGATTCAATGAATTCGAAGATCCAAACCAAACTAATGGAATTGGTTTAGATCGATTCGGATAATCGGTTCATTTTTAAAATAGATTCAAACCAAACTAATTATTATTGGTTCAGTTTCAAATTTATGATTTTTTAACCCGAATATCCAAACACTCAACCCAATCACAATCAACTATTTTTTTTTAATTTCTATTATTTCAAAGTTTAACACTTAAATTTATAGTAATACAGTGACTTTTTATATTCTTTATTAATATTTGTTTAAGAAATTTATCTATTTACAATATTATTAATTATATTATAATCAAGTTTTACATTATTATTAGTTGTTATAGAAATAATTTTTTAAAAAAAATACAATTCTTTATTTTTTACTTCAATCCGATTATCCGAATGAAACTAACCCGATCTTAATCGGATTGGTTTGATTCAGATTTGTTGAAAAAAAATTTAAAATTCAAACCAAATCAATCCAATTGAATTTGATCAGATCAGATTTATTTTTTTACTCAAATCCGATCCAAACCAATCCGTTTACACCTCTACCTCTACTTCTCCCACGTTAACCGATGATGATCAACAAAGGCATGGGATGTCGGCAAGAGAAAACCGGGCATTAGTAGGGGCCCGAATGATTAAGGCCCTTGATCCATGGATCTAAGCTGTAGATTTTATATCTTACAAAAACTTTCTTCGTTACTCAACTACCATTACTTTTTATATCAAATTATTTAAAAAGAACGTATAAATAGTTTAAAGATATACTCTTTTTTCTTCTACATGAGCTTAAAAATACACTTAATTTGATGTATTAAACTAGAAAATATGTATGTCAAATATTGGTTTATACAAAGAAGTTGGACTTTATCACTATTTTTAACTTTTGGTCCATTAACTTAATTATCCAACCGCCCCCGACTCAATTTCGACAACTCTTTTGGTCCTTGTAATAGTGAGAAATGAAATTTCAAAGTGATAATATATCAATTAAAATTCTTGCCTAACTCAACTCAGAATATTTCAAAGAGCGAGTTCAAATGGAATTTGTATGACGTTACCAGACATCCCCACATTCCTTTAACTCTACTCAAAATACTCATTGGATGCATTCAGCGCTCTTTCAACACCGCTCGGTTCACTGGGACCTTCATTTTGAAAGGCTGAAAACCTTTTCTAGTTGTCGAGTTCAAACACGAAAATAACAAGCAACAAGAAAACAAATCATTTGCGAGCTACAGAAAATGACACCACTTTATGTTTCCAAAAAATTAAGGACTCTTCATCGATATCATCATCAAATAGTGACATATATGAAACTGAAAATAGTATGGAAAAAGATGAAAATAAGAGAAAAACTAAGTCAGACAGCAATGTGCACTAGGCCCGTAATGATGACTCACAATTGGGTACAAAATCCATTTCTCATTCCAGGCCTTCGTCACCGTTAACATATGGCTCTTTTCTCATCCACACGTTCCCTCATATTCATACGCATGCAAGTGCAACTTCTGCACTACTGCGCCCACACCCTCAATATAAAACCCACCGAAACCAACACACCCCACTCCACACCACCATGCACATTCAAAAACACTGACACTGTTAATTGTGTGCATGAATTAGTATATCTTAAATTTGAAATAACTTATAATTAAAAGAGTGTAACGAGACAAGTTTCTTAAAAGTGATCATTTTCATAATGGAGCCTGTCTCAGTCACGACCACCACCGCTACCAAACCTCCTCCCCTTCATGCGGAGGAGGCGGCGGTTGCGCCACCGGCGGAACAGCCGAGCCCTCTACGTAAGATCATTGCTATGGCGACCGTTGCCGCCGGAATTCAATTCGTGTGGGCCCTACAGCTCACCATACTCACACCCTACGTGGAGATACTTGGCACCCCTCACATGTGGGTCTCCTTCATCTGGCTCTGCGGCCCTATCTCCGGCATGGTCGTCCAGCCCCTCGTCGGCTACTACAGTGACCGCTGCACCTCCCGCTTCGGCCGCCGCCGTCCCTTCATCGTCGCCGGAACCCTATCCGTCGTCTTAGCCGCCTTCCTCATCGGCTACGCTGCCGACCTCGGCCACTTCCTCGGCGACTCCGACGACGAAAAACTCCGCCCCCGCACCGTCGCAGTGTTCATCGTCGGATTCTGGATCATCGACTTCGCCAACAATATGCTCCTGGGACCATCCCGCGCCATCCTCGCCGACCTTGCCGCCGGCAACCACCGCAAAACCAGGACTGCCTACGCGTTCTTCACGCTCTTCACGGCCATCGGCAACGTCCTCGGCTCCGCCGCGGGCTCCTCCGGCGACCTCCACCGAGTTCTGCCGTTCACGAAGACGAAGGCGTGCGACGACAACTGCGCGAACGTGAAGACGTGCTTCCTCTTGGCCGTTATGCTGCAGTTAACGCTGGTAACCGTTTCCGTTACGTACGTTAAGGAGAGGCCGTTAACGGTTTGTGTTGGAAAGAGTGAAAAGGGCGGGATGGGGGAATTATTCGGTGCGTTGTGGGAGCTTAAGAGGCCGATGCGGATCCTTCTGTTGGTGTTGGGTTTCAATTGGTTTGCGTGGTTTCCGTTTTTTCTGTACAACACTGATTGGATGGGGACGGAGGTGTACGGGGGGAAGGATAAGGTACAGAGGGTGTACCGTATGGGGGTGCACGCTGGTGCGCAAGGGATGATATTGAATTCTGTTGTGTTGGGTGCGGCGTCGTTGGGGATTGGGGCGCTGGCGCGCGGGCTTGGCGGCGAGAAGAGGCTGTGGGGGCTTATGAACTTCTTGCTGGCGGTTTGTTTGGCCATGACGGTGGCGGTGTCCAAGTTGGCTCAGCATTCGCGGCAGTACACGGTGGGTCATGACGGCGTTCGGGAGCCCCTGCCGCCGCCGCCTGGTGTCAAGGCAGCTGCGTTGACTCTTTACTCCTTACTTGGACTGCCTCTTGCGGTAACCATTTATAGTTTGTTTGAATGCATCAGAAATTTAGATTTGGATTCTGTAAAGAGTTAATGACCCTCGATTGATTAATGTGACTCACACGTACTAAAAATTATCGATCTAAAAGTGATTAAGTTTTTATTTTTTCATTTTGTAAGAATACCCACCTTTAGAGAATTAAAATATTATAAATTTTGGATAGTAATTTCATATATTCATTTACCCAAAAAAAAAAAGAAGAAGAAAAAACTGTATATTCGGTATCTAGATTTCTTTTTCTGTTTAAGTATTAGAATTTAACTGTGGTTATACACTGTTAGTTAAAAATATTTTATTTTATATAGATATTCAATTATAATTATCACATTAATAAAATATTTGATTTAATCACATACTATTTTAAAAATTTTAAAAATATAAATATATAATTGAATAATAGTATAAAACTCTTTTATATTGATAGTATATCAAAATTAATCTTTAATTATTAAATTATATGAATAATATTAAAAATATGGCTACTAAATACAATTCAATTGTAATTTTTGCCAAACATGTTGTTTGACATTTCAAACCCCAAATTAAGATGCCTATATATATAAATATATAAAAGGCCCAAATTCTTTTAGTGCAATTTTGAAGTTGGTGTGAAGTTGATGTTGTTGTCTACAACCAACGTACGTATGAGTTTTGGAGTCTTCAACTATGTCGATGCATGAATGAAGCCATATCAACTAATGATCCAAAGATGTTTTGCTATCCTAGCCACTTCAATTTTTTGTGGGTGATAGCAGTTGGTCCCCTCCAGTAAAAACAAAACAGGACCAACAAGTTGGCATGAAATTGGGCAGTTTTCTTCAGATGGTACAAATCTCATTGGGACATTAGTTGTAGAAAAGTTTCTGCATAGCATGTTTTTGTTTGAATTGGAAAAAAAATATATCAAAATGTACATGGTTTGATGTTTTTTCTTCTATTATGTTGTTAAATTGATTATAATTATTACAACTATTATTAAAAGACAACTTTAGGGCACAAGTTAAGAATTAAAAAAGCTATTTGTTATTTTTATTAAATTAACTTGATTATTTGGAGAAAAGTTTTTAAATATTTTAAAAAATTTTAATGGTTTATTTAATAATTTATACTTTTATTTTTTATATGGTTTCCTAATAGCACAGTCAAAATATCCCACGTGTTGATATGACCAGCAAGCCAATCATAAAACAAATAGATTAATTTTTAGAATAATGGCTCAGAGAGACTAGCTAATTCTTCCTATCCTGATTTAATCCTTTCAATACAGTAAAGATATACCACCCTTTCACTATAATCCGAAGTTTGAGGTCACATTCGTATTGATGCATCCAACTTTTGCATTGCAATTTGTTAACTTTTATTTTCCTCATTTATCCATTCTCTACTTCCGTACAGAAAATAGTTACCAGTGCAATATGAATAAATAAGATTACAAAACAAAAGCAAGCGAAAGAAAAGTTTAAAAGTTTTATGCATATGCAAAGTATAGTAGTAACTAGTAAACTAACCCTTCTTGTTCATGTGTTCAGATTACTGCCAGCATACCCTATACTCTAGCATCCATATTCTCCAATGCCGCAGGGGCAGGCCAAGGTAAGACAATCATTAGTCATAGCCGTTACATTTAAAACAACTTAATTTACTATATTGGGTTCTGTATATTCATGAAGGTCACCTTAAACTAAAATGCATAAACTCTTGTTTTTGCTCAAAATTTTCAGGGTTATCCCTTGCTGTTCTCAATCTTGCAGTTTGCATACCACAGGTTAGAATTAAACTCACTTAATATCATTCCACTTTCATTTCACATGTTTAAAACCTTCGTTAGTGTGAATCAATTAATAATGTTTACATATAGATGGCGGTGTCCCTGGTTAGTGGACCATGGGATAAACTGTTTGGTGATAGTAACTTGCCATCGTTCGTGGTGGGTGCTGTGGCAGCTGCAATCAGTGGCATATTATCAATATTCCTGCTTCCTTGTCCCCCGCCAGAGTTGGCCAAGGCAGCAACCGCAACCCCAGGAGGCTTCCATTAAACAGCCAAGCACTTTCATATCTCTCTCTACTTTTAATTATCCCCATCTTTAGAGAATGTGTCTTATTTGAAGATGTTGTATGTATAGAAATTTACAGCACGACAAATGCCATAATTACTATTTTGTGGCATCGATGTCTGATAGCAGTCATTTTAATAGTGAAGTCTTATGGAGAACCCATGCAAGTATTTGATATTCAGCTATGCAAGTATTTCTCAGTCTTATGTGGTTGTACATATAACACTGTTCGAGTAGGAACCCAGCTAGCCCTGTGTTTTATCTAGTATTTGATATTTGATGCATTCTGGGTGCTTACATGTACTGATGACGTAATCATGCACGAAGCATTGTTAAGCCACAATTATAATACATGTGGAGAGTTTGAAACTCGGATTGGACCAGACTACTTTTGATATTCAGCTATCCCCAGCTCAATTACCAGTCTTCTGCAGCCCACGCTATAGTACCGCAATAACAATCTATCTTATAGGAAGACTTATTTGAGTTATTTATATTTCCAATCTTTTTGTTTATCATTTAATTCTATAAATAATTACTATTAAGTGTCAAATTCTCTAGTTTACCTCAACTCCTAGAGTTACTTATTTTTAAAATAGTACTAAAAATATATTAATATCCATAGATAATATAATCAATAAACTATGAATAAATCAAAGATATATATATATATATATATATATATATATATATATATATATATCTTGATCCTATATTTTTTATTTTTTCAATTTAATTTAATTCCTCATATTTCAAATTATTTTCAAATTTTATCATAGCACTTTTCCATCACATAATTAACAAAATATTGATGCGGCACAAACAATGCTAATATAGTACACATGTGGATCTGACTAGATTATATCACGTCAATATTTTCCATTAGATATGTGACGAAAAAGTGACTAGAGAATAAATTAAAGACAATTTCAAATATAAAGCATCAAATTGAAAAAAAAAAATAAGAGATCAAAAAACCTATTTATCTCCTTATGATTAAATATCATATAGTTAATTAAGCATAAAGACTTAATTCATACCTATATCAAGTACTTAACTTATCAAACTTAAGTAGCTTGAGAGCTTTTGGTGAGATAAACTCGAGTCTAAAAATTAGACTCACTTCTTATTATATTAGAGATCAAGCCAAGCATATTATTCGTGCTCTTTGCCAAGCTTGACTAAGCTCAGGTCACTTCCACCCCAAGTCAAGATACCACAATATATAAAGCACATCCAAATCATAAAGTATAAAATACTAGTTAACACCATAAAAAGTAACAGATCCAAATGATGCAAAATAATAATAATAATAACAACAACAACTTAACTCAATATGTCAATGTGTTTTCAATTTTAGAATTTCTAATTTAGAATGCCACTTGAAAAATGCTAGATTTTGGGTACCTAGTGACCAATTTTTGACTAGAACAATAATCTTGCGAATTTACTCAAGTTTACAAGTTTTCTTGTGTTCAACCAAGTCCTAGTCTTTAAATAAGTTCACTCATATAGTCATTTTAGAGCACTAAACTGAAACAAGTTAGCACTAGAGTTTAACAACTATGATGGTTATGGCTAAGAGGTTGAATATAACTAAAATTACATTCCATGTAATTAACTATAAAATATGTACGATAAACTATCGTGTCAAATATAGCCGCCATATTATTATTATTATTATTATTATTATTATTATTATTATTATTATGGCTTATTAGGTGAGAGTGTTATTTTTATATGAGAAATGAGAAGAGCAAATTTTTGCTATTAAATCATATATATGGATAGTGAAATTTAAAAGTTATTTAAAATGATTACATCATCACTTAAAAAATTAAATAACTTTATATTTTAATTTTGATTATTTATATAAAATTTTGTTGTCAAGATTTTCCCTTCTCTCTCTCACAATTAATTACTCCTCTCACTTAATATACCCTTATATATTTGTTTGACTAAGATTTTGAGAAAAATATTTTTTTATTGAGCAAAAGTAAAGGCAGAAAATTGTTTTGTATTTAAATATAATTGCAAAGTACTTTTTATTAGAATAAGAAATTATTAAATTATTTGAATGTAATAAATATAAAAATATTTTTTATTATAAAATTACAATTAAAAAGTGAGAAAATGAGAACAAGAATGAGAGCAGGAGGGCAAAATCATAGAGAAATTCTTACATGATCTGGGAGTATCATGTGGTTATGCTCCCGATCAATCATATAAGTGTATTTTTATGAAATTATGTGTTAGTGGTAGATCTCATATAAAATACACTTATATGATTGATCCACAGCACAGTCACGTAATACTTTCGGACCATATAAGTATTTCTCAAAATAATAAAGAACAAGAGATAGTGGTCTTGAAATTTGTGAAATGTAATTCTCTATCTTCTATTATTTCTATTTCTAAAAAAAAACCAACTCCCTATTTGTCTCTAAAAAAAAGGAGAAATAACTTATTGTTTCCTATTTGTTTTTTGTAATTCAAACAAACAATACTAAAATCATTAGAAATACTTTTTGTTTGAATGAAAAAAAAAGAGAGTATTTTCATTGTTGTAAAAGCACAACCAAATGCGCCCATTATGCTGTTAAATTACGATTTTTGTTAAAGGGCACCTTTAGGGCACAAGTTAACAATAAAAAAATACTATTTATTATCTTTTATTAAATTAATTTAATTATTTGAAGAAAAACGTATTAGATAGTTTTACATTTTTAATTATTTATTCAATAATTTAATTTTTATTTCTTATAAGGTTCTCTAGTAATACTTATTTATTAATATAATTAGCAATCCAATCACGACATTAATAGATTAATTTTAGAATAAAGTATTCAGAGAGTGGTTAATTTTTCCTATCCTGATTTAATCCTTTCAATACAATAAAGATTTACCATCCTTTTACTATAATCCGAAGTTAGAGGTCATTAGTGCATCCAACTTTTGCATTGCAATTTGTTAAACTTTTATTTTCCTCATTTATCCAGTTTCTATTTCCGTAGAGAAAATAATTAGAAGTGCAATACGAATAAATAAGATTACAAAACAAAAGCAAGCGAACGGAAGGTTTAAAAGTTTTATGCATGAGCAAAATATAGTAGTAACTATAGTAAACTAACAATCTTTCTTCGTTCATGCGTTCAGATTACTTGCAGCATACCCCGTACTCTGGCATCTATATTTTTTAGCACCGCAGGGGCAGGCCAAGGTAAGACAATCATAAGTCATAACCGATATTTAAAACAACTTAATTTACTATATTGTGGTCTGTCATGAAGGTCACCTTAAATTAAAGAATTTAATTTAAATACACTGATAGTGTAAAATAGTTTTACCCTGTCAACCAATAGAAATGGTGGAAAGTGCCAACTCATCCAAATAACTACCCATTATAATGAAGGACCCACCATGAATTCTCACTTTCCTCTATTTCTATTGATTGACAGTATAAAACTATTTTACACTATCAGTGCATATCAATTAAACTCTAAATTAAAATGCATAACCTCTTGTTTTTGCTCAAAATTTTCAGGGTTATCCCTTCCTGTTCTCAATCTTGCAGTTGTCACACCACAGGTTAGAATTAAATTCACGCCATATATTTTTCCACTTTCATTTCATCTGTTTAAACCTTAGTATATCATTATTAATCAATTAAGTATGTGAACATGTGTACGTATATAGATTGTGATGTCCCTGGTTAGTGGACCATGGCATAAACTGTTTGGTGGTGGTAACTTGCCATCGTTCCCGGTTAATTGGTGCTGTGGCGGCTGCAATCACTGGCATCGTATCAATAGTCCTGCTTCCTTCTTCCCCACCAGATTTGACCAAGGCTGCAACCGCCACCCCAGGAAGCTTTCATTAATCAGGCAAATATTTTCGTGAAAAATATTATTTGTACCACTTTTTTACGCAAACAATATAAAGAAGACCCATACGGAAAGATTTATGGGGTCACTGAAGCTACTTCTATACTTTTTTTGTTTTTTTTCTTTTTCTCCACAGAAAACTCAGGTTTGAGGCTCCAAACCCTTTCCTTTCTCTCCCTTTCCTTTAAACTAGAACTCAAAAACACACCTTGACATACAAGGTCCACCATAAAAGTAAAACAACTCGTGATGGGTGTCAGGGAGGATGGTACAAATATCACATCTGTAACATTATTTATTAACAATATCGCTCCTTTCTCTTCCACACGTACTCTCATATCCACACACATGCAACCACAGCTGCTGCACTACTGCACCCTCCTACACAATATAAAACCCACCAACACCAGGTACACCCAACGCCAAACTACCATGCACCTTCGAAAACACTTAAACTTGATGAGCGTGTAAATTAGTCTATTTTGAATTTAAAGTAACTCCGTAATAAAAAATTTCACGGGGCAGTGCTTTTTTTTTCTAAGTGAATTTTTCTACAATATCATAATGGAGCCAGTCTCTGCCACTACTTCCACTGCCACCTAACCTCCTCCTATTCAGGCGGAGGAGGTGCCGGTTGCGCCACCGGCGGAGCAGCCGAGCCCTCTACGTAATATCACTGCTATTGCAAACATTGACGCCGGCATGCAATTCGCGTGGGTCCTACAGCTTAGCATACTGACACCCTACGTGCAGATATTCGGCACTCCTCACATGTGGGTCTCCTTCATCTGGCTCTGCGCCCCTATCTCCGGCATAGTCGGCTACCATAGCGACCGCAGCACCATGCAATTCGGCCGGCGTCGTCCTTGCATCGTCGCCGAAACCCTCTCCGTCGTCTTTGCCGCCTTCCTCATCGGCTATGCCACCGGCATCGGCCACGTCCTTGGCGACGGAGCAGGACAAAAACTCCGCCCTCGCAGCATCGCCTTGTTCATCGACGGATTCTGGATCATCAACTTCGACAACAACATTCTCCAGATACCGTGCAGCGCCCTCCTGGCCGACCTCACCGCCGGCGACCCCCACAAAACCAGAACAGCCTACGCCTTCTACACGTTCTTCAAGGCCGCCAGCAACGTCCTCGGCTCCGTCGCTGGTTCCTCCGGCGGCCTCCACCGAGTTCTGCCGTTCACGAAGATGAAGGCGTGCGACGATAACTGCGCGAACGTGAAGGCGTGCTTCCTCTTGGCCGTTACGATGCATTTAACGCTGGTAACCGTTGCTTACGTACCTTAAGGAGAGGCCGTTAACGTTTTCTGTTGGAAAGAGTGAAAAGGGTAGGATGCGGGAATTACTCGGTGCACTGCGGGAGCTTAAGAGGCCGATGCGGATCCTTCTGGTGGTGACGTGTTTCAATTGGATGGAGTGGTTTCCTTTCTTTGAGTACAACACTGATTGGATGGGGATGGAGGTGTACGGGTGGAGGGATAAGGTGCAGAGGGTGTGCCGTATGGGGGTGCATGCTGGTGCGCAGGGGATGATGTTGAATTCTGTTGTGTCGGGTGCGGCGTCGTTGGGGATTGGGGTGCTGGTGCGTGGGCTTGGCGGCGAGAAGAGGCTGTGGGGGATCGTGAACTTCTTGCTGGCGGTTTGTTTGGCCATAACGGTGGCGGTGTCCAAGTTGGCTCAGCATTCGCGGCGGTACACGGTGGGCCATGACGGCGTTCGGGAGCCCCTGCCTCCGCCGCCTGGCGTCAAGGCCACTGCGTTGACTCTCTAGTCCGTGCTTGGATTGCCTTATTTGAAGAATCACAAGTTTTTTTTTTTCCCCTTTTTTTCTTCTATTTAATCCTTTGCACCTCAATTTTATGTGTTACTATTGTCTTCCCTTATAGTCATATTTTTAATATAGTTGCCGAAATATCAAATATTCGATGGTTTAGAGCAAAAAAAATTTCTCACTGTCAAATCACTTAACTTAGGAATATCTCTTGAAATATTTAGTAACTCGGGATATTTAGTATCTGGATTTTCTTTTATTTTTGTTGAGTATTTAATTCTGTGAATCATATTAAAAATATATTTATTATATTAAGGTTTAAAGTGAATTTATGTGTTTAAGATTAACAAAATTCCTCCAATTTCAACTATAATTTGCGAATTCTTTTTTTTATTTGTATTCAATATATGATTTAAAATATAATAAGAATAATTTTATTTGGATATTTAAAATAAACATTAAGAGAATAGACGCAATAAATAGTGATAGACATAAATTTTAATTAAATTTAATTTTAATACATTGTTAATATAAAAAAATTTAATACATATATTCAATCATATATCATTACATCAGTAAAAATGTTTAACTATTGTACTCATTACTAGAAATGGAAATATGGTGGGATAGGAGGGATTATTCTTTCATTCCTTGCCTTAAGCTTCCAAAGTTCCCCATCCTTATTTCTTGTGAATCCTTGCTCTCTATGAAGATTTGCAAAGACCCAAAAAAAATATTTAAAAAATAAAAAATAAAACTCTCTAAAAAGTTTAATTAGCTAGAAATTTTTTTAAAAAAATAAAAATTGACCTAAATTTTAAACTCTTGGTCCTATATCATACCAAACTTCCAGATTTTAAATCAAATTACAACTATAATAAGAACGCCAAAATAAACAGTAATAAATATGAAAGAATTCAACAACATTCAATATGATTAACAAAACACCAAATATCTTCATAATCTTCAGGTTTAAACTTAAGTTTTACTTTCATTTATCTATAAAAAAGAATATATAAACTAATTATTGGGGCAAATATCTCAATGAAACAAGGGCATAATCCAATCCCCATCCTTACAACCACTATTGGGGACTATTTTCCCCATCCCAGGAGAGAAATCTCTATATTCGAATTCTCACATCTCCGCATATTGATCTCTATTATCATCTTTATTCGTTAGTTTAAAAATCTCACATATACCATCACGTAAATGACAGTGTAAGACATTATTCAATGTAGCCAAATTTATCCCTCCCTCATTTCACCCACCGCTAGTAAATGCTTATATTATTTTTTTTTTCTGTTTTTCTTAACGTTGTCACTCTCTAATGTTCAATTTGTTGGTGTAATTTGATATAAAGATAAAAATTAGAGTGAAAATTTCACCAATTAGATTTATAAATAAAATTACTTATGAATATAATTCATAAAAACTTAAACCTTATTTTTGCCGATACCAAATATACCCCTAGTGTACGAGTGTTATTATTTATATAAAAACATGGCTAAATGCAATTCAATAATAATCTTTGCCAGACATGTTATTTATTTGACATTTCAAGCCCTAAATTAAGAAGCCAAAAGGCCCAAAACTACAATTCAAACATCCTTTTAGTACAATTTTGAATTTGGTATGAAGTTGATGACCTCGTTGTCTATAACCAACGTACGAGTTTGGAGTCTTTATCTGTCGATGCATGACTAAAGCCATGTGAACTTCCAATCCAAAGATTTTTCGCTATCCTACTTTGATAATTTGTGGATGATAGCAGTTGGTCTCGTCCAGTAAAAACAAAACAGGACCAATAATTAGGCATCAAATTGAGCAGTTCTCTTCAAAATGGTACAAATCTCATTTGGACTCTACTCTTTTTTATTTTTTCCTAAAAGAAAGGGCTCTTGTCCGTGGCGCGTTTTTGTTTGAATTCGGAAACAAATATCAACATGTACATGTTTTAAGGTTTTTCCTTGTATTATGCTATTAAATGATTATAATTATTACGATTTTTGTTAAAGGGTACCTTTAGGGCACAAGAATTAAAATACTATTTCTTTTTTTTATCATATTAATTTAATTATTTGAAGAAGAAAGTATTATTTTTAAATTTTAAATAAAAATAAATTTTTAATTATTTATTTAATATTTTATTTCTTTTAATTTTTCCTAATAACACATATTATCAAAATCCTAATTATTAATAGAGTGTTGTTATTTATATATTGCACGTGGACATACATCAAGACACCCTTAAAACATAACCACTAAAATGCACTAAAAATATTTCTTTTTTAATTTTTTATAAATTTAATTTATATACATTATCAATATAAATTTTTTTTACATAAATATTCAATTATATATTATCATATTAATAAAAGTGTAATTCAACCATCTACTATTTAAAAAATCTTATAAATATAAATATCTAATTAGATAATAATATAAAAAAATTTTATATTATTAATATATAACAATTAAACTCATTTTTTATTTGTGTAATCCTATCTCTCATGTGAAACTAGAAAGAGGTCTCAAGAAAGATCTATAAATATCATGTTTGTTATTAGTTAATTAGCACGCCAATCGTGGTGCTAATAGATTAATTTTAGAATAAAGGGTCAGAGAGAGTGGCTAATTTTTTCTATCCTGATTTAATCCTTTTAACACAATAAAGATATACCATCCTTTTACTATAATCCAAAGTTTGAGGTCATATTACCATTAATGAATCCACTTTTTGCATTGCAATTTGTTAATAACTTTTTTTTCCTCATTTATCCAATTTCTATTTCCATAGAGAAAATAATTAGAAGTGCAATATGAATTAATAAGATTCCAAAACAAAGCCATTTAAATAATAATAATAATAATAAAAGCAGGCGAAATAAACAGTTTAAAAGTTTTATGCATGTGCAAAATATATAGTATTAATTAGTAATTACCAACACTCTTTCTTGTTCATGTGTTCAGATTACTTGCAGCATACCCTATGCTTTAGCATCTATATTCTCCAGCGCCGCAGGGGCAGGCCGAGGTATGACAATCATAACCGATATATTTAAAAAACTTTAAAACTAAATTGGAATTTATGTATTCATGAAAGTGACCTTAAACTAATGAAGCGCATAACCTCTTGTCTTTGCTCAAAATTTTCAGGGTTATCCCTTGCTATTCTCAATCTTGCAGTTGCCATACCCCAAGTTAGAATTAAACTCAATTCATATATTTTTTTCCACTTTCATTTCACGAGTTTAAGCCTTAGTTAGCGTGCGTGAATTATTATTAACAATTATATATTATATATAGTTGGTGACTGGCTAGTGGACCATGGAATAAACTATTCGCTGGTGGTAATTTGCCATCGTTCCTCGTTGGTGCTGTAGCAGCTGCAACCGGTAGCATCTATAGAGTAAGAAAGGTGACTCTATACAAGTAATAATACTTTATTTATTAATAAAGAATCAAGACTACAATTTTATATACACATACACCTCACTTATGCATGCACACACTAGAGTCCTCACCTCTATGGCACGCACTAGTACCTCACTTCACGCACTCACTACTTCTCTCTGCGCACACTCAGCGACTTCACGTCACTTTCTACACTTTCTTTAGGTGCACACTACATGTGCTTGTGCACACTAGCATTCACACCAAACTCTATTCACTCTGCACTCACTTCCTCATGATGAGCACGCACTTCTACTAACTCTCTGCTCGCTTCCATATGAGGACACATGGTCTATTTATAGGTGCATAAAGTCGGTTAAATCACCGACATGCAAATAGCTAGATTTTTCTAGTATAAATTGAATTCTAGACAATTCCCTTTGGTATGAAGCTTCTAACTTCCTTCTTGAAGTCGGTGCAATAATTTCTATGAGCATATAGAAGCTTCCAGTTGCTCTTGCTCAAATTTCATCTTCCAATATGTAGAAGTTTCTAGAGCTAGAGATGATATTTTTCAGCATATTATCGATAGTCCTCCTTCCTTCTCCCCCGCCGGAGTTGACCAAGGCTGCAACCGCAAACCCAGGAGCCTTTCGTTAATCAGCCAAACATTTTCATATTTCTCTCTCTCTCTCTCTTAATTTAGAGGAATGCTATGCAAAGCCAAAGAAATATAACCTGAATTTTTGATAAAAATTATGATAGTGATTAGATGATATGAAATAGTAGGATCCAATTATTCATCTAAGGATCAATAATAATGCTTCATCATTCCGTCAATAAAATTCTAGAAAATTTTTTGGTTATCTAATATTTTTCTTTAATTTATTCCCATCTTTAATATGGAAAAAAGGGAATGTATTTTAGTTGAAGATGTTACATGAGATCTACACCCCGCCAAATACCATAATTACCATTTGTGTGGCATCACCAGCATCAATGTCTAGTAGCAGTCATTTTGATTGTGAAGTTTTGTTGGTTGCACATAATCCTGTTCGGGTAGGACCGTGGGACACCAGCTGGTCCTTATCTAGTTGTCTTGTATTCGATACATGCATTCTGGGTGCTTAAATGTAGTGATAAATTAATCATGCATGATGCATTAATTGTTAATCCACAAACAATACATGTGGAGAGTTTGAAACTCTGGATTGGACCAGAACACTTTGTCTGCTTGGCTTTCCACGCTCACTTTCCAGTCTTCTCCAGCGAATACCAGTACTGAGATAACAATCCTTTATATCTAGCATAGTAGAAGGACAACTTATTTCTATTTCCCAATCTTTTTATTTCTCACTTAATTTTGTAAATAATTATTTCTCCCTGTCAAATTCGCGAGTTAATTTACTTAAAACTATAGAACTAAAGCAGTAGTAATAATAATAATAATAATACTAATCATAATTATTATACAAAATTATACCTTACGCTCTAAATAATAGGTTATATAAACTTTAGCCCATAAATTTAAAAAATATGTAAATCAATTTCTTGAACTTTTATGTATATTTTAACCAAAATAAATGTACTATACCTTCTTAAATTTTGAATTATGTGCAAATCAACCTCTAAACTTTTCTAAATATATAACCAGATACCTTAAACTTTATTCAATGTGTAATATTTTTATTAACAATTGATAGAAAAATTAATAAAAGAGTCAATTCACAAATTCAAAAAAGTTTAGAGAATCGATTTGTATATATTTAAAATTTAGGTGTTAAAGTCACATGATTAGAAAGTAAAATATAATTCTTCCTCATTATTATTATAATTGTTGTCGTTGTCATTGCTGTCGTCCCTCCGCTCTCTTTTCTTTTAGCATATTAAAACCGATTATATTTAGCTTTAAATTGTTTGTATTATGGTTAAAGAATTCTTCATTATTTAAGTGCCAAACTTGAAGCTTATATTAGTTTTTGGTTCTGTTTCTTATTACTTTTTAGTTTGTTTTGAAGTTCCTACTTACTATAACATAAATCAACAAGTTTGAATGACCATAACTTGGAGAAAAGTGACAAAAAAATTTTTACCCATACAAGATTTTGGGGTTTTCCAATAAGAAAATCAAATATATTATAAATCAGCCCATGTAAAGCAGAATAGTACGTAGAAGGAATAAATCCTTCCGCTAGCTGCATTTGGACAAATCAAAGGTAGGAAACTAACTCATAGGCTTCTTGATTATGTGTTATCTCCATCGGTTAAGCTTCTACAAAGACATCGTAGCGCCAAATATTCTAACCCTAGCCAGCAAAAATACCTATTTTACAAAATTTTTGTAGCCACGGATTTCTAAGATTTCCTAGTTATATATCGCAGTTGAAATAAATTCGATTACCTACCTATAGCATGTTTACGCCTTTTTTTTTTCGGGAAACTCTAAAATTATATTTTGGCAAAATTATTCTTTTACAAGTTTTGTCAAATTCATAATTTTAATTTGGATTTTCAAACGAAAATTAAACATGCTATTAATCACATTTTGTTTTAGCAAGGGTCACGTTATAATTAGGTCGTGACAAACTCCCAATACAAAAATGTTAACGATGACGAAGACTGAAAATAATGTCTTTTGACATGATGAACCGTGCGAAAGAGGTGTGATTGATGGATCTTGTTCGTAGATAATACTTTAGGAAAATGATTTTCTCAAGTAAAGAGATTTGTAAAGTAAAAAAAATGAAAGATTGACTATTCTTAAATCAATAATGTCTATTGTGAGTGGAATCCACTAAATGTTCCAATGATGATTAATCCGTCACTTTCTCGTGCCACATCACTTTCAATGATCCAAATACAATACCTTGTATTCAAACAAAATAATTTGTCCATTCAAGGAGAAGTCATGGACACTCGTATCAAAGAAGATTCCATTTTTTTCGTAATAATAATAAGAAGGAGAAGATTGTAGGATGGGATACATTTTTTTTTGTTAGATTTCTCAAAAAAAAAAAAATGGAACGGAAAAAAAAATGAAAATTGTGATAGATACCAACAAAGTGTTATTCCAAGTAAAAAGAGTTTAGATCTCTTAAATATGTGATTTTGGGTACAATTTCAAGATTTGTGTGCATAAAATAAATTATTAACAGGGGTCATTATTTAAATATTTGATCATATTTTGTGAGATTAGTTTTTTATTTATTGGGTGAGAAAATAATCTAAAAAAAAAAGTACAGATTGTGATAGTTTCTTCTTAATATTTTATTTTCCCTCTTCATCTATCATTTAGTTGATCTAATTGCACAATAATTAAGAAAATAATTAAATAACTTTGGTTATAAATAAAAATAACTCTATGTAACAGAAAAGTAAAAACAATTAAATAAAAAATACAAGTATTTATTATCTTAAATTTTCGAAAATATTCAATATTTTTTGAAGTGGTTAAGATGATTAAATAATTCTAAATCATTATCATATAAACCCATGAATGGAGTTCTTTTTATTATTAATAAAAATGATGATTATTTGATCATCAATTATCAATAAGTAATGGTTATTTCAATATTTCTTTTCACTTATTAGTAAGTAATGATTCATCTATTATTATTATATTAATTTTAATTCCCATTTAAGTGCTCCCTCCATTCTGTGATAATTGTTGCTTAAGTTAATCACTCGATTAAGAAAACAAATTGATCATTTTTTTTAATCAGAAATTAAAGACTGAATCCTGCCCTGGTTAGAAAAAAGCTCGGGCGCTATGGACGAGTGGCCTCCAAAACGGCAATGTTAGAATAACATCATCATTATTATTATTATTTTTATTGACGTGAATCACATCATTAATATTTTTTTTTCAAATAAAATGAAAGTTAGCTGACAATAAATGAAGAATTTTTCGTGCCTACAAATAGTTTCAAGCCTAGTTTTTTGTGTGGGTATTTTCTGGGCTGTAGTTGGTTTAGCTCTTAATAATTTTCTGGGTCATAAGGTTTATTTGTTAGCCGATTATTGCCACCTTTGACAATTGGCTTGGTTCGTGACCCTTGGGCCTTGTCTTTTAAATCACTGAATACCGAATATTATTTTTAAGAAACATACAGGGTTGACCAAAATAAATAAAAACACACAAGGCTATGACCAAAAACACACACGTACACACCCAACGCATTGTTATTATATTGCAAATTTTATATCTAAAAGCAATAAGTTGTTATTATTCAAATGAATAAGCTTATAAGTATATATTAGATTATAAAAAAAAATAGTGGCTTTTGATTCCCTCGATTAAAGTAAAATTAATTAAACCATAGTCTTTTTTGAGATTGTTGGAGATGATTATGGGATGCGGACAAAGGTCACAGTTTTCATCAGATTTATAGTTACAGATCACATGAACATCTACTTAAAATTATTGTCCACCAAAGATATTTTTTCTTCTCTTAAATCTTAATCATGTTACCCATACCAAGTGAAACAATTCATACAACAAACTGACGGTAGAATTTAGAGAAGCTTTGTGTGAATCAGGTGACGAAAAATGGGCGTTATATGGAAATAATCATACATAAAAAAATCATAAGTTCAGTCGCTCCCACTTTTAGGATTCTAAAATATATATATATATATATATATATATATATATATATATATATATATAGTTCCTAAAAAATAAATATTTTATCAAATTAATAGGTCAATATTTTAAATTTTCAATAATCTAATACATCCAGGTAGTTATTTAATCAGTGTAACACGATTAATAGAAAATTGACACATTATGATAATATTAAATATTAAATACTAAAACCTAATATTCAAATATTGTAAGAGATTAATTTTGATAAACTGTCAGTATAAAAGAATTTTATATTATCATCCAATTATATATTTTTATTTGTAAAACTTTTGAAATAGTGTGTAATTGAGTTAAACACTTTTGATAATATAGCAATATATGATTAGAGATTTATATAAAAAAAATTTTTTACTTACATAATATCAAAATTAAATTCATTTTTTAATGTAACTTGTAAATATTTGAATATTATAACCCCATATTTGAAAACTAACTAATCCGTTATATTCAAATATTTAAAGTTTACTTTCAGTACTTTTTCTTTAGGGGTACCTTGAAAACTTTAATATTAAATTTATTACTCCATTAGTGATATTAATTGGGCTAAAATGAATAGATGAATTAAATTGTTAAAATTTACTCTTAAGGGTCTATATCAATATAATTAATTTTGAATAACTAATAAACACTACTGAATGGTGCGAAGAGATTTGACAAAGACATGAATAATCTAACCCAATGATTATACAAAATGCAGGTACACTTCAATTGTTACATTGTTTGCAACAAGATTTTTTTTTCATACCACTTTTGATAGACATGTGGATATCAAATCACTGACCGAACATTAGATACCATTTGAGCTACAATTCATCGGTCAAAGTAAGTTTTTTTCATTTTTTTTTTTGGTCAGCTTGGCAAAACTAAATTTTGTTTTTTGGGTCTTAGCAAAAGTAAGTTTTACCCTAAAACAAATGAGTATTTTGTGGGCCAGATTAAAAAACTCTTTAACGGCCCACAGAAACCTACCTTCTTCAATTGGACCAAAGCCTAACTGATCCAATAAGAAGTAGAGAGGTGTAAATTTGATTGGAGGCCTCATGTTCACTTAATCCATTGGCAGCCTACTCGACATACAAGCGTACGTTCAGGAAAATCTCCGCGAGGGCTCCTAACCCCAAGGAATGATGCAGGAACAGAGAAGCCATTTCGGCCATCACCAATTGAAATATTATGCAAAGATCCATCATAGATAGCATCTGGGTATGTCTAGTTGCGTTAGTTCACACTTGACATTAACTTGTTAACGCGCCGCGCGAGATTTTTAAGTACAGATTACCCAAGCGTATAAGGGATTGAAATCCTTTATCCCTATTTATTTTCTCAGAAAATACTTTGAATTAGAATTTTGTTGTTAGACTGTTTGCTAAGATGATGTAGCATGATTTATAACTTTTGGATGAATAGGAAGTTTATAATTTTCTAACCATTGACTTAATTATCCAACCATACTTCTTGAATTTTAATAAATTCCACCAATATGTTTAACAAATAATTTCCACTATTTAGGGTTTGTATGTTTTAAATTCTTTCAAACAAAAAGAAAAAATTTAGCTTCTCAAAACGCTTTCGACATATGCAATCCAGTAGAGTGCGTTCCCGAGTTATGAGAGAAAAGAAAGGAAAGGCGTCAAGGAGGAAATAATGGTAAGGGAAGAAAGGGATTTAAAATGTTTGGGTCACCCTTATTCATAAATTTAAAATTGATAAGTGAAAGGAAATAGAAGACTTATAATATGTTTTTATAATTTTATCCCTTATTAAAATAATTAGTATAATTAATATGTTTTATAATAATATTAATTTCAAAAAAATTTAGAAAATACTATATATATGTTTGTAAATTTAAAAAAATATCTTATTTCTAAGAATATTTTTAGGAGGGAACAAATTTCAATGAAAGTTAATAAAAAATTAAGAGGAAAATATAATTTTTGTGAAATAAAATTAAAATGAATTAATAAAAATGATATTTTAATATTTCAATAGGGATAGATAAGTAAATTAAATTCAAATCTTAATAAAACCCCTTAATTTGGGAAACCATAAAATGGGAGTTTTGAAGTTTTGAGGGATTAGTTAAAATTTCAAATACCTTGCAAAACTCATGAAAAAGATAAAATTTTCATAAACCTTTCCCTTCCTTTCCTTTCCTTTCCCTCTTAAATCAAACTCATGACCATATGTACTAAAAGTGCTTTGTGAAGTCAAATTCTTCCTTTTCCCCAAGAAAAAGTTTAAATCAAACAAACATCTAGCATTACTTTTGTCATTTCTCTTGTCTCTTCACTATAAATTCAATACTTGAAAAAAAAAAAAAATTACACACCATAAATTTTATCAATTTTAAAGTTCTAAATTTTATCTAAATGTCAAATTTTTAGTGAATAGACGGAAAAGGAAAAAGAAGATTTAATCCACAAACAGGTGAGGCACAACACGTACACAAAGATACTTGAAAAAAATACCTGCCTTACCTCATAAGAAAACGACATTGAAGTCTTCATATGGAAGGGAAAGGAACAGTGCGCTGTGCCCACCGCTGAGAACCCGATACGAAAGAAACTAAAGCCAATAGACCCATTGCGGAGAGATTCTTGAATCAAGTGCATACATTTACATGAAACATCATGAACGAAATCCTTATTAATTCTGCCACAATACTCTAGATACTACTACGGTTTGGTCTCTACCATAGTATATACATGTATGCTACCTAAGAAATTCATGACAACATTAAATTGGAACTATGGATGGCTAGAGCACCTGCTTCTCCTTACATGATTATTGACAACTTGTTCGCATCATATCTTGAATAAAATAAATGTATCCTTGAATTGCAATCGACGTCTCCATATGATATTGATGGGAATACTCTAGTAAAGACTAGCTCCACAAATGTCATGTATCCATTTCCTTCATGTTCTTCACATGTGCTTTATTGTTAGAGCAATGTGGGATATAATCTTTGTTTACTAAGTTGTAATCAGCCTCAGCCTATATTATTTTAAGATCAACTGAAAAATCCTTTATATGCATCGTAAAATCCCAACGATCCACACTTGTTTGCAACATATATAAATAAAAGATCCCTTTTATGCAAATTAATTAAGTAGCAATTAATTTTAAAATTTTAAGAAATTTTATAAATTTGATGTATCTCATGAATAAATATTTTCTGATTATTTTTCTCAATTAACAAAACTAGAATCTAAAACATTTAGAGTAACCTCAAGGAAATATTAATGAACGGGCATTTGTTTGTGAGTCATTATTCATTTTCAAAACATATGTCTTTCTTATTAGATATTCTCTCCCTGGACCTGCCAATATTTCTGTGGCTTTCGCCACCATATTTATTTGAAATTCCTATCATCGCTAGCTTAGCTATTACTCTTGTTCCGCCAACTATCTCCAAACCCAAGAAATTCTTAAGCTAGAGTTCCCTCTTTGGCGCATCTTCAAAAAGAAGACAAATGCCTCTCTCATTTTAGAATTTTTGTATTTAAAACAATATCAAAGAAGAGCTATAATGCAGAGAGTGAATTATAGCATATGTATGATCTATTATACAAATATTTGTATTTTATAAAATTATATATTATTAAAATTTTTTCAATCAACAAGTATAAATGTGCATTTTATTCTCTAAAATAGGAAGCATCACTATCTACACAATATATAGTAAGTTCGATTGGGAAAAAAAAAGTGTTGTTATTAGATGAAATAATCTCTGCCGACAATATACTTTCAACAATTAATTAATTATTCATTCTAGCTTTCGAAAACCAAACCTACTAGCGAAAAGGGAAAGTTAATCGAACCAACGATTACGTAGGTGGTGCTCTTACAATCAATGTTGTGCAATCTACTCAGAGTAGTTGTTCCGAAAACCGTGTGAGAGTGCAAATTTCATTGTCACGGTAGATTGTTGGAGCCATGCAGCCTAGGATCCCACTCAGCATAAATTGACTCATATATTCACACAAAGGTAATTGAGGCACACCAAAAGAAAGAGGCATTCAAGCTCCACGTATTGTTGATCCATAAATAAGATATACAATTGTAGGACCATAGAGGTAACAGGTTATGAAAAATTGAAATTTTTCCTCCCTCTAAGCCCTAATCTCTACCTGCTAGTCAAGATATTGTCACCTAAACTCGTAGAAACCGTGAGGTTAATGTCTTATCCACTCATCACCGACCATGATAAACAGGTCAAAAAGATGGTGATGTGCTTCTCAATAGGATTAAGGGGGCATTGATTGCTGGCATAAGAGGAAACAAACATTATCCAAAGTGATGAAGGAGCTTGGAAATTGCCAGATAAGGGAGTCAGCTTGAAAAAGAAGTTATAACTGCCATCAACTGCATACATTAAATGATGTTAACTCTCCATGAGCCTTCGCGAGAGACCTTAATCCCACGTAACTAACTGCCTTCAATGTGGAATTTTGATACATACGTGCGTACACACATGGCTCAACATTTGGCATTACACCGGTGTTGTATCTTACGGTGGTACTGGCCGTGTTTAATGTGTTATCCAACTAGTTGCCGATAAATTAAATATTCATGCTTGATGAACTCATAAATATTAATTTTATTGTGAAAAATATCAATTGATAATTTTTTTAATAATTTTATTAGTTTCCACTAATACTTAGCTATTTCAAGTAGTTTAATACTTATTCCCCTTAAAAAGGTTTCAAGTTCAAGTCTTGTGAATACTAAAAAAAAAATATATTAAAAAAATTTTATCCTATAATGGGCTAATCCAATTCTAACCAACTTAGTTGAAATTCAATAAATCTCATATATTGATAGTTTAATTAAAAAAAGAAAAGTAACAATACCCACTACCCAAAAATAGAAAAAAAAGCTTGAGCATCCTAACACTGCACTTTATCGATCGAAGATTGGTAGCACGTGTAATTTTATCTTGATAAAGCTATAAGCCATAGTTTGGTCAAAAATTACTCTGTTATAGTTTTTACCTAAATTATAATTGAGAATTGCAAATGAAAATTCAAACATGCACTGCATTTGGACCGGGAAAATAAGTGATGGATAGATGGTGATGATGGATCTTCTTGTCTAATCCTTGAGAAAAAAAGTATGGACAAAGGGTATAACTAATTGAACGCGTTTAAACCTACTTAATTAATGAGAACAAAATTGCAATTTGAATTTGATCGTATATATCTTTTGTTCATTCGGTTGGTTTGTTTCCTTGCATGGTATACTTTTATCGGATAAAGATAACTGCATGGTTTAGGAAAAAACAAAATCCAATGTGACATTAAACGCGCTTTAACACAATTTGAGAAGGAATATAACCTAAGAATTGCCTGAAGCTTTCTTTAGTGGTTGTTATTTATATACCAATACTTCTGTAGAAAGAAGATATTCTTCCTTATCGTGTTCTTTTCTTACATTCATCTTAAAAGGGGTTTTGTTACTATTTGTTTCCCAACCCACAGGAATCGGATTCACGTTTTTTACCTTTTTTCTAGGAAAAAATGGGGTATATATATATATATATATATATATATATCCAACTAATGAAACAAAAACCATGAAAAAAGATCAATTGCATGTGACGTAATGCACATCAAAGCCACGTGCCTTACACTTTATAATTTTCAAGATTGTTTCAAATATCCAAACTGGAATAATAATGAGAAATTGTTAACACTATCTAACTTGTTAGGAAAATGATATATTACATATATCACGTGAATTTTATGTCTAATTTGAAATGTGCAGAAAAATTATAGCATAATATAAATTATTATTTAATGTACAAAAATATATATACGAAAGTATTATTACTTAACAGCTTAAAGTCTTATCATCAATTATAATTTAGAACCTGTTTTTTTCAGAGAATTATTAGAACCTTAAAAATATAAGTAAATAACTAGAATTTTCTAAAATAAATATCCTTGTAAAGTCATATATGTTCAGTATTAATTAGCATGCACTGTATTCTATTCCACCGTAAGCTTAACCATAAATGAAACATTTTTACATCTTTCTAGGAAAATGTAAGAATTTTTAATGTGAATACTAAAAAGGTGAACAATTTTTTAAGACGTAAAATCATAACTAAAATATAAAATCATTGAATTATGTATTACGTTTTAGAAGCATTATACATAGATTTATCTAATTAAAAGGTTATATATTGATATTATTTTGCCCAAATTTTTAAAGAGTATACTAAATACCTACGACACAGCTCGTGTTTAACATTATTTATTAAATATTTTAATCTCTTTGAAAAAGAAATAATAAATATTTTTATTAGAATTTAATTTATATATACTGATAATAAAAATAATTATATATTATCAGACAGTAAAAATATAAAAAAATATCAAATTATAATAGATAAGTGTTCATTACAATAATATTCATTATAATTGACACTTTTGCAATTTTATTGACTGATATTATCACAATATTAAAATTCATCTCTTATTAATATATTAAAGACTTTATTTTTATTTGATACATTTTATGTCATTTATTACTAACGACTGGAATAAATTATTCATTAGAAAATTATTTAAATATAAATTAAAGAAGAGGAGTGACTTTCAGTGTGGAAAAACTACACATACCACTTATATGGAGTACATTTTTTTTTTTTTACGTGTTACTCATTTATGCACTTGCACCGACCTTTTCCCCCTGAAATATAATGGTCATTAATAATATAAATTAATATACTTTCACCAGTGATTTTGTAGCACGTGAATAATCCAGCTACCACAATTTTCATTTTTTGATCCTCACCACGTATGAACACACTCAAAAGCTTACGAGGCGGGTCATTATGTCGGCTTTTCGTAATTTCCAAACCAAAGTTTTGAACTTTCCATGCCTTCCTTCCTTTCTTTCCACTTTTTATTTTGCTAAGGAACAAAGAGATTTTGATTTCGGTCCCACGAAGTTTTTGATCATTTGCATTTGCGATGGGCTATTAATTACGATTTCTCAAAACTTCCCAGTGGAAATGTGAGTAGGTGTCTTGGTTGGCTGAATGGTAGTCACTTCTTTGTCAGCCCAATTCCTTCTAGAAGGAAATTGTACGATTTTGGAAGTGCAGGTATTAATAAGTGTTCTAACTTCTAATGGAGGACCCCATATAAAAATAATAATAATAATTTTTTTGAATATAAATTTCTAATGACATTACATGTAATTCGAATGACATTACATGTACATCTGGATTTATATTATAAACTGCAATTTTTTTTTATTTTTCTGACAAACTACAACATAGTTATTGTAATTTTTCCTAATCTTTTATATTTCATTTTTTATTAATTTTTTTTAAAGATTACACATTGAATAAAATTGTTTTTTTTTTGGCGAAGAATTTGATTTCCATTTTACATTTATATATCGCCATACCATTTCTATTTATTATTGGAAGGAAAATTTTATTCCTTTTACATTGCTCTGTATTTAATTTGCAAAAAGGCCACTTAAGTATAAATAAATAAAATGTTACCTGCATGAATTATTTGGGCATAAGTGTCTCACATGTATACTCTAATATAGTCTTTGTAATATGAAGAAGAAGAAAAAAATAGAGAGCGCAGTTAAGTAAAAGTGATAAAGATATGCCTGTGAGATATGAGAGAAATGTTCATATAATTATATGAACAAATTAACTTTTTATTTTCTGTCATACTCTGCGTGCCTCTTTTTGTGCTAACAGTAAGTATATAAACATCGTAAACACTTGCTACTTTTGTATTTGTGCAATGGTATGAGTTTTTGATGAATATGTGGAACCAGGCTTAAGAAAGTTATAAAGTATAAATGTAACAATTAAAATATGAGTAGCAAATATTATTTTTACAATTTTTCATTCGCACATTTTCACAGTAATCCTTTTAATAAATTAACCAGTTAAATTAATCACAGATTAAACAAACAAAAAGTATTTATTTTGAATTATTGAAAAATATGAAAAATAAAGTTTAAAATATGTGTAATTAAGATAACATTATTAAGATGTTGATATTTTTTAAAAAATAAATTAATCTAGCTTGTAGGCACAATTACAATTAATTATTAATTAAGAGATATTTTTAACAAGTATTTAATTACTTTAACGTTTAACTTTAGATTTTATCTATAACAATCAATGTTTGAAGTCTATTAAATTTTATTAATTTGATTCAAATTAAATTAATTGCAAGGATAAAATTCTCGTAACACTTATTTTTTATTTATAAAACTTAAATCTAATACCTTATTGAAAGGAAATATTACTTGAACCCGCTGATTTATTTACTAAATAAGTACTAATTTTTCACTTTATATATATTTGGATTTTGGCCGGTTTATTAGAAAGCTGTCGCTATTGGTCCAAATCGCAAATTCCTTCCCAATATCTAATTTTTCTGGTCACTTATTACATGTGATAACAAAACTATGACGTTATAATGATGATAGGTAGTTGCTGGAGATAGTGACTAACTACATGGTATACCATAGAAATAATTTTAGAGTATAATCTTATTTAAGAATTAAGATCTACTATTTGCCACAAGTCGGGTTTATTCCAAAATATTAGTTGTTATCGCTTTTTTCTTTCTTTCTTTCTTTTTTTTTTTTTTTTTTGCTTACACCTTGTTTTATCTATGTTGAATTTAAATCTGAATTTTGAACTGTAATATATCGTATCTTAGATTGTTTCCAAAAAAAGAAAAAGAAAAAAACATTTCCACAAGCATCAATATAGATTGACTGCTTCTGTTATCCTTGTTTCCCCGTTATCTTTTGCTGAATAATTACGACAATTCTTTCAGGCTATTTCTACCACAACCTATATAAGGGCTAGAGAGAGATCACGCAGAAGCATATCAAATTTCAAAAATATTTTGGAGGTTACATGTTTCTATCATTGTATATATTCTCCAGATCTGATTCCCTGCTACTTTAATCATACAAAGAACATTCATTCGAGAGAATAGTAAAGTTTCATTGTATGCCAGTTAATGAAGTCGACATCTAATATCTGAAGAAAACGCACGCAATTTAAAATAGCTAATCGTATGGAAGATATCATAGCAAAGCATATTAGTAATTCAGAAATTATATATAATTAAAGAAGAATGAATTGTAGCTATTGCTGGAATTATGAACTCACAAAATTCGATTGAATATTCAAATTGAGCTAGGCGTAGGGGAGATAGCACAGCACAGCATTAGTCATTCGGAAAATATGAAGAAAAATGAAATTCTATCTACTGTTGGAATTTTCGGCTAACAGAATCCATTAAAGCAAATCAAACGAAAAAATTGAACTCCGAATTGAGTTTCCTTGGTTGACTAATTAGTTTCAAATGATTGGCTAATCCACAAAAGATAAAGAAAAATGAAATTCTAGCTACTTCCTGAAATTTTCAACTAGTTTAACTAAAAGGATCAAAGCAAATCAAACACAAATTTGAACTCTGACTAAATTTTCCTTGATTGGTCATAGCTGATTGATTCCAAGTGAAAAGCTGCCAGCTGGGTCAAGAATAACACAAATCTTAAATCAAAGTTAAGTCGACCTACTTGATCATGCACATGGACATTTTGCTTATAATAAATTATACAAAACTTCTAAGCAATGTGAAGAAACATAAAATATTGGTCGAATGATATTAGTGAAGGCCAAAACCAGCCTAGTCGTAGCTCGTTACTTAATTAGCTGCTATATATCAAAATAGAAATTAATAAAACTAATTTCGATTAGTAATCAATTATATATAATTATTAATTAAGAACACAGAAGAAACAAATATTTACTCTTTATACATACACAATGTGTATTAATTAATTTTAAAACCCAATTGTTAATTGTTATTGGTTGGAATATTGTCTTCATAGAGAATATAAAATCTATATTCTCGCTTTCCGCCAACAACTTGGACTTTCAGCACATCGCAAGGGGTGGGCCATCCCTTTGGTGTCGTTACTTAAACCCAACGAGGGCACATATGCCTTGCTTCTTTCATATGCATTCTTTGTCTACAATGCAAAAAGGACTCTGGTGGGTGCCCTTGAGTGATTGGGTTTGCTTGCTCAAATGCATCTGCACGAGATTTGATCTTTCCTACTTGGGTTGCTGTGTGTTGACCTAAAAAGGAAAAGAAAAATAAAAATACTTGGGCTACAATATAACACGGTTTTTTATTGATTTAAAATAAAAACTTATTATTTTTAGACGTAAGTCATTTCAACTTTTTTTTAAAGGAAAATGTCCTTTTTTTTATAGTAATGAATTCGATTAAGGCTGGATCGTATTCATCACTGTTCAATTTTTTCCTGGATAAATAGAAATCAATCCAGGGTGAGGAGAATTTAATACTATTCACTTGAATAATAGTATTGAATTCGATTTAATCTTGATCGAATTTAAGTAGTTTACAAAGTTTTAGGTAAAATTTATAGTAGATTCTAAACTTTGAGATGCGTGATGGATCTAATATGATTAAATTATAAAAAAATAATGATTAATTATCATATAAATATAGTTAATTGACACATAAAATATGGCAAAATGTTAAATTCACGATGGACTAGGGTCCATCCTAAAATATGACAACTATTAGATCTCACTCTCTATTAAAATTATAAAGAAACAGATGAGAATAACGCCCAAATCAATCGTTAAAAGCTTAAGAGCCATAATATTTAATATTTAAAAAATCTATACTTATTGTTTCTATGTATGCGACTATGAATGTATATATATTCTCTCGTTACATGTAAAAGCGAATTTTTTTTATACTTATATTGCACACTAGTGAATCGAATATCATTATTTACCCATATATGTATATATAAACTTATGATATTTTTTAATTAATTATCATTATAATAAATTAACCAAACTTAATGATAATTAATTAAGAAATGTTACATGTTTATATTTTTTTTTTTCGAGTAAATAGTGGTGAATTCGATTCACTAGTGTGATATAAGTATAAAACAAATATATTCTTTAGATATAACAAGAGAATATATATACATCCACAGTGTGGCATGCATAGGAATAATAAGTATAGATTTTTTAAATATTAAATATTGTGGCTCTTAAACCTCTAACGACTGATTCGGATGTCATCCTTATCTGTTTCGTTACAGTTTTAATAGAGAATAAGGTCTAATAGTTGTCATATTTTATAATGGACCCTAGTCCATTGTGGATCTGATGTTTAACCATATCTTGTGTGGTAATTAACTATATTTATATGATAATTAATCATATTTTTTTATCATTTAACCATATTAGGTCTATCATGTATTTCAAAATTTAGAATCCACCATAAATTCCATCTAAAACTTTGCAAACTCCTTGAATTCTATCAAGGTTAAATAGAGTTCAATACTATTCACTTGAATAGTATTGAATTCTACTCACCCAAGATCAATTTCTGTTCATCCGAGAAAAAAATTGAACAATAATGAATTCGATTCAGCCTCAATCGAATTTGCTACTATAAAAAAAGGATATTTTCATAAAAAAAAAGTTAAAATAACATATATCCAAAAATAATAATTTTTTATTTTAAATCAGTAAAAAATCCAATATAACACATCTCCAAGCCCTTCAGAGAGGTTCAGATATTATTATTTTTTTAATAACAAAAAGTTTAATTAGATTTGAAATTGGTCATCCCATCAAGTTTAGAGCATAATTTTCAAACTAGATAATTTAATTATTAGAGGTCTTAAGTTGAAATTTGTGTATAACTCTCATGCAAACCAAGAAAATAAAAATATAGCACACCGAAAAAATGTCAAATGCATCTAGTTCAGTTATAGCGATTAATGTCGTAATAAACGAGATAATGTGTGGCCGCCTGAATAAGAAAAAGGAAAATCAAGCCAATAAAGATGACAAAAATGAAATAATCAATCAATCAATCAATAATTTTCAGTTTAATAAGAACCGGTTAGATTCCAATGTATACTCAATTCAACTTGACTAGCAGTTGTTTAAACTTGTACTCAAGTCAGTGAGCCACTGAATTTGAACCACAGTCAAACCTTCCAACCAAACAAACAGCATGTCACATATTTTACGATGTTTGGTGACGACCTTGGTCGGTCAATCCAATTCTTAAGAGTTATAGACATATCACACCTGCTTATTATAGAAAATTCAGAATGACAATTTTACCCTTCACCTAAGGCATTGTTCTACTAATCACAAACTCGTGAAGCAAGCCCTTCTAGTCATTATAGGTTGTGGAAAAAACCGAAATTTGGCAAATTTTCTTCACCAAGCTTCATGTGCCACATTGAAAGAGGAAAATCAGCCATGTTGATGGCCTAAGATTAAAGTCAAGGAGGCCACAATTATTATATATAATATGTGGCTATGTGCTGCTAAGACATGAAGTGGGAAAGTCGGTATTAAGAAGCAGCCAGGAGAATCCGGCCAGCCAACCTCCCTTGAATTTCCAATGTGGACCTGTGATGTGTTCCCATGTCTCGAGGTTGCGGTTGGAACATGGAAGGTAAACATCACCCGTGACGGGTATAGATAGCTAAAGAGCTTCTGCTTCATTCTTTGGTCCACCATCAACGTGAAGCTAGCAGTGGTGCCCACTAGGAGTAGAAATTAAAATTGTTTTTGACAAGAATGTTGTGATTCTTTTATCATCATAAAAGAATATATATTGAAACTACTTTGTTTAAGCCAAGTGCGGATAGTGATAATTTATAAATATATAAAATTGGGAAGGGAACACATGCTGATTTAACATAGCAATTTGCATGAAAAATACTTGTAGTTGGAAGATATTTTCTTTTTGGTATAAAATTGGAAGATATTATTTGGGATAATTAAATTGATACCTAATGATGATGAGACCACAAAGGATAACTACGTATCCCATATGCTTAATGAAAATTATACTAGAAGAATAAATTTTTGTTTTCTCTTTTAGCTTCGAATTAGGTACTATAATGAGATTGAAAGGGAAATAAATCATTTTTTTAGATGTTGAAAAGTGTTCTTGCAATAGAAGAGGAAGAAAAAAGAACCAAAAAAGCGTCATATAGACCATTATTAAGTAAGCTGAAAAGATTGAGCATTCAGATATTTCACCCCCTCTTCTCTTTGATTTATTCACGTCATTCTGCAATTTGTAATGAGAAGGAATTCTGAGAAGTAGCCAATGGTGTGCCCACAAAAAAGATTCTACAATTATAGTGGGAATCAAAACTTGTCCTATCGATACACCATACATGGCGAGGAACATATGTGCCTGTGTGGATAAAAATACCATCACAAATTAAGAGTTTAGTGTTTTTTTTTTTTTTTTTTTTTGAGGGCTTGAATTACGTATTACAAAAGAAGTGATATGGCGCATGCTTGTATCCCAATACGAAGGCCAAAGGGTACGGGTAAAGAGCAACAAAATATAATAAAAACAAGATTTTTTGAAGGATTAAAAAGCTTATGCGCTGGAATAGAAAGACCTACGAAACGGATCACAGAGAACAATAAAAGTCTGAAAGAATGTGAATTAAATTCTTCTTCCCCGGATCTCGTCTTTAATCTTTTCATGTCATATCGCTTTTTTGTTTTTCCACTTACATGCCTAAAACCTTATCATTTGGCATAAAGTGTTGGATTCTATGGTAGTTAATTGAAAATACATATTCTTCTTCCACTTTCTTAAATTTCATTTTTATTTTTATTTTCGCGAGTCTACTCGAATTAAAAAATGTACCATATATGTATTCGTCACTATCAAAAACGATCCTTGATTTTTGTTCTTCATAATTGAAAATTATGAGCTCTGCTCAAAAAGACATTAGGAGATTATTAGCGCTGGACACATACAATGCACTTAATTCTCCAATATAAGAAAGAAATATAATAGTACGATGTGAAATGGGGAAAAAACAAACGAAAGAGAATCCCACTTGTGAGTTTGTAGTGCACTAGTCCCACTTCAGACAAGGGTTTTCTCTAGTCAACACACATGCTGATGTTGAATAATTAGATCAACTAGAAAGGCAAGTCCTTTCACTTTGGGTCACAACTCACAACACTCCCATCTCTCTCTCTCTCTCAGAGAGGCTTCGCTGGTCCCCCTTAGTTCGGTTATCTTTCGTTTCATGCTTGATATGTCTTACGGTATTTGCCATTTGGCCATTTTTATGCTTCATATAGTGGAAGAGTACTATAAGACAAAACAAAGATTAGTGGCTGTAGCAAAATGCCCCACATAAGAAAAAAATAAAAGTAAAAAAAAAAGGTATTTAAGTGGAAACGATTAACAGCTCTTAATTTTCACTCTATTAGTCTATTCAGTTCAAGTATTTTGATTTTGAAAGGCTGAAACCTTCTTAGTCGAGTTTTAAGTTTTCCTTTGGTTTCCTATTCTCCCACCGGAAATAATTCTATTCAAATATTATCTACAACTTAAATGTGAGCGGCTTTTTTAATTGAGATTTAAATTTAATCCATTATATTATGGTAGACTAACTCTCTTAATTAGAGCTAGATCAAATCTTAATTAGTAGTTGAGTTTTGAGTTTAAATGTGAAAATAAGAAGTTTGAGGGAAAAAATATCATTGTTAGCTAGAAAATGGAGCGGCTATAAATTTCCCACAAAATATGACCCCTTCATCCGTATAATAATGTTTATGACCCTCATAATCATTCGATCGTCATTAACATTATGTATGGCTGTTTTCATGCATCCACACCATTCTCATACTCTCATATTCATTTATTCATCCCACAGCTATCAGTTTCATCATTATTCCAATTCACACTGAATATGCCATCATGTCACAATTGACAATTCCATTATGTAATATCAATTTATAAGTCCAGTATGGCAAGTATTCATCGGTAGTGCCATAATCCTCGCTAAACAAAAGCACATTTGGATTGATCATCTTCTTAAATCTTACATCGGCTAATAATATAGCTAAAATATAGATCTCTTGTTAGTTCGAGCAATTTTTTTCGGTTAACTTGTTAGGCTAAGTTAGGTTTAAGTTCGTTTTTATTTATAATATAATACCTTTTTTGGACGTGATTTATAATATAATGCTTAATAGTATATTAAAGTCTATTCTAAATTTAAAATTGAGCTACCTATATCTTAATGTCCAGTCCTAAGTTCCTAACTATGGGAGGGGTGTGTTAATTATCTTCAAATTCTTTTTTAATTCTGATAGATCTTGTGCCCATGTGTAAAGGAATCAGAGGAATGTCTGAATTTGATTTACATTTATTTACTCAATATCATTTCCACGGCCAGATCTTTGGTCTCTAGCTCTCAATTCTTGATTATTCTATGCAAGTGGCATAAATCATGGGCGTGACTTCTTTTACTGTTGTTTACTTAGTAGTATATATCTAAACTAGGCTGCCGTTTGCTCGAAGTTGATAAATTTCGTTGGTCTTGGCCAATCAAGATTAAAATCACTACATCTTTATTTGGTCAAAAATCGTTGAAGAATTAGTTTTTAGTTAATCATTGTAAAGTATAGAAGTCCATTACGTTTATCTAATATTAATATGATAATGTATAAGCATTGGATTATTGTTAATTTCAAACAAAAATAATAGTCAGACTTTCTTACAACTATAAAACGTATACGCTTTTGAACTTGAGTCATACTGAACAGCATTTCAACACTTTGAAATTAGACCATGACCGACCGAATGAATGATTAGAAAAAAATATAAAGCATAAAACGTCCTCCAAAATTTTCAGAAAACTATATAACCAACTAAATCATAACCAGGTGTATCGAGCGGTATATTGTAGGCAAAAGTGAACATACCTTCTGTATCTCGAAATATGCTTCTTGTACAATACTAATATTTTAAGTGATCCTTGTAATGTTAACAGTATAGATCGATTATTTATTTGATGAACAGCTCATAAATGACTGGAGGATTGGTCAGATTATAAGGTTTTAAGGGTCGGATTGGATATTGGACCGATCCAACACCCATTCTTAATCATTCGGAAAAACGAAAAGTTATTAAAAGAAGATAAAATACTAGTCTATTCATAATACCCTGATATATAGGCAATATATAATGGAAGTGAAGCTGAATATCAACTTATAGTGGAATAAATATAATTTTATATGGTGCTTTAAGAGGGCGTAATAATTTTCCCATAATAGAAGGCACATAGGGCATCCAACATTATCAATCAACATTTGCAACAATAAAATAAGCAAATATATAATTAAATTATAAACTCGCACGGGTTGTAGTGAAAAGAAATAGGCAAGTGCTTTTGGGAACGAAAAAAAATGCTATTATAAAACGATCACGTTTATCTAGGCATGCGCTGATGTTATATATCCTCTCCGGGGCGTTAGTTATGCAGAAATATTTTTATTTTTTTGGAAATGTTAAAATATTTTTATATTTGATAGAAGATTTGAACTAAAATTCTCGATAATATTGTATTTTTGAGAAGAAATTTTATCTTCAAAATATTACCATCTTCTCCCATAAAAATCTAACATTATCATAGAAAGGGAATATTTGTCATTATGAAAAGATCAAACTACTTCTATCATCACTCAAAGCCACCTGCCACTGATCATCACTAACCGTCACGGATCACCACCGTTGGCCACTCTCTGCAACCTTCGCCGGCCACCCTCTACCGCCGGCCACTGCCACTGCCCACCCTTTGCTATTGCTGGCCACCCTCTACCACCACCGACCATCACCGACCACCCTTTGTTGTCGCCGCTGGCTACCATCATTACCGTCGGCCTCCACCTCTATCAAGGATATTTTTGAAATTTTATCAAATATTTTTGGGAATTCAATTTGTATATCAAACACTTCTAAAATATCATACTCAAGAAAGTTATTTCCAAAAATAGTAATCTTCGGAATCCTATTCTCAAAAATAAAAATTCGTTCCATCTACCAAACGCCTGTTAATGTGCATGCTACGGCCTTCCCTGTCATTATCTCTTGCATTGTCCCAAAGTCAATGATCCTTCAATTATTATTGTTAATTGTCATAACTGATACAAAAAAAAAAAATTATTGTACATGCTGCTTCAAAAAAATAATACTGTACTAAAATTTAAAAATCATTTCATATCTTTAATTACTTTTAAAAAATAATAAACTAAATTATTCTTTAACTTGTTGAAAGTTTACATTAATTAATTTATATTAATTAAAGAGAAAAATTTGTGGTTTACTAATAAATGAAGCATTAAAAAAGAAAGAAAAGTTATGATTGATAAAAATAATAAAAAATTAACTAAAAATAATTAATATTTTTTAAAAATTTAAACAGACAAATAATATAAAATAAAATTTTAAAAAAACTATTATTATTAAATGGAGAAAATATATAGCATATAATGTGCACTTTGAATAAGATGTATTTTAAAGCAATTTCTTGATTTCAAAATTGTGCATAATAAAAAATTTATTAATTTTATTTATAATTGAATAAAGTAACAAATAAATTTAGACACCATTTCATATCATATGTGATAGTGTTCGGATCAATAAAGTTTATAATCAACTTTTTCTTTTCTTGTCTTGGGGTAAGAAATGAAGATATATTTTCCATTTTTGAACTTAAAAAGTTATATAATTTTTATGAAGTTAAAAATAAGATATTAGAAAGATTTTATATTAATATATTATTTATTTTTTATTTTAAAACTCTTAAATTAAAATGTTTTTAAATAAAAAACTTATTCTTTTTTATTTCCTTATATACATCGGGATCTAAGCCCAATATATATATATATAGTGTGGCCTACCGTGCCCTACTGAGTCTGCAAAAGACTCAACAAAAATATAAGGGGTTAACTACTTATCATAAAATAGAAGACCTAACATCTTATTTAGAATGATAAAGATAGATGGAATTGAATTCAATTCTATTATAATTTAAATTTTTATGTTTGGAATAAATCAGTAAATTATAGAATTAAATTCATTTATATTGTTTGGAATGTATATAAAAATGAATTAATTTTTTTATCTTAACTATTTTACCCTTAATTAATGGAAGAAGAGAAGAGGGAAGAGTGATGAGGTTAGAGAAGAGAAATATTAAATACAGTTAGGAGGCATTTTTGACATATCACCTTTTAATATCAAATCTATTATGATAAGAATTGCAAATCAGACCTGTTTTTGTCTGATTTACTTTTAGACCTTTGGAATTAAATTCTATTCATATTTCAATTCCATGACATTAGTTGGTTCCAAACCAAAGAATTGAATTCAATTTCTTGAATGAATTTAATTCCATGGGTTTCCAAACAATTTATAAAGGTAATCTATGTCCTATTTTAACTAACATATCAACACATTTGTTAGTTTCTCTATAAACATATCTAATTTCTATATTCAAAAACTTATTATTTTTTCCTTTAAAAATCCTCTCTACCAAATATACCTTTAAAAAATTTAGATTAATTTTGATATACCGTCAAAATAAAATAGTTTTACATTGTTATTTAATGATAAGCTATCATATGTGAAACTTTTAAAGTAATAAGTATATGAGTTATATTTTTACTGATGTGTCAATATATGATTAGATGTTATTGTTAAACAAAATATATTTTTACACAAAATGAATCAAAATTAAATTCTAAAAAATATTCTTCATTGCAAATTTTTCGAATATTAATCTAGTTTTCTCATTTGGAGTACTGACACAATTCTTTCCAAAATGCCGTTTCATAAACTCAAACATACCTAACTGATTAACTTATTAACTTGCAATTGTAATAAATTTTGTTTAAGAAGTAGCTGAAATGTGCTATAAAAAGTTAAATTATAAGACCACGACTCATGCGATCCACAAAAGTGGTAATCATAGTTATTTTACGACTATGTTATAGTTTAATGTAACTATGCACACATAAATGATATTAATTCGTTATCAGAATGAAAAACTCACATTACCATCATACCATATGTTGATTATTCAATCAAAAAATATGTTGATTAATAAAACTTATTGCATCATTAATTCTTTAGGCAAAAATTATTAATTTAGGGATGAATAAATTAAGGAAGAATATAGGAAAAAATTTGGCAAAAGGAAATTAATTTACACTAATATGATGTAAAAACACCATCTGTTCTTTTTGTTTTTGGTTAAAAAAATGGATTTAATTTGTATATAAAAAAATTTTATACTGATATTCAATCATATATTTTTATATCAATAAAAGTATTTGACTCAACTATCCACTACTTAAAAAATTTTACCAACACAAATATTTAATTTGATGACACTGTCAATATATAACAATTAAACTAAAAAAAAATCACTTATCTAAATTTATTGACTCATTAAAATATCAGCATTTTTATGACTTGAGTACCCAAATAATAATAATAATAATAATAATAATAATAATAATAAAGGTTAAAATGAAAACCATATATTAAAACCTTTTCTCATTTAAATGGGAATTGCCATTATAAATACATAAAAAAATTCAATATTTTTATATTATAAAATTAATAATTTTATATTATTATCTGATTATATATTATATATGAAATCTTTGAAATATATAGTGAGTGTGAAAGAAAAAATATTTTTATTAATATAGATAATATATAATTAAATATTTACATAAAATACTTTTATATTAATAGTATATTAAAATTAAATTCATTTACTATTAAATTGTGTTAAGATCATATTTGAAAAACAGCTTAGAAATAAACGCTGTGCTCTTATCTTCTCCTCATTATATTCTACTTTTGAAGAAATTATTTTATCACAATTAATGTGCAATTATTCTTCTCATACATCAACTTATAATATTTTTAGTGCATGGTTTCCTACATCACTATCCAACATTTTCTAAAATATTTATACAATAGGACACTTATTTTGGGCGAAAGATGATCCATCACATTAATACGTCGTCGTCGCCTTTGGCACAGTTCGTCATTGCGGACGGTAGGTGGGGCCCAAAAGTCAAAGGGTGTCGGTGGGTTTTCGACCAACTTTTCTTATCAAAGTTTGCATTTTTTTTCCCTTTTTTGTTTTTCCTCTTTTGGGAATCTGATTCGATTTTTTTTTTTTTGCCCCTTTAAATCCTCCCTTTTCAACAGAATAGGAGAAACATGTACATCTTTTTTAACTTTTTAATTTACTTGCCGGATATTTGTGAGAAAAAATTGGAACGCATGCACTTTAACCGTTTTCAGGTGCCCGATTTCAAACCGTCCAAACATTATTTATTGGTAATAATGGATTGTGTAATCATTGTTTATAATAAGCTTTTTCATTTATTCTACAGAGCCGATGATATCCTTCCATGGCTTAAAAATTAAAACCTAGTAGTTATTTTTTTTCAGTACAACCTATCATCGGTTCGATTCGGATCTTCAGCAACTTCAGAACCTGGGTAATCTATAGTTTCCTTTAGCAACATTTAATCCGTAGATATCTCATAGATAGATGTGAGAGTGAGAAGAGAGTGAGCTTATCATGTTATTTTATTAGCGTACTTGGTACATCGAGTATATTTGATAGATATTATCTGGGAAAAAGTCGCTAATGGTAAGAATTTCTATCATTTATTTTTATTTTAAAATTAGGGTATGAAGCATTTGACTTTCAAAATAGACATTTGTTTTTCCATTTCCATAAAAGATAGATATTTTTTAACCTACTAATAAAACTCAGAGCTCACTAAATTAATGTAACAACTCAACGCTTGAGCAAATTGTAACAACTTCCTTATTAGCAATCTTAAATTAATTCCTCCCTTCTCATATTAAATGAACATAAATTCTTTGATTTATAGTATCTTCTTTAATTTAATAATACATTATCACATTATTTGAAGAATGATTAAAATTAAACACAACACTAGAAGTGCATTGTTGCATCATGTAATGGTATAGATTTATTGAAAAAGAATACAATTTCATTTCTTTAATAGTCTTGTCAAAAGCTTTCATTAGAGGTACATCAATAACTTTTATTTTTTATTGTTTATAGGTATCATTTATCGAAAGTAATTCTATTCTAAATGTTTCTTCCATTTTAATTTATTTATCTATTTGGATAATTTTATTTATTTTTAAATTAATATATCTCTTGATACATTAATTTAAATATATCTTCAAATTTATTAATTTAAGAATGAACTAAATTATTTAAATAGACAAATAAATTGAAATAGAAAAAGTATAATCGAGCACTAAATGTGGAGAATTCTCCAAGTAAAATTTGCTGTATATATCTTTTCTTGAACATTTGAAAGATTTTCTATGTATTTTACCATTTAAATTTGGCTGCCTCCAATTTATTGTTACATTTAATGTTGCCATTCTTTAAAAAGTATGGTCTAGATCATGTTCCATCTGAAAATTAAAGGAAAAAGAAAACTATAACAATGTTTAATGTTAAATAAGTTGAAAATCTAAATCTAAACTAAATACATATTGAAACTTATTCAAATTTATAAATATTCCCATAACTAATTAAAACAATTACAAACTATTTTTGCAATAATTTTCCGATCACTACCCTTAAAAAATAACCCTTTTTAATATAAAATAGTGACTGTTTACATAGTATCGCACTACTTACATTTGTCTCCACCAACCACCAACCACCAAATTAACATCCATTTGTGTTTTTCATAGTCCAATTCTAGAATCAATTTAAGAAACGATGTTACAGCTTGTTACCCCCCCGGGGGCGGGGGCGCCGCCCCCCCCACACAAAAAAAAAAAAAAACGACATTATGGGACTATTGAGAGGCTTCAATATTTCTATATTGGTGGGATTAATCAATAGTTGAATTCGTTTTGTCCCAATGGCTGCAACAGAATTAGTCTGAATAGTATGAGAATACTCAGGCAAAACAGGGGGAAAAAAAAAAGAAAGGAAAAACTACGTAATCCATTAGAGATTTTCATAATTCAAGCACTTATATCATTGGTGAGGGAATTCAAGCACTTATAAGTACTACTTTACTGTCTTGTAGCATTAATCCTTACCAATGTACATACTTTACTACTACTATATACGTTGAAATTTGTACAAGGAATAATCTGGAATATTTGTCTGCTTTAATTATACTCAACTTAGATAAACATCATCAATTCAATTGACATTCCGACCTTATCTCATTAAAGCATATTAATTGATTAATTTACTCAATTCTTTCATAAAAAATTACACCATAATTGTGTTCAACTATTTACCTCCATCAAGACAGCCAACCATCCCAGCAGTTACCACTCTGATTCAATCTCTAATATTCTTGAGTTCGGACCCTTATCCTAATTCTTCCAATACCATTGTAGTAATTTTTTAAGAAAAATTACCATTAACGCTCTTTAAGAGATACCCAACTTTTTTTGTCTTTGCATGAGCTGCAAGAATCTCGCCATTAGTGGGGATACTATGTGTGTGTTAGTGCGAGAGCAAGGTCAAAGTTGATCCACACAACGGTAAGGATCGAGCAGGTTATCTGAGCTGGCTACCATCTGGTGACCCCTCTCTCTCCCGTAAAAAAATACCCCCATATCAAGACAACTTGAATTTACAGCAACACTCTAAAACGAGGAAAACCCACATTAAATGACCCCTCCCCCACAACATAACACACAAAGCACCAACACTAGTCCACGTAAACTGACTTTAACTCATCAAATGGATAAGCCCATGCGCCTCTAATTCAACAACAACTACTAATACTATTTACCATATCCACACTCTCTCTCTCTCCACAAAGCACACGCTGTTCTAAGAGCCTCAAGATTCTCCAATACATGCAACTACACCCTCGGCCTCACCCCTCCACCCCCTTCTATTATAAAACCCACCAAATCCCTCCCACCACTCCACACCATAACACACAAACACACTCACACACACCCTTCTTTCAATTGAAGTCTCTCCATACGCACAATGGAGTCCCTTTCGTCCACCAAACACAACCACAATCCTTCCAAGCCTAGTTCTCTTCACGTAGAGAACTCGGCTGCAGTGGAGCCGAGTCCTCTACGTAAGATCATCGTCGTGGCCTCTATCGCCGCCGGCGTGCAGTTCGGGTGGGCCTTACAGCTCTCCCTGCTGACCCCCTACGTCCAGCTGCTGGGCATCCCCCACGCTTGGGCCTCCTTCATCTGGCTCTGCGGCCCAATAAGCGGGATGGTCGTCCAGCCTATTGTAGGCTACCACAGCGACCGCTGCACCTCGCGGTTCGGCCGCCGGCGTCCCTTCATAGCTGCCGGCGCCCTAGCCGTCGCCATCGCCGTATTCCTCATTGGCTACGCCGCCGACATGGGCCACATGTTCGGCGACAACCTGGCCAAGAAGACCCGCCCGCGCGCCATCTCCATCTTCGTCGTCGGGTTCTGGATCCTCGACGTGGCGAACAACATGCTGCAGGGTCCATGCCGCGCCCTCCTCGCCGACCTCGCCGGCGGCAACCACCGGAAAACGCGGACGGCGAACGCCTTCTTCTCGTTCTTCATGGCCGTCGGAAACGTCCTCGGCTACGCCGCCGGCTCCTACAGCGGCCTCCACAAGATCTTCCCCTTCACGAAAACCAAAGCATGCGACGTGTACTGCGCGAACCTCAAGAGCTGCTTCTTCCTCTCCATCGCGCTGCTACTGACGTTGGCCACCGCCGCGATGACCTACGTGAAGGAGCAAACACTGTCGCCGGAGAAAGCTTCCGGAGCGGACGCGGAGGAGGAAGCGGGGGCACATGGCATGCCGTGCTTCGGGGAATTATTCGGTGCGTTTCGGGAGCTGAAGAGGCCGATGTGGATCCTCTTGCTGGTGACGTGTCTCAATTGGATTGCGTGGTTCCCTTTCTTGCTGTTCGACACTGATTGGATGGGGAGGGAAGTGTATGGAGGAACGGTTGGGGAAGGTAAGGCCTATGATAAGGGGGTGCGCGCGGGTGCGTTGGGCTTGATGTTGAATTCGGTGGTGCTTGGAGCGACGTCGTTAGGGGTGGAGGTGTTGGCGCGTGGGGTTGGGGGCGTGAAGAGGTTGTGGGGGATCGTGAACTTCCTGCTGGCGGTTTGTTTGGCAATGACCGTTTTGGTCACGAAGCTCGCCGAGCACTCGCGGCGGTACCCGCCGGGCTCCCAAGACCCTCTGCCGCCGACCGGCGGCGTCAAGGCCGGTGCGTTGGCACTCTTCTCCGTTCTCGGAATCCCCCTTGCGGTAAGCATTTATTGCAATTTTTTTTTTTTTGGAAAAATCTTTTTAAATATTTATTGTTTGTATGTTGGGATTATCACATCATAAATACGTATTTAATGTGAAAAAAATTAATATAATTCATATATATTTCGCAACAAGTTAAATTAAGCTTATGATATTAAAATATGATATTGATTTTTACTTGTGAATTTAAAATATTAACAATTAGGGAATATTTTATTATTAATTAAAGTATGGGTAGAAGTGAGAGGAACATTAGGATGGAGCTAATATATCCGTTTCAGTGGAATATTAGTTATAACAGGGAAAGTTAAAGTACTTTACCTACTCTTTTGTTTCAAAAGGAATTGGGTTGGCCATGCATGAATGAAAGGCATGTGAATGAAGCGGCGTGAATGAAAGGCATGTGAATTGACGATCTTAATAGTTTATTTTTCCCTGTTTTCCTTTTGGTTTTTTGTGGGGTGGTGTTTTAGAGCAGCTTGGCCTCTCCAGTAAGAACAAAAGATTCGGCATCGAAGTTGAGGACTATTTTTCTTGATGCTACAGATTTTATTTGGACTTTACTAGTAAAACAAATTGTGTTCTTGGCGTTGCATGCTTGTTTGAATTGCCAAAGACAATTATCAACATGTTTTGCAGGATTTGTTTTTTATTCTGGTTTGTTTTGATGAGAAACTATCGAATAAATCAGACTGTCCTGAAATTAATAGATTAATAATGGAATAAAGTGGCAGACGGAGTGGCTAATATTCCCCAACCTGATGACTGAATCCTTACAATAAAATAAAAGATACCATCCTTTTACTAATCAGAAGTTGAGGTCATAATTTATCTATTGTGATTGTTATTAATGCATTCAACTCTTGCATTGCAATTTGAAAACAATAGCATAGCTTTTTCGTGATGCTTCTTGCTTAAAATACAAAGATACTTCTTTTGTTTTCTACAATTATCCGTTTCTTATCCAAAGAAAAAAAAAGTGCAACATGAATGAGTAAGGAAACGAAACAAAAGAAATCGAAAGAAAAGTTTAGAAACTTTATGCGTCTGCAACACATAGCAGTAACCTAACACTCGTTATTGTGCATGTGTTACAGATTACTTACAGCATACCCTTTGCTTTAGCATCTATATTCTCCATCACCTCAGGGGCAGGCCAAGGTAAGACAATAATCAAAACCCATTTAGTTAAAAATTGGGGTCTCTAATCTATTCATATAGGTTATCTTTAACTAAGATGCATAACCTTTTGTTCTTATTCAAAATTATTTCAGGGTTATCTCTGGGAGTTCTCAATCTTGCAATTGTCATACCACAGGTTGGAATTAAATTAAAGTTATTTCAAATTGTTTGACTTTGTTACTTCATTTCATATATTTAATTAGACCATAGCTAGTGTGAATAATTGACTAATTATGAGCACATATTATGTGTATATAGATGGTGGTTTCTGTGGCTAGTGGACCATGGGATGCTCTGTTTGGTGGGGGTAACTTGCCAGCATTTGTGGTGGGTGCTGTGGCAGCTGCAGCAAGTGGCATATTATCCATATTCCTGCTACCATCCCCGCCACCGGATTTGGCCAAGGCTGCAACCGCTGCTGGAGGAGGCTTCCATTAAATCAATGCAACATTTTCATCTCTCTTTTTTGTCCCCATCTTTAACATGGAAAAAAGGAGAAAAAGTTTTTGATTTGAAGTTGGTTGTGTATAAGGCCCTTTTAGATCCCAAAAAAATGCTACAATTACCATTTTTGTGGCATCAATGACTAATAACAGTCATTTCAATTGTAAAGCTTGATGTGGCTGTACATAACCCTGTTTCCAGCAGGACCCAGCCCGGTCTTCTATTTATATCATGTTTTTAGTGCTTTTTGGGTTTTTCAGAGGAATGTAGTGGTAAAAGCTAGCATGCATGGATGGTTAATCCATTAATAATACCATGTGGGGAGAAAATTCGGAATTGCTCTATACTTCTTTGCTGTTCCCTGCTCACTTTTCCATCTTCTTCTTCTTCGATGATTACTAGTACTATAATAACATTCTCTCTTATCTCCATTACAGTGAAAGGAAGACTTATGTTGCTTTTCCAAACTTCAAATTTTCTCTTAAATTCTATAAATAGTTACTACTACTTTTTTATGGCTAGGAAGTTGTGTACAACTCAATTATCTTTCTAGTACTTCCACAACATAATGTGAACTCACTATCTTTCTAAGAAGTTTTAAATTGTTTGTATTTATGATTAAAAAGAACCGTAGCAATAACTTTATTTAATAGAGGAATTCTTCATGTTTTAAGCTCAAAAGTTAAGGCCTATCGATTTTGAGTTTCTTACTTATTACTCTACTAGTCTGAGTTGAAGTTCTTACTTACTAAGGCCTATCGGTTCGTGTTAGGCTACTTTTTCAAGAAATTAAAATTTAGAGACTTGTAATCGTGTTGTTTTATCATATAAATAGAAACTATTAGGTTTGCAATTTTTTTATAAATTACTTTTTTTTTATGAATTTATACATTTTTATAGATTTTTATTTAAAATTTATTATTAATATTGAGTAAATATATAAAAAAATTTATACTTATTTTGAGGTTCAACATATATATATATATATATATATATATATATTGCTTATATGTTGAAAGTTTAATTTTTGTAAGGATATACAATGAAGGTTATCCAAAAAGTTAAGAGTTATAAATATTCCTTTTTTTTTATAATATAATTCTCAAACAAAATTAATAAATTTTCGTTTTATACTCTTATTGAAGAAGATAATTTTGTTCCATTTCTTCTATTCTCTTTTCAATCCATTCCTATTATTTCCCGCTCCCATTCCATTAAACATCAAACATAGTATAAGTGTTGGCTCAAGATCCTCCAACTTGAGTAACACAATTTCATAAACCAATGTGGTAAAGATGTTTATGCGAGTTGATTTTATGTTCAACTAGTGTGTTTACCTTTGCGGTGCACAGGTAATTAGATGTTTATAAAGATAAATTAATTAATGAACAAATTATATTGAATGAATTGAATTAATTAAAAATATATATAATTGCTAGTAATAACTTATGTTATTAATTTATTTAAATATATAGCATATAAGTTAAATATTATTAATACTTGATTAAGTAAAAAACGTGTACGCCATTTAACAAATGATCATAGGAAAATTTTTGATAAAGTATGAACAACATTATGATTGCGGAAGTCTTAAGGTAGACAGGATACAAACTGAAATTAATAAAGTACTGATGGAATATAGCATCTATTGAAAGTATATGAAGTTAACGAGAAGATTAAAATACCCATGCCATCCATGGGAACATTAAACGATTTTAATGTCAAGTACAATGATATTAAAAAAATATTTAATGACCAAAATGATAATTGTGACGTTATGAGTAGGTCCATTATATATTCTAAAGCTCAAAGTTAAAAAAAAATCAACAGATAAAAATAAATATAAACATTATTTATTAGCTTTAGTTTAATATAAATTGATAATGATAATAATCATATGATACTTAAATTATTACCGATATAATATATGTGTGTGCTATCATCCATACAATGTATAAATTTAATATCACCTATTTGAGATATCAAAATTAATAAAAAAATTATTCTATAGCTAATTTTTTTTTTGTCAAGTGAGTATCATTATATTAGTGTTAAAACAATAATTATTATGATGGTAAAATTAACCACATAAATATGATTTATTAAATTAAATTTGATTTAAATTATAAAAAATTAAAAAGCATATTAATCATTACCTATGCAACATATATGTTTGTATTACTCATATAATATATATTTAGAATCACCCTTCACTTTATATACTCAATAATATATATTCAACTTTCTAGCCTAACCTCATTTTTTTTTATTTAATTATATTTTAGGTGAAGTTTTGGATCTTGTATTTATAACAATATAAATCAAATATAAATAATGTCAAATATTACATAATAAAGTATGAGTTTAATTTGTATATTCTGATAGTATAAAATAATTTTATACTATCAATTAATAGAAATACAAAAAAATACTAAATCATAATAGATTCTTCATTATAGTAAGTAGTTACTTAGTATAATTTGATACTTCCTTATATTTCTATTAATTATTAATATAAAATTATTTTATACTATCAGTATATATAAATTAAATTCGTAAAATATACTTTAATGAAAACAAGTTGCACGATACATATTTATACGCACAACTAACTTCAAAAAAATTAATTAGAAAAATAAAAATACAATTTAAAAATTATTACTAAAGAAAATAAGTTATTTCAAATAGAAATAGTATAGATCCATTCAATATAACAACTCATTGTTAGAAAGAAAAAATAATCAATAACTAAAATAAACAAATCCTTTTTATCTTCTCACCTCCTCCTCTTAGTATCCTAACATGAAATTCTGTAAAATATATCCATCACATCTATTTACAATTTCTTTTATAGGGACATCGTAACACTTCTTAACTTAACTATACTATATGTACGTAAAGTTTCGAATTCTATATGTAATATCGTCATCCCATAATATTAGTTAGTCGAGTGACGGAGATCTAAGAATACGGCAGAAGGATTGTACAAAAAATAATACACAACCAAATAGTTACAGCTATAGCCCTCATGGCCTTACCACCAAAACCTTCCCTAATTCTTCTTTTAATTAGACCAACGTTATTTCCAGGAATACCAAGGGACCTTGCTATAGCAGAATGCACAAACTGGAGACATTGGATTGAACCGTAAACCGCGATGCAATTAGTCTTCATCTAGTACAGAGAGTGCAGTTTTGTCTCCATATAAAAGCACTATTGATGGTTCAACGGCAAACTTAAACATCACATCATCAGAAACGAAGGTATATAACCACCATGGCATGAAATGAGAGGAACAGGGAAAACAAAGAGGAACATTCTCAGCTGAATGAATCTTATGAAATGGAGGAACTTGTAAAAGGCTAGACCTTTTTAGCAGCAAATTACACAGACAGAATTGGGGAAACAAAGATATAATAAATAATAATGGAGTTATTATTTACTCCATAAAAAAATGAAAACACAGAATAAAAGATAAAGTAAATGTACAATCCTTAATATTGAGAAAAAAAAAAAATCCTTATAAATCATTTTCTATGAAAAAAGAAACAATAGATAAATCAAACAAATGAAAGATACTAACAGTCATTAAACCTCAAAGGAACAATCATGAAAAGCATTCAAGTTCCAATCATGAAACACACACCAATTACTCACCACCGGCTGGATAAGGAAAGCCAACATGACACCATAAGACGAACTCCTCCTCCAAGCTTTCCCTTTACCTTGTTGTAAATTAACCTACCCAACATGGGAAATGGATTCTTGCCAAACATAAATGAAAATATGCAATTTGGAAGTAAGATTTCTTTTGTATAAGAGCACACACAGCAGCAAAAATAAAGAGGCACAAGACATTTGATTAGGGTGGATGAATTTGAGAAAGGGAGGTACTAAATAGACAGGAAGCCAACCAAAATAGGACAACTACATCTCTTACAGGCAGGCCGCTGAATAGGTTATAGCATGTAATATGAAAAGATCAGTGACGAAGGTGATATGGGAACTACCTTTTGCACCAAAGAATCAATTCTTTGAATGGATAACCTCTTCCCATTTGATCTGAAACTAATTCTTTCAATAGTTTTGACAGCTAAATTTCGTCTGGTGTAGATGTTCTATTTTCATTGGCAGACTATGCTTGTAATAAAGAATTAGAGTGAAAAATATGTTAATCAAGAGGAGGGCTGAAATTATTCTTTGTAATACTCAAATCTGAATATTTGCTAAGTGCATATACTTTTTGACAAAAAAATTTTGCAGAAGGCGAAATGCATATAAATTCATTCAATGATTTTGTCAAATGATGGCTCACTTGATTTCGAAAATATACCCTTAACCTACCAATTAATTTTACCATTTCACAGTTTCCCTTCATCTTGCATCTGTATTCAGTCTAGCAGTCGCAAACATGGTCTGGTAAAGGACATTTTTTCTTTTCCATTTTGACTCAAGAGACAAAGGAATATTTTCAACCAAAAGAAAAAAAAGTGTAAAAAGATTGAAGTCAATCACATCATGATGACTAATAAAACAAATTACCTATCACTATATACTAACAATGACAGAGGGTTCATTGAATAAAATAAACACCTCAAAATTGTGAAAATCGCCATAGATAATTTTATATTGTTAATGTATAAAAAGCACCATAGTGATTTTATTGGCAGCATAATTTGCATTGGACATGTAACCCTGTATCTCAAAAAGTGAAGTAGATGGATCGTTGTCTGAAGCTTCAATTTTCATCAGATTGCGAGCAAGAGCAAGTGAGACACCATAAATGGATCTGATGGCACCAAGCCTTGAAGATGTGGCAACTGTGCGGACGTTTGCTCTAGTACCTCCATGTTTTCTGCAAGAGAAACTGACATTAATGTGATGAACAGCAAACCGACTTATTAAGTCTACAATCTTTGAATAATCATCAGAAGAATTTTGTAGTGTCTTCCTCCTTGCGGTCATGTTGTAGAAAAGATTCTCAACCACTAATCATTATAAATAAAAAGGAGCTGGAAGATCACCTTTTAGAATGAAATCAATTCAGTATACATGTATGGATGATGACCACTTCTTTATTTCTATCTTCATCCGGTCGTTGTTGACTCACTCCCCTCAGTCCTCTGTATCAACAGATACAAACACTAAAACTATAATGTAGAAATATTGTATCATACAACAATAGATCGCCAAAATTGGCCCATGGTATCAATTACATATCAAATTGGTTCAAACATCAGCTAAAGCATATAAATAGGGCTCCAATCTACCTATCCATAGAAAAAATCATAGTAGCCACAAAATTAGCAACACCTCGAATAGATGCATTGTTTTATCTTGAATAAGGAACATAAGGAATGAAATTACTAATGTCATAATAGGACTCATCAGAGTTGGTAGTTGCAACATTAGGCCATCAAAAGTTGTGAGATCATAATGAAATCTAAAACCAATTAGATTTATCATTCTAAAATAGTCCCCCTCTTTACACTCTATTATCAATGCCTCTCATTTCAAAACACTCAGAAGAGGGTAGTGCGCAGAAGCAAAACTGCACGGAACCTGTCTCAGCTTCTGAGCCATGGAATTGGGTGTGGTATACATTGGAGGCAAGAACCAAAACAAAAACACTTGACACATACCCCACCCTCTCAGTTCCATCATCATATTCTTGTCCAATCTCATAATCAAAACATTAAAAAACAAAAATACAAAATGAAAATGTAAAGAACCTCACCCACTACGTGTAACCACCCACACCAAATCGTCATGGGCGTTCTCCTTCTCCACCAGATCATCATATAGAGGGTTCGTCAATCCAATCCCTTGCGGTTGAAGAGTTGTTGGATCTCGGTGATGAGGATGATGTTGAATGAATCCGAAGGGAGTGAAAGTACAGATTACAGAGAGATCCTGAGGTATCCAGAAGGTGCAGTATCAGATCGAAATCTAAGGGGAAGATGTGAGAAAATGGAACCAGATAATATGGGCAGATGGAAACAGGATGAGATATTGGGAAGTATCAAATGGATTGTGATAGGTTAATCAGTTCAGCAAGTGTAAGAGAGAAGAAGAAGAAAAGAAAGATGAAGAAGATGAAGAAGAGGATGGGTTAGGAAAAGTGAAAGGTTGCCACAAAGTAACAAAGGGTTGAAGGGGTTGGAGCCAAACAGATTCACATATTGGATTAGGCCACATAACTTGACCTTTTTACCTCTTGATATTGTATAAGCATGTAAACATTGTATCAAGAGATTAGAATATATATCACATATGGATCTATTTCCATCCAAAAACTCCTATATTTTTGAACCCCTGAAACTCTCCCTTCATGAAAAGTCCCGAACATGACAACTGAGAAATATGAGGTACTATTTTTTTGGATAATTCAGTCAAAGTAGGCTCAACTCGCACAAACATAGGGAGGAATAGAGTTCAACAGAGTAACAGAAATAGATCTACATCAGAATAGCCTAAGAATAGAAGCAAAATTGCAAACCTCCTGAGACTAATATACAACCACCCTAAGCTAAAAAGTGATATACAAAACAGCAAACACAAATGACACGTAACTTAAAATGCAGCACCATAACCTCCAAGTTATTTGCTCTACCATTGCTCAACTTTTTACTTGCCACTTGAGTAACTAAGCACCAACTGAAATATAAAGACTGAAGCAGAATAGGATTGCTCCTAATGGTCTGCTGAGGTTTTTGCATTCGGCAAGCAATTATGCACCAATCTTGCACCAGAAGCAGGAGCAATGTTGCACCAGGAATGAAATAGAAGTTCAGAAAATAAGTATACTTTTCCTCATCCACTCACGACCACCAATTTAGGACAGTCTTCCTTCACATAACCCCGAGAGTATCACTAATGCAAGCCTCAGGGACTTGTCCCCTCTTCACATAATATTCATGTTCCAAACACCCAAATAATAATAATAAGAAGAAGAAGCAGAAATAGATGAAGGTTATGTGTATAAGCTTAAAAAAAAAAAAAATTAAAAGAGTAAGCAGCAACAGATGAAAGTGAAGAAGAAGAAGAAGAAGAAGAAGAAGGGCAAGAGGGCATGAGGATAATTGATGAGTCATAGATCTGCATCGTCAGGATTGTCAGTCAAGGAGTAGCCAAAAGCTTAAAGCTGACCAGCCATGCATTCACTATCACTCTAGTTATGGGAGCGTCCAAAGGTCTTCATCTAGATAGTCTGCTGTGTAGCAGCAAGCAATACACAATTAGAAAACCACAGCAAAGCAAAGTAAAGAGAGAAGAAGGTGACAGCAAAGTGGCAAACACATTACAGAAGTCATTAACCTAGGACATAAGAAAATGTGCAAGAAAATGGAAAAGTGTAGAAGATTATAGAAATTAAAGAAATACAAATTCGTATGAGTACCAAGGCAGCTAGAATCAGAATACAACATTCGAAAAATAAATAAATAAATAAATAAAGAAACTGAACCAAAAATAAGAAAAAGAAAGAATCAGTAAGGAAAAAGAAAACCTTTTAGCAAAGGAGGACATTTATGCCCAATTTGGAAACCTGAAACCAAAATAGAGAATATTAAACTATACATGAAACATAAGCATCTCACTAACAAAATACTTAAACAATGAAGTATCAAAACATACAAAATTGGTGAAAACTTTATTTCAATGAACAAAAGATTATCATGGAGAGAGTATTGAAAATGCAGAAGAAAATTCCATGAAAAGGTCCAAACCCTTTAACTCCATTTATAATACATGAAAGCAACAAACATCAGGATCCCAAAATAGAAAAATCAGAAGGCATAATAGCGAACATAAGTCATAAACAAAAAACCCACACTGAATAGAAATGCAGACTGTTAGGACCCAATGCCATAGTTCGCTCAGGACTAGTCAAAGGGGCTAGTGCATAGCTAGTCCGCATGGGCACCAAGGCTGCGGAGCATGGCGGGATATTAGGACCCAATTGCAAGATATGGGACTTGAGTCCCATATCAAAAGTATGAGATTCTGATGAGGGATTTATAAGGCTTTGGACTCTCCTATCACAATAGTTAATTTTTGTGATATGGTTCTTCCAAGGTTCTTGTCACAGACCATAAAGAAAAAAACTTTTTAATATCACCATAATTTGCATGAACAATGCCACTGGAATACAGCAATAAAGAAATAAAAATTATGAGATAAATTGAAAACATCTTCAATATTTGTATATCTTGGATGTGCAGTAAAGAACGCTAGAATACAGCAGCAAGCTACAATTTCTTTTTTCTTTTTTTAAAAATTGTAGATAAATATAATGGCTTAAAGGAATGAGAATCATGATAGGGGCAACGACTTTAATTAGGATGCTGAGAGTTATCTATATTACACCTAATACTAATCGCCTGAAGTATTTAACAATGGTTCTCAATTATTGGCAAAGGAGCTTGAACCAGTAATTATGTTTTTTCTGCAATTGGACTCCACAAAAGTACTTCTTTGTCCGGGGGAGATGAAGCCTTGTAAATTTCTGATTTGAGCCGAGGATTGATTTGTACCATGCTGATGTATGAGATCTGAAAAAAATATATACATATTATAAGTAAAACCAACCTGCTCACTGTCTAGGCTTGAGCTTGTCAATAACACCGACCTGAACTCTTATTGCTAATGTACCGTGATTGTGAAATCTTTTGCCTTTTCCTTACTAGTATTTGCTTTCTTCTATATATCTCGCTGTTTTTTGTTCCCACTTAAGGAAAAAATCCATTCCGTGTATTGCAAGTGAAGAACTCAATGAGCAACAGGAATGCGTATATGTCCTCACATACTATCCAACTGATATCTCATCACAAAGAAAAGACTATTGGATGGATGACCTTGCTAAGGAAGTGAACATTTTGGTATTCTGAAAGTAAGTCATAATGACTGGCCAAAAGAAATTACGATTTGCAATGAATTTGCCACTCAGGCCACAATGCAATAAATGGACAGTTGAAGGCAAAATGTGATTACAGCTATCATGCCAGAGATATTTCAATAGCTATATATGTATATTACAATTTCTAATAAAAACACTTGAACCTGTATCTTTCATGTTAGTTCATTTTATATAGTTCAGCTTGGATCTAGTGTGTACGTATGACTATATCAGCCTGAATGAATGCAAGTGCAAATCTGGAATAACAAAAGACTAACTTATATGCTTAAACTATACTTCTTTTGTAATATAATTGAGAGTTTGAAAGATTATAATTATATAGTTTAATTGATTCTGTTTCACATGGCAACATTAAACAAAGTGGAACAAAAAATTTCCATGGATGCATGAGGTACTCTGCAGATTCTGCTGAAATCTTTTTGCAAACTTAGAACATCTATTTTAAGCATAATAGAACTGAAATGCTGAGGCTCATTCATTTACAACTGCTTAAATAGTAAAATTTCAATAACATCAGTTTGCAATGACTGGAAACGAAGTCCATTACTAAAATTAATTATTAAAATATGGTATGCGCAGAGGCGCAGAGGAACGAGCAGAGCAAAAGAAAGAAAGAAGTGGGAACGAGTTTGTGAAAATGAATTTCCATCATGTTATTCACTGTGCAGGATACATGCTAGATATGTACAAGTGCAGGTACTAGAAGCTACGCATTAGTAAACTATCTAAGTGAATGACAAGTATTTACAACTAATTACAACTATCAAATAAGGTAAAGTAACTAATTTATTTCTATCCTATAGCTCCAAGAGCCCCCCTCAAGCTGGAGAAAAACATTCCCAGCTTGGAAAATAATGCTGAAATGACTTAGGAGCTAGTGGTTTGGTGCAGAGGTCTGCAATTTGGGATTCAGTCTGAATGGGTAGCAGATGCACTAAGCCAGCCTTTAATTTCTCACGAGCAATGTGACAATCAATTCTATATGTTTTGTTCTTTCATGAAAGATGGGGTTGGCTGCTAAGTGGAGTGCTGACTTATTGTCATAGTATAGCAGTGCTGGAGCATGAAATGGAATGTTGAGGTCTTGCAACAAATAGGTCAGCCATTGTATTTCACATGTAGCCGCTGCCAAGGCCCAATACTCAGCCTCCGAAGAGGAGCGAGAGACGGTATGTTGCTTCTTAGATTTCCATGAAACCAGGGAATTGCCCAAATAGATGCAAAACCCAGTGATAGAGCGACGGGAATCAGGGCAAGACGCCCAATCGGAGTCACTGAAGCCTTTGAGTTTTAGTTCAGAATTTGATGGGAAGAACAAACCATGAGCAGGAGTCCCTTTGAGATAACGGATGATCCGTAAAGCAGCTTGATAATGGGACTTCATAGGCTTAGAGAGGAACTAGCTGAGAGTGGTGACGGCATAGCAAATATTTGGTCTGGTGTTAGTCAAATATAGCAGCTGACCAACAATGCGCCTATAAGCAGAAAAATCTTCAAAAGGATCACCATCATCACGGGTCAGCTTGGAGGAATGGATGGACCATTGGAGTGACAGCAGGCTTACAAGCTAACAAACCAGTGTGTTCAAGCAATTCCAGAGTGTACTTATGCTGACATACAGAAATTCCAGCAGAGGATCTAGCAACCTCAAGACCACGGAAGAACTTGAGGGGGCCAAGATCCTTAATCCTGAAAAGAGTATCCAGTTGCTGTTTGACAGAAGCAATTTCAGTAGCATCATTTCCTGCAAGTATCATGTCATCAACATATATCAATAGAGCTGTGAAGGAAGTGGAACTTTGAGCTTTAATGAATAATGAGTGGTCAGCCTGTGATTGTTTGTAGCCAGAAGATAGTAATACGGTTGATAATTTTTCATACCATTGGTGGCTTGCCTGACGAAGGCCATAGAGTGATTTCTTCAACCTACATACTTGGCCTGGTTGAGGTGGAGCAACACCTTGGGTAAGTTCCATGTAAACCTCTTCATGCAAGTCCCCATGGAGAAAAGCGTTATTGATGTCCAATTGCTCTAAGATCCAGTTTTGAGTGGAGGCAAGAGCTAACAGCAAACGGACAGTGCTCATTTTAGCAACTAGGGAGAATGTCTCAAGCACCTTCAACTTGTGTGAAGCCCTTGGCTACTAGACAGGCTTTGTGGAGTTCAATGCTTCCATCAGCCTTATGCTTAACTCGATAAACCCATTTACAACTGACAGTTTCTTGCCTAGAGGAGGATTCACAAAGTCCCAAGTACCAGTTTGAACTAGTGCCTGTATTTCTGCATCCATGGCTTGTTTCCAGCACTCATGTTGCACTGCTTGATGGTAAGTTTTCGGCTCATCACAGGTGGAGATGGACAGGGCATACTGTCTATGGCTAGGGGAAAGTTTATTATAAGATAAACACCAGGAAATAGGATATAATATGCCTAATGATTTGGGGATGTTGTTAGCATTAGTGGCCAATGTGCAATGGAAATCCTTCAGATAATGAGGGCGATGTCTGCTGCGGTTTGATCTCCTAAGGGCAGGTTGGTTATTGTTGGTGGGGGCATTATTGAGTGGAAGGTTTGAAATGGAACTGGGAGCAGGGGGAGCTAAGGGAGAAGTTTGGGATGGGGGAGGGGAAGTAGTGGTCTCTGGATTAGGAGAAAGGGGGTGAGATGAACTGATATACTGTGTATTGGTGTTAGGGCCTTGGTGAGAAAGTATAGGTAAGTCAGAAAACACATCAACATTTGGAAATTCTGCAAATGTGACATTGGGGGCTTTGTGCAGCTGGCTTAAGAGACTTGAAAGGGATAATAGACTCATGAAAAATAACATTACATGAGGTAAAAGTTTCTCTAGTGTTAGTGTCAAAAATGAGAAAACCTTTGGTGCCAACTATGTGATCTCAGTAAACACCTTTTCTTGCTCAGGGGTCAAGTTTCTTTCTATGTGCAGTCAATGTTGAGGCAAAACATTGACAACCAAAAATCCGAGCAAAGGATAAGTTTGGTTGCTTACCATGGAGCAACTCAAAAGGAGATTTATTGTCTAGAACCTTGCTAGGTAGGTTGTTTATTATAAAAACCGAATGTGCGACAGCATAGTGCCAAAAATTCTTGGGAACGCTGGACTGAAATAGTAAGGATCTAACAATATTTAGAATGTGTTGATGTTTGCGTTTCATAACACCATTTTGTTGTGGAGTCTCAACAAATGATTAGGACAGAAATAAGTCAGTTACTTTACCTTAATTGACAACTGTAATTAGTTGTAAATACTTGTCATTCAGTTAGATAGTTTACTAATGCGTAGCTTCTGGTAGTCTGCGCATGTGTGCATCTTGTACATATATAACATGTATCCCTCACAATGAATAACACGATGGAAATTCATTTTCACAAACTCGTTCCCGCTTCTTTCTTCCTTTTGCTCTGCTCGTTCCTCTGCGCCTCTACGAATGCCATATTTTAATAGGGTATCAGAGCCCTCTGAGTAAAAGGGCTCTGCTGCACTTGGTATCTCTGATTTTGTTCGTGATCTTTGATTCATCAAATTCCCTCGTGGCATTCTTGCAAAAGTTTTCTTTTGATCCAGAAATTTTTTCTTGGAATTTTTCTTGGAACGATTTGGTCCTCAATCCAGATCATTTGGAATTTTTGTTCAAGATTCTCGGTTTACTTCAATTTCTTGGTTTTTTTTCGAGATCGCTAATTGTTCAGTTTAGATCGTGTGTTTTTGGTTCAACATTCCTTCTTCTTGGTTCAAGATTCTGAAAGTATGGAGAATTTTGCAGAGATGAATGATGTAGGGAAGAACTTGAATGCTGTGAATCAAACTGCAGCTGTGCAAAATGCAAATACTTGAATGGCAAATACTACCATGGTAAGCCCCTTATCAGATCCTAATAGTCCCTATTTTCTACATCCTAGGGAGAATCCAGGAATGGCTTTGGTTTGCACTCCCCTACCAGAGACGAATTACCATCTTTGGTCGAGATCCATGACAATGGCCCTTGAAGGCAAGAATAAAATGTGCTTTGTGGATGGTAGTCTACCTGAACCACGTGTTGGAGACCCTTTAAGGCTGATTTGGCACAGAAACAACAAAATTGTTTTGTACTGGATAATTCGTTCTTTATCACCTGAAACTGCACAAAGTGTCATGTTCAACAACATAGCTTCAGAGTTGTGGCTTGAGTTGATGCAGAGATTTTCCAAGGGTCTCACACTAGAGTAGCAGATCTGTTGGAAGATTTGTACTCTTTGAAGTAAGGTAACTTGACCGAGACTGGTTTCTTCACTCAGCTCAAGGCTGTTTGGAGTGAATTAGATAATTTTCGTCCTATTATGCTATGTCCTTGTGGAATACAATGTAATTGCAAGATGTATAGGGAGCAAGACTGCATTATGCGGTTCTTGAAAGGCTTGAATGATCAGTACTCAGGGGCCAGATCTCAAATCCTTCTTATGAATCCTTTGCCTCCAATCAATACTGTGTTTAGTTTGGTAGTGCAGCAAGAAAGACAATTCAACAGTGAAAGCAATGCAGAATCCAAGGTCTTGGCAGTAGGTTCTGGTTTTGGAAATGCTCGGAACATGGCTTTTTCTGGTGATAGAAAACCAGGGAAAGGGAAATTCAGTAAGGGGTAGTCTAATGCGGATAAAGTGTGCACTTATTGTGGGAAAAGTGGTCACTCTGTGGATACTTGCTTTAAGAAGCATGGTTTCTCGCCCCACTTTAGAAAGGGAGAAGGATCTTCAATTAACCAAGATTAATCCTTCCATATCAGGAAGAGAGTTGTCTGACAAAATAAAGGACATCATAACATGAAACCATATTGAGTTGAGGTTCAACAATTGAACGGAAGTCAGAACTCAATGGATGATAAATTCCTAACCCAACAAAAACTAAACTTGAACTAAAGGTCTCTGAGACTTAAGCGGAATCACAACTTACTAAATAAATCCATGCTGTATTTCTTTTGGAAAGCGGATATAATTGACTCATTGCAAACAAGAAACAACCATGCTTTCCTGGGAATATCAATTGTTTCAGGTTGACACCAGCTTTCTTATATACCACACAGGCGCCTTCTTAGATGGGGAAGGATGAGTGTAGCACCATATGGTGATTGGATCTCAACCATCAAATATTGTATCTAACGGTTACAATTAATTAAAATTAAAATTAAAATTTATATTTTAATATTTATAAAAAATATTTTACAAGCAAATTATCCATTATACCCTTCCTCCCCTCCTCTGAGGAGAGCAGAATCTTTTTACCCTCCTATTTCCTCCTACCTCGGCCTCGGTGCCATCCCCACCTCCACCGCCGCTGCCCCCATCGTTTCTGCCATTCACGCCACCACATCCTTGCCGTTGGCAAACCCGCGTCTTGCCGCCGCCGTGCCTCGCCGCCATTCGAACTCGTGACCCACCACCGTCATCCCAGCCTCCCGCGCCTCAACGGCACTCGCCCCACCGCCTTTCGATCTGCAACTGGCCGCTTCAACCACCGCCGCAGTGCAGCTCGCCACCCGCAGCCACCATCTCTCTAAGCTCTCTCCAGTTGAATGGTATTCTAACATCTGATTATTTGTGTTGACAATGAGAATGAGATTGGGGTGTTCGAGGAGAGTAGTATGATGGGGTGGGAGGGGAAGAGGAACCGGCGGTTTCCATGGAAAAAGAAGCAAGGAAGAAGAGGATAAGGGCAAAATAGTTATTTTGTCATTCACCATATGGGATTATATAACGCCCTTGTATTCAAAACGATATATTAGTCGGTTTCACTCGCACAACGCAACACAAAGTAGCGGAGCCCATGAGACTCGCTTTGAAAACTGCCACAAGCCTCGTCCTCACTAGATTCTCCCTCTCGCGGATACGAACCGTTTCAACTCTTGCTCTTCCTCTGCACTCTCCCCCTCCCTCCAAAACCCTCCTCCGAACCTCTACGCCGTCGTTTCGAAGCTGCGCTTGCGCACCGATCTCAATGGCCGCTACCACCTCTACGCAGCAGGAGCATCTTCAGGTGAGGGACAAAATCGAACTCTCCGACGTCGAGAAGAGCATCTTCGATAGGCTTCTCGCCACTCTCCGCCACTTCCACCTTCAAACTCAGCTCCGAGTCGCCGGCGGCTGGGTTCGCGACAAGGTCTCTCTCTCTCTCTCTCTAGCTCACTGGCCCTAAAATTGTTTAGTTTCTTTGTTTGTTTGAAATGGCTTTGGCGTTTGATTTGGTTTTGCAGCTTCTGGGGAAAGACTGCTATGACATCGATATCGCCCTTGACAATATGATGGGCACTGAGTTTGTGGATAAGGTCAGGGAGTACTTGTTGTCCATCGGTGAAGATGCGCAGGGAGTTTGCGTTATTGAATCGTATGTTTCGCCCTTTTAATATTTACAACATTGTTTGTTTTTCAATTTGTTCTCGCTTTACTCATTATAGTAACATTATACTTAGGAACAACGGCAAATAAATGATAAATAAATAAATGAATAAATGGATGAAATTGATTCTTTGGATGATAGCATGGAATTTTTGTCACTTTTCCCGCCAAAACTATCCCTTGGTTTAGTGCTCTGGCCTGGGGGGTGGGTACCTTCCTTTTTCGCGTAACATTGTGATTGGGAATTACAGGCATTCAATTTTTAGGTCTTGGTCCCGGTTCTGAACATTTTTTCATAAATATTACTTAAATATTTTTTTTTTTATTAATTTTATTTTGTTTTGCAGCAACCCTGATCAGTCCAAACATTTGGAAACAGCAAGGATGCGTTTGTTTGATATATGGATTGATTTTGTTAACTTAAGGAGTGAAGAATACGCTGAGAATAGCCGCATTCCTTCGAAGGTGTGTAATCACTCAGACGTCTGGTTTTCTTGTTCTGCTCATCTCTGTGCTTGCATTTGTCCTTTTGGTTCGTTTTTATCATATAAGATGTTTTGCTAGTTTCTTCTTGGTTGGAATCACATGAATGTCTTGCCTTGTCGTTTATGAAGGCAAACTTCCTCTATGGTTTGCACTTTTCCTTGGTATTTAAGCCAAGATGAGTATGCTTATTATCTGCCATTTGGAATGTGTGTGTGTGTTCTTTTCCCCCATAACCAAGTCATATTCTATGGAATAAAATTTACTTCTTGTCTAACAGCAAAGATTTGGCACAGCTGAAGAGGATGCGTATAGGAGGGATTTGACAATTAACAGGTATCTTCTGTACTTCAGGGCCTATTCTTTTTTAGTTTATGTTGGTTTGAGTCTCCATTTGCACACACTTCAGATGATAGCTTAATAAAACCGTTTAGTTGTGCATGACAGCTTATTCTACAATATCAACACTGACTCAGTTGAAGATTTCACAAAGAGAGGTTAGAATGGATCTTATTGCCCAAACGAGTATTTTAAGAATTACTTGATGGCCACCATTTTTTATCTCTATATGTAATAATCTCTTTGGCATTGTGCAGGGATCTCGGACCTTAAGGCTGGAAGGATAGTGACTCCTTTACCTCCGAAGGCCACCTTTCTTGATGACCCTTTACGTGTTCTTCGAGCCATTCGATTTGGTATAGTTTAATTTTCAAGATATTAGTATTTTTGTATATCCTGTGAACATTTTGTCATATGCTTTTATGTGAAGCGTGAACTTGGTTTCTTGCTATGTTGAATTTTATTTAGGTGCTAGATTTGAATTTACTCTAGATGAAGATCTGAAAGTAGCTGCTGCATGTGATGATGTGAAAGATGCTCTAGCTGCTAAAATAAGCAGAGAGCGCATTGGAACAGAGGTATGTTCTAACTCTTCCATTCCTTCAACATGGATACCTTTGGAAGTTGTTTTCAATTTTGTAATGCTATTGGATTTCTTACGAGGAAATTGCTCATATGTTTTTCTTTTGCATTGAAAATCTAGTCATTTATGCTCCTATGTTTCTGTCTCATTTCGTAGGTTGATCTAATGATATCTGGAAATCAACCTGTCAAAGCAATGACTTATATTTGTGATCTGACATTATTTTGGATTGTATTCAGCCTTCCTTCTGAGTATGAACCTGCCATTTCAGATGGATGTGAAAGGTATAGTTTGCAGATAAATTGATAAATTGTTTTTTATAGGTTGAAATGTGCAGAATGATCACAAATCAATTTATTAGTGACAAACACATCTTTTGCACAGAATAAGGGTTAGCTGAATATTATTGCCACTTTGTCTGAAAACAAATAGTAGTTAGTGGACTGATAAAAACCTTAGATATTTGTGGTGAACTTCAAATTTGAAACAAGTATACGGTATACTTATTGAGATGTGTGTTCCTGTGTTCACACACAGAAACCTTATCATTATTCATTACTTTCTTTCCTTTTTTTCCCCTTTTCGCATGACAAGTTATTAAAGCCTTATGTAATATATAGAGATGTTTATAAAATGAAAGATTGCAAAGAGAAATAGAGACGAAAACCATTAAGTTGGATATGAGATGATTGATATGCCTATAATTTTGAACTCTAGACCTGATTTGGTAACCAGCATTTGGTCATTAATCAAAGATTTTAAATTTCATGCTCTATAACACAATATTGAATAATTTGGGTAGTTCAGAAAACCAGATACAACATGAAAGTATTTGGTTCCTTCTGGACTCTAGAATAGAATTAATTGTGATGAAGATCAGGCATGGCTTGACAGATATGACAATGAAGTGCTCAAGGCCCAGAAAACCTGTTGACAGGAAGAAATTGTTTGGTGTATGTTAGGATCCCAGTGGATGATATTGGGCCTAGTTCAGTGGGTAATATTGGGTCTAGAGCAAAGGGTCATGTTATTGCACCTTACACTAATGTATATGTAAGAAGGAACAAAAAGGGGAAGAGTGAGGTGAGTGAGGCGTGTGGCATGGGTGAGTTTTGTAACTAACTTTGCCAGCTGGGCAAAGCTAGAGTGGTGAGAGACACACACTATTCTGTTATGGGTTGCTGGGGGAATATAGGGCAAGGGAGAGATATTGTGGAGGATATCTCAAAATTGGGGGAAATTGGAATCAGGGGGAGAACTAGGTCTCTCGAATACCTAGTAACACTTTTCTGCAGCTTTTCCTTTATTGTGAATAATACGTACAGCTCCTAAGGGGAAATTGATACTACTCTGGTATCATTCTCTTAGGAATTCTTCAGCATTCTACTTCTCTCACTTCTCATTGATACCAGTTCTTGCAGTATACTAGCAATACCACAGTAGTAGTTGAACTATTAGTATAAATTGGACCATTGGCATTTAGTATTTTGTATCACACCTTCCTCATCAATCTGATATTATGGATTGGAGTGCCTCTTCTCTATCTTTTCTTCCTTCACTGCCTAAATCTAATAGTTCCAAAATGTTTTCATGTTTTGTTCCTTACTTTGTTTTTGACTATACTCTTGCATGGAGATATGGATATTTTCTTGGTCATGGTGAGCAGTTAATTCTTTCACTTTATCCAGGCTTTGCATTTCTAACTTGGATACTGCATGGAATCTTATCCATTTGCTTGGAGATTCAACCTTTACAGTAAGTAATGGGTTTATTTTTCATTTTTACCATGCATTCTTTTTTTCACATTTATTCTTGTCACAGTAGGAAGTTACTGTCATGGTTGTTCCATTACCACTTTTGGTTTGTTTGATTACCTTGTGTGCTGATAAATGATTCCTCTGTGTATTTTAGGATGAACAAAGAAGGTTATCACTTTATGCTGCTTTGTTTCTCCCACTTAAGAATACCAGTTACAGAGAAAAGAAAGCTAAGATGGTAAATGTCTCTTTCTTTTCCATGTGATACTATTTGTGATTTTGCAATGTTGAATATTTTGCAAGTGCATTAACTTCGAACTCTGTGCTTTTAATTGCGACGTCTAGCACAGTAGCACAATGTCTATATTAGATTTTCAACTTGAGTATCTTGAGGTTGGTGGTCTGGAAATATTTCATATTAGATATGTAGAAACCAGAATCTACATTTAGTTAGACTGTCATGTGAGTTGTGACACAACTAGAGATGGCAACTGAATCAAGCTATCCAACAATCTTGGCAGAGACTGTTCGGCTCGATTCAAAGATTTATATTGAGTTCGAGTTTGATTTGATACTCACATAATCAAGCTGAGTTTTAACCACAAAGGCCTATCATTCAAACATTTCATACTTATAAGCAACATTTTAATACTTTTGTTACATAATGCAGTATTTTTGGTCAGTTTTCTTGTAATTATTATTTCAAATGAAATGCTGTTTTGATAGCTAATGTGTTATTTTGAATTATAGATTCCTGTTGTCAATTATATTATCCGTGAGTCACTCAAGCGAAAAGCTAAGGATGCAGAAATGGTCAGTTTCCTTCAACCCTTAGTAAAACTGGGAGTGACAGATTTTTACATTTGCAATATAAACAATTCAGTTTTCCAGAGTCTGTTTGATATTTGTTCTGGCTAATGTGTTTGTTTTTGTTCCTCAAAATCCAGGTTCTTGATTTACACCGAGCCTCAAAGAAATTCTTGTCATTGATTCCTTATCTTGCATCTAATGAAGATGTGCAAGCTGATGGTGTTGACTGGATGAGAGAATTGATTGATGTCCCTGTTGCTTCTCGAGTCCGGGTACTAACAGGTACATTGTTCTTGCTTTGTATTACGATCACAGAGCAAGAAAATAGTGTGTTTAGAGAGAGAGTGAGTGAGAAACTCTGAATTCTCATTATGATTAATCTCAGCGTACAGATGAGTTTATATAGTGTAAGGGAATGGGGAAAACTGGTGGGAAAGTCAGTAACAAGGCTTGTAGATCTGTTACTCTTAACTAAGGTAGCTGTCACTTGAGGGAGTGATCCTTTGCAATCAGACCTACACTAACTCACTCTGACACTTTGCTACTTTAGTATTTGGCCATATGCTTCTGATTTCTTGTAGCTTAACTCTTGTTGACCTTAATATTTGGTTAATGCCTTTTTATATTTCTTGTTTCAACTTAATTATTGGGTAGTGTAATGGAATGGTGAAAACTGGTGGGAAAGTCAGTTACAAGGCTGGTAGGTCTATTACTCTTAACTAAGACGGCTGTCACTTTAGGGAGTGATCCTCTGCAATCAGACCTACAGTAACTCACCCTAGCACTTTGCTACCTTAGTATTTGGCAATATGCTTTTGATTTCTTGTAGCTTAACTCTTGTTGACCTTAATCTTCGGTTAATGCCTTTTTATATTTCTTGTTTCAACTTAATTATTGGATTTCTAGTGGAATTTAGCCACAAGCAACACTCCCATCAATTCATTCTGCAATTATCCTCCTATATTAAACTTGTGCTTCAATCAAGCCATGAGCCATGCTTTGCTTGTTAAGTATTCAAATTTCTTTTAAGCTACTTGACTAAATTGCCTCAAAAACAGAAGGAAAAACAAATAAGGAATTCCTGACTAGATTGGATGTATTATTGCAATGTGCTTCTGCCCTGCTTTTTTGAATTTTTTTCCCCCTAGGAACTGACTTCAAAGCTATTGTACATTATGAATTGCATCTGATATGGCTAAGATTTTATATTTTATCTATTTAGGGTTTCTCTTAAGGGAGCTTAGAGATTTCTGGCAAGTTGCACTGTTGGTATCCACATTATTACATCCCATTGACATTAACGACAATGAGGACGTTTCTTTACAATTGAGCAAACGAAGAGATCTGTTTAATACACTGGAGAATTCTATAATAAAACTAGGTGAGCTAGATGGGTCTTTGATATCTGTCTTGTAGTTTTAATACTTGCTTCCTCTATTGCTTATATCTTTTGAAGAAGTCAGATGTCTGTAGCATTTTCTGGAAGTTTACTGCAGCTTCTTCCTGTTCTGTCAGCCTTTTTCCTATACATGACCCTGTGTGAGCAGAGCTTTTGAGCTTGTATGTCTTTCCTTTGTTCTATTTATGCTTTTGTGAATGCTCTGTTTAACTTCTGATTTTTTTCCCCTTCTTTATAGGTTTTATTTTTTATTTTTATTTTTTCCCGCTCTTGAAATGCAGTTATGTCAATAAGTTAACTAAAATAAGAGAGCGTAGATGAGTTGGGTAAGGTGAAGAGTGATTGGGATTTTACATTCTGTAATGTGAAACTGCTCTCAGATGCTGTAGGCATGCAACTTTATGAAGTGGCAATTCATTACGATGTGAATGCCAATGAATTATGTTGTTTTGGTAGAAGTGTGGTTTGAAAAAAAAATAAAAAATAACGAATCAATAGTAACAAAAAAATTGATTGCTTTTCATGTCATACAAAAATGATTTAGTCTGACAAGAGATGTGCTTTCTCTATTGTGGTGATGTTCAAGGGTGTGGTTGGCATATAGTTTGTAACCCATGGTTTGGTTCAATGAAATCTTTGTTTCACTTCTATTAAAACCATTGTTTGAGGCTAAAAATCATGTTGAAATTCAACTCCACACCAAACATGTTAAAATGAAACTCAATTTGCACCATTTAACCATGATTTGAGGAATGCAAACCGAAATCCAAACATGCTACAGATAGTTTGCTGGGCCTCAAATTCCTTTTTGAAGATGTATGCATCAACTGATTTTGGTGGATCACAGGCCTTGATAAAGTTTGGGACGCAAAGCAATTGATCAATGGCAAAGATGTTATGAATGCCTTACAGCTTAAAGGAGGACCACTCGTTAAGGAGTGGGTAAGTCGTCCTGTTTACTGCATTTTCACTTACACACAGATGTGCACACTGACTTGAAATTTGAGGTTTTCACATCCTGTTTTCATTTTCACTTGCAGCTAGATAAAGCGATGGCTTGGCAACTTGCCAACCCATCCGGAACTGCAGATGAATGCATTGATTGGTTAAGACAAGCCAATTCTAAGCGGGTAAAGTTGGAGTGAGGCTGATGCCTTGATCAGTTGTCTATTCCGTTACATGTTATGGAAATAATTGAGAGCACATGTGCCTTGGATGGAGGGAGCATAGCCAGTTGGCTGTGTAGCCTAGATGATACTGGCATACATCATGCCACCATTGCTCGCAGTTGCACCACTCGCTAGTTGTATAAAGCCTGAAGAAGTTCCTCCTCACTTTTAGGATGGAAATTTGCCCCCATGGAAGTACTAGTGGAAGAAGAAGAAAGGATGTGGATCAATATTAGAACAAATATACTCTTAACTTACCTTTAACATATTAGTCTTGAGGAAGGAGAACGGATTTTCCCCCCTTATTCATTTGTTTTGAGGCATACTAAGCAAGAGCTTGGTCAGCATCCACCATATTTTGAAGAATTTTGTGGTGATTTTGCTTTGGTATATGGAATTATACTTTTGTCCCTATAATGTTACGACTAGGAGTTGGTTCAAACTAATTATAACTTATAGCTTGATTGTCAAGGTTTTAATTACAAAATGATATCTAAAATTAGTTAGGAAAAAATATGAAAATTAAGAATTTGTTGTTTTCAAGTACTTCTGATCTCATATTCCCTACTTACACTATCAAGGGGTTTGAATCCTTAGGTGGAGAGTCCATTTTGTGCATAATTTAATCTTTGATTAAAAAAATTAATGGTTAATTAGACAGGCGAAGCATAATCTAATAAATTTAGCCCAAAAACTCAAAAAAGCCCCCGAATGATATTTATGAGTAGTATATTCTATAATGCGTGACAAATGATTTTCACTTGGAAAAATGATTGGGGCATATATTTTTTGCGACGTTTACGGAAAAAGTGAGGAAAACGATAAAAATGTTTTACTAGCATTTTTCAATAATACACTGGTAACAATACAAAATTTATTAGTGTATTATTAAAAAATGCTTATAAATTTTTGGATAAAAAAAATTAAACAAAAATAACAAAGATCATGTGGAGCTCATCATTCAAGCATTTTTGTCATTTTGCTTATTTTTTTCATATGCATTGCGTACTGCATCACAAAAAATATGTCCCCCTCTCTCTACTCTTTTAGATGGGAATCAATCTTTTTAAGTGGAAATCTCAAATTAATTTAATTAATTTTTATTATTAATTAGATATTTTTGTAGATTTTATGCTTAGTTCTATTTTTTTAATTAATGATAAAAATTAATGCATAATAAAATTATGTGAGGTTTTTTTTTAGATGATTTATTCCCTCTATGAGATTATCATATTAGCTTCATACTTCGTTGCTTTGTTTTTGAAGTAAAATCTTAAAAGAAAAATGACTTTATGCTTGTTTGGTGTATCAAATTGATGAAAATTAAGAAAATAAAAATGAAAATGATTTATTTACATTATATTTCACAAATCTTTCTCGATCCTTATAAATTAAAAGTAAGTTGAAATGATTTTGAAGCTCTTTTCAAACTGAGGGTGTTCGTATTTCGACTACAATCAATTTTGGATAAAAAATCAATTCAATTCAAATAATATATTTTATTATAATTTGGATTGGATAGGTATGATTTAAACTTTGAATCCAATCAAATTTGATCCAATTTTTATCAATTTGGATTGTATTAAGTCAGTAAAATGAATAAATTAAAAATAAAATATAAAAAATTTATTTAATACTTATAAAGTATTATTTAAGTAAGAATGATACTTAAATAAAAAAATTATGTAATAAATTTAATTTATTATTATAATTAAAAATATAAACTTAATAATAAAAAATTATATTATATAATACTATATAATTTAGAATCCAAAATCTAATCCAATCCATACAGTTTGTAAAATATAAAATCTAATCCAATCCAAATTTTTGTAATTTTGATCGATTTTTGATTTGAATTAGATTGTTTTAGCAATTTTTATGATATTGGATTGAATTTAAATACATCTACTTCAAGTAATAATGAGCGGAAAAAAATTAATTTTGAGATAATACAATTTTTTTCACATCATTAAATAATTATGCATTATTGCTATTAAAAATATATATAACAATCACAGTATTATTTAAAAAATTACATTTGATTATATATAACTAATTGATAATATAAATATTAAAGAGTTTAAGTTTGATATACGATGAATGTATATTGTCATCTTATCATACTCTTTTATTAGTTAGATTTTTAAGATAATGAGTAATTAAGTCAAATATTTTTATTGATATCATATATGATTGAATGCCTGTATAATTTTTTTTTTTAATACTGATAGTATATCAAAATTAAATTCATATGAAAATATTTCTATCTACTTTTGTCTTCTTATGTTCTATCTATTAAAATAAGAGTTTAGTTTGTATATACTATTAATATAAAATAATTTTACACTTATATCTAATTATACGATGCCACATAGGTAAAAGTAATTTCTTTTTGAGATAGTGGATATAAGAGTCAATCGTTTTGCCTATATGATAGTATATGATTGAATACCAATGTAAAATTCTTTTACATTAATAATGTATATAAATTAAGAATTTAATTTGAATGCATTGTCAGTGTAAAAAACTTTTATATAGATATTTAATTATATATTGCTACATCAGCAAAACTCTCTGACATAACTATCTATTACTTGAATAGTCATACAAATAAAAGGTTTTGATTGGATAACAGTCAGTGCACCCAAATTAAACTCATAAATTAGACTCAATAAGAGATCAAAAATTATGAATGTTAATTGTATTAATTTTTTAAAAAATTAGTATTTTTAATAATTAAGAACTAATGTGATAGATATTTTTAAAATATTTGACAAGAAAATAAGAGTAGTTTTAATTTAGAGTTTAATTGATATGAATAGATAGTGTAAAAAAGTCTGTCATCCAATTATATGTTTGTATTTGTAAGAGTTTCATGGTTATAAGATTTGATTTGGTATTGTTGTGACTTTTTAAAAACTGCTTAGTTTTCTTGGTTCTCTAAAAGCTGCTATTAAAAAGTTGTAGTAATATTATTTGATAAAATAATATAAAAATTACTTTTAATAAGCAAAAGCCACAATGGTAATGTTTGGTAAAATTGCTCTTAATATCTAAAATAACTACAATAATTATAAATACTAAAGAGAATAATTTCTATTTTTAAGTCATTAAATAGAGTAAGGTAATATTAATTTTTTAAATTTTGAAGAGCACAAACTAACTTCAAAAAAATCCTATGAGGGCTTCTGAGAGCACCTTGAGAGCACCCATTGACTTTCAAAAGTCAGGAGTAAAAGCACTCCAACTTTCGGTTTATCAAACAAAAAAAATTGGTTTATGCTTTTTATAAGTCAGAACACCCCTTCAGAGAGCACTACCAAATTAGGTTTAAGTGAATGAGTCAAACATATTTAGCAATATATAATTAAATATCTATGTAAATTTTTTTGACATTAATAATGTATATAAATTAGATCTTTTTTATTTTATTGCACTATTTAACTTAAAAGACTATTCTCAAATTAAAATATAGATTTAATTTAAATATATCGTCAATGTAAAAAAAATTTATATAAATTTCCAATTATATATTATCATATTAGTAAAATTTTTTGACATAATTATTCACTACTTAAATGATAATACAAATAAAAAGTTTTGGTTGGATCATACCAGTATATCAAATTAAACACTTAAAATATAAACTTGTAAATTTTTAGTTATTGAATATAAACTTGGTGTTTCAGAAACAGGGGGAAAAATAACAGGAGACAGCCAATTGCGGTCAAGTAACAAACAGGGTGGAAAAGTCACAGGGCAGAGAAGCAAAACTTAAGTATTGTGCCATATAGTTTGGTGTTGGGATCCAAGACAACACAAGACGATGAAGATGTTGAGGCTGTTGCTTTCGTTTGTTGTTCTGTTTTGGATACACTTTTGCAGCGCCCAGCAATTCTCGGTGGATGGGACGGTGCTGGTGCTGGACGAATCCAACTTAGATTCCGCCATCTCTTCTTTCGATCACATCTTGGTTGATTTCTACGCTCCCTGGTGTGGTCACTGCAAGCGCCTCGCCCCCGAGGTACCCCGTTCTTTCTTTTCATTCACCCCCTCTGCTTTCTTTTTGTTTTTTTTATTTGAAGTTTTGATTTTGATTAGAACCCGCTCAGAAAAAGGTCCGCTTTTGTTTGCTTTTTGTTGGTTGCGAAATGTGGGGTCAATTTTTTTTTTTCTTTTTGGATGGACATGTTTTGTTGGTGGATAATGCATCTCATAACATTGAGATTTTTTTTTTTTTTGGATGTGATTGATGCAGTTTCACATTAGGTAGTATTGGTTTTAATTTAATATCACCGCTTATTCATATTAAATTTGAACTTTATCGAAGGTTACTGAGATAGAATTACACTTGTAATGCTGCACTGCGATTCATGTTTAATTTTGCTTGATTCCTGAATGCCATCTTTTGTAAATTTCATGTGATACGAGGATTCAAGCTGTGATTTGCTGCCTTGCAGTTAGATGCTGCTGCGCCTGTACTTGCAACCTTGAAGGATCCCATAGTCATAGCAAAAGTAGACGCGGACAAGCATACTCGCCTTGCAAAAAAATATGATGTGGAGTATGTTTCTGTAGCCCCGTGCCTTGTTTCTTACTTTGATATATAAGTATTGCTTCAGCTGTTAAGGAAACAAATGCTTTTATTACTGTAAATGAACTTACACAAAACTTCTATTCTGTTGTGTAGTGCATATCCAACCATTATGCTGTTTAATCATGGTGTCCCCACAGAATACCGTGGACCAAGGAAAGCTGATTTACTAGTTCGTTATCTAAAGAAATTTGCTGCTTCTGATGTGTCCATTCTTGATTCAGATTCTGCTGTCAAATTGTTTGTTGAAGAAGCTGGCACTTTTTTTCCCATATATATAGGTTTTGGGTTGAACAGCTCAATGATAGAGAAGTTAGCCATAAAGTATAAGAAAAATGCATGGTTCTCTGTGGCAAAGGATTTTTCGGAGGATCTCATGGTATTGTATGACTTTGATAAGGTTCCAGCATTGGTTTCCCTTAATCCAAAATACAATGAGCGGAGCACATTCTATGGCCCCTTTGAAGGTTAGTTTATACTTGATAATCAGGAATACTTAAACAGTTATTTTAGATAATAGTTAGTACATATCACACTTACTATCCAGATTTTTTGAAAAAATAAGACAGTGAGATGATTTATACAACTGAGCTCTATTTTTAAATTTTTGCTGCATCTTGGCTAGACTGGAATGGTAGAACTTGCTGCCCTGGGTCTTTACCTTTGCCACTTTTATGGTTTCCCTATTTACTTCCACTCTTGGTTTCTTTAGGAAGTTTCTATGGCCTAGAACCCAACTATAGTATCATGGCAAAATTAGCTATGGAATTTGAGTGAAGATGAAATCTAAGCTCAACATATGATAAGTTCATCTGAAGGGCCTTTCTTGTTTCAGGGTAGGAACTAATGTAGATTTGAGGACTCAAATAGTGCAGTGCTGGTTCTTTTTTACGCAAAATAAAATATCAGCTTTGGTGTCAATTACTAATCTAGAGTGCCTTTCTTGCTTCACTAGAAGTTACTGCTGTTCTGAGCTTATCTGTACTTCTTCAATTATACTGTAGCATATTTTATTTTTTTCTTCTCTCATGCGGTGTTATGTTGGAATATATTCACTTTTGTTCATCATTCTTAATCTCTTTAGATGTTTTTAACTTTGATACACTATTATCGAATCCTTTCACGAGTTATGTTTTTGGTTTCCATAAGCAGAGGAATTTTTGGAAGATTTTGTAAAACAAAATCTGATTCCCTTAGCTGTGCCTGTATCCCATGACACACTTAAGTTGATGGAAGCTGATGGTAGGAAAATAGTTTTGACGATTGTTGAAGATGAAGATGAAGAAGGATCAAGGGAACTGGTTAAGTTATTGAAAGCCGCTGCATCTGCAAATCGTGACTTAATATTTGGTTATGTTGGAGTTAGACAGCTGGAAGAGTTTGCTGAAAAATTTGATATTGAGACTAAACTACCAAAAATGGTCATTTGGGACAAAAGTGATGAGTACCTTTCAGTAAGTCAATGGCTCTTACCTGAAAAAAGTTATTTTAGTTTATCCTAATTATAGTTCCCCAAATGATATTTGGTCTTGATTTGTCTTACAAACATGCATGTCTATTCTTATCAATTTGGAAATATATAAAAATATGGGGTATCTTACTTGCTGGTGAGGATATGCAAGCATATTAAATGCCTCAATATTTGCTGCTATAAATCTGAATTTCTTTTGATCTTTAGTTGTGTGATTGCCTTGTGATACTTGACCTGGAAGCCGAGTAATTAGCCTATATAGGCTCTTCATTTTTGAGGTGGACGTGTAACTCAGGATAAGATTAGTCGTGGCAATTCCACCTTTTTGTCCATTTTTTTTAAAATTCAAGGATTCCCTCTATTAACCGCCAAACTTGGGGCTTGTTTATAGGATTTCCCATTATATTGACCTCATTAAGTGATTGTTACAAAAATTGTTCAATCAGCTGAAATTGACCTTCTGCTCCTCATCCCATCTTTCTTTCCTCTCAAGGTTTTTGTCTGTATCTCAAGGGAACACCTGATAGCAAATTTACAAGGTCAACGTTGTCTATTCCCTAAGTTGCCATTTGGTGCTTATCAAAACTCAATGTAAAACTCCTCATTGTTGTGTCCTAGCCACTTCCAACAATATTGATGCAGTTGTATTAGAAAATTCTTCTATTTGCATGTCTTTCTGATAAACTGCACTTACAGTTGTGAAGGATTAAAATGCATTTGTCCATTGTATGTTGACAATCTTACTTTAATCTGTTTACCTTTTATTAATGCACTCAATCATTGCTGTCACAGTCCCCTATAATCGGAACGTGAATTGTTTATATCGAGTCATATTAACTTAAATTTTGTGATTGTTGTCTACATTTGTGCTTAAATCTCTGAATGTGGAAAGCCAACAATATTTCTCGTAATAATTTTCAGGTTGATGGTTTTGAAAGCATCGAGGGGGAGGATCAGGCAACTCTAATGTCTAAATTTATAGAAGGATACAGGGAAGGAAAGACCATACAGAAAAAAATTAGTGGTCCTTCGCTGATGCGATTTATCCATCGATCTTTCGACATTAGAATGGTGTACATCCTTGTTTTTATGATTGCAGTAATGATGATTCTTTCGACCTTTAATAAAGGAGGTGATGAATACCATAGAGTTCCAAATCAAGACCAGGTTAGTCATGCAAGCAGCTCTGCTTTGGAAGTTGAAAGCAAAGAGTATAAAGCCGGAGACAAGGAAGATTGAGCTAACACGTACAACGTTTTCATCACTGAACGTGATTAGGGATATGTTAGAAAAAAAGCTGGCTTTAGAACTTACATACCTATTGGTATGTGTAAATATTTGAGATTGTGTATTTCGATAATTTTAGTGTCCAAACTCTTGCATTCTGAATTCACACGCTTGCTCTATTTATTTTTTTAACATGAAAAGGCTTATTGACCATTTTAAAGATTCCAATGGTATGATTGCCAAGGTTGTTATTGTTTACATCCTTCCTAGATATAATTATTTGTTTTACTGAGGTTGGAATGGATAAGTCGTGGTCCTTGCTGCTTCTTATAGTGTTTATTGGCGTGTTGCAACTTACATTTTAAGAAAATAGCAGCGTTTACAGCTTTCCAAAGCCAGGAAATTTTCCGTTCCAAAGTTGAAAGTGAATCAATTTCAATTCCTAAGAAATGCCTCAAAAGCTAGACTTAATATTTGTCATGTTATTCTTAGAAGAGAAGTAGTTGTCAATATAGGTTAACTTACTTGATTGAAGGGATTTGGATAAGATCCTGCATTCACCATGTTTTCTCCATGTTTATAGATTTGAATTCTCTTCAGATTAGAAGTTTCACTTGGTAATAATCATTATTCTATAAGATTTTCTAATGCTTATGGGCGACTTGAGTAACTTTCTGTCAGGCATAATCCTGCTTATCTTTCAAGTCCTAGACTTGCCATGTCATTCTCACCATTAACAAGCAAAAGCCACTAGACGATAATTGGTTGGTGTATTGATTACATCAACTTCTTGTACTGTATAAATAACTTCTTACGAAATGATCATTTAGTTACGATTCTGTTCAATATAATATGATTTAATCTTATGGTCAAACAAATTAGTTTGAGTTCTTAACTGCACATATTGGAGCTAATCCTTCTTTCACTTGGCCTAGTATAATGGAAGGACGAGATCTGTTATTGAAGGGTGTTATCTGGAGAGTGGGCACAGGATCCTTTATTGACATCAGGACAAATCCGTGGGTACCATCCAATGAAGGCTTTAGAATTATGGATCCACACCACATCCCTGAACAAGTTTAGAGCGTAGACCACATCTGCAAAATCTGGTTCGATGGGATCAGGGTATGATTTTAAGTTCTTTTTCAGCTAAAGATTCAAAACCAATTCTAGAGCTCCTTTGATCCAAACCTCTCGAGAGGATAGCATGTTCTAGTTCCCAGAGGAGCGTGGTAACTTCTCAGCGCTTATAAACTAGCATGGAGGCATCATATTTGCACCTGGATTCAGAACCAATACCCAGGATACCAACATTTTAATTCTTTTCAACAGAATGTGGAGAGGTGGAGACGATTATGGAAACTTGATGTTATGCCGAGGATTAAGTTGTTTGCTTGGAGATTCTGCAGAAAGGCCTTGCCAACTAAAGGTAGATTAGCTTCTAAGGGTATTGCTACAGATGGATGCTGCTATTTATGCGGAGATAGAAGTCAGATTTTGTGCCACTTATTTTTTCATTGCCCATGTTTGTTGAATGCAGCTCACGAAGCAATGCCCAGCTGCGTCCTTCCAATTATTCAAGAGGATAACTGGCTTGATAGTTTTTTTCAATGGTCCAAGAATTGCACATCCAATCAGCTAGGCTTGCTCATGGTGATGTCGAGGAATGCAGTTTGGCTGGGCAAAAGAGCTTCGCCTTCAATGGAGGCTGGGAAGAATGCAGTCCATAGATATATATATATATATATATATATATATATATATATATATATATATATAGATATATATATATATATATATATATAACCCGTTCTATCAAGAAGCAATACCAACCGTGGCTGACATTCAAGTGCAGAGAAATTCAACTTCCCACTTACCACCCGAACATTGGCATAAAGTTAACGTGGATGTTGCCATTTCTGTTGATCATAATATAGCTGGTTTGGGTGTTGTTGTTAAGAGATTCAGCAAGTATGTTTATGGCAGCTAGAGCTATGAGAATAGAAGGTTGTTCTGACCCACATTGAGCTGAATTATTGGCTGCTAGAGAAGGACTTATCTTTGCCTGGGATGCGGGATTTAGGCAAATCATTTTGGAAGGAGATGCTCGGAATGTCTATCTCAGTATAGAAAGCTCAGAGGAAGATCTATCTTATAATGGATCCATCCTTAGAGATATAGCAATGTTTGCTTCATAGTTTTATGCTTTTAAATGTTCTGCTGTTCCTAGAGTTTGTAACAAATGTGCTGATTTTGTTGCTAATGAGGCCATTAGGGGGATATTGATATTTGGTTAGAGAACCCTCGTGAGAATCTTATGAATGTGTTGATTGGTGATTTGATTGCTCAATAAAATTGGCACTTCTATCTAAAATAAAAAAATATATATATCAATAATATAAAAAAATTTTATATTACCATTTAATCATGTATTTATATTTATAAAATTTTTAAAATAATAGATAATTAAATAAAATATTTTTATTAATATAATAATAAATAATTAAATATATTTATAAAACATAAATATACTGTATGCTTAGTTTATCTACAAGTTTTTAACTTTAGCGTGAAAAGGAATAAGTTGCCCGTAAAAAAATATTTTTAACAAAATATTGATAGTGTAAAAATAAAATGGGTTTAAAATATGTTTGTTTATAATAATAAATTATTTTAAAACTTGTTTAAAAAAAGATAACCTTGGTTGGAACGTGGTTTTGCCTGCATATGATTAGAGGAAAATTATTATTAGTAAACAAGCTTCTAAACTAAGCAGGATTGGCACGCAGCAACACTCGCCAGATCGAACACCAAGGCCCTACTCCCAAGTATCCAAGTTGCCCACTTGCTTGTTGCATCAATAATAATCAACTTTATCTTCTTTTTTCAAATAAAATATTCACGGTTCCACATGTCTTCGGATTACTCCACTGACTACAGGACCCTTCTGGCGGTGTGAGATAAACGATACCATTTTTAATTAATTAATTAACAACTAGTATTGAGATTATCACAGTTTCTTATTCTTAATAAGATAATAATAAGATTAAGACAATTACAAACAAATAGAATATAACTGATTACCTAATATTAATTATTTATTTGCTTATTCTGATATAAGATACAAAAATGATCTCATTTTATCTTTTTCATTTTCCTCAGACAAATAATGATACTCTACCTGATAGATACCAAATTCCACATCAAACTTCCTCATCTACAAAGTTCAATTTGGAATTTCAGAAAATATACTAGTATTGATTGTTTTTTAATCCTCTGATATTATATTTCCCTTCTAGCCGTCATAATATTATCTGCAATCAATTTTTCGGATAAAATTGTTTTATTGGCAATCAATTTAAAACAGATAGCAGAGAGAAAGTATCAAGGATAGAACTCATTTGATTATTTTTGAGATGGAAGCTGACGTATCTATTGTTTTTGCTGTGTTCCCAAAACCCTAAATTGCAAAATCCCAATTCCTCTTTCACTTTCTGCTTTGGATGATTTTCAACCAAAAGTTTGTGACTTTTGTGCTTTTCAAATCTGTTGCTCTGATGGGTACCTCGAATCTTCTCTTGTTTTTCTTCTCTTTGGTGGGTTTGTGTGCTATGGCTGCTGGCAAAGTGGTGCTGATTGGGAATAACATCACTCTTTCCTTCGATGATATTGAAGCTAATTTCGGTGAGTTTTCGGCTTTTTTTTTTTTTTTTTTTGGGTTTTTGTAGTTATTGTGCTGTGTAATTTAAGTTGGTTTGGTTAATGGGTTGAATGTGATTTCGGTTGTTGGGTACTTGACAGTGTTGAAAATTTCAACTTTGGGTGGGTTGTGCTTTGGACTTTGGTGGAGCTCTGTCAGTGGGAAACTGATTCAGCTGAAACTATGTTAAAAACCCATCTGAAAAGAGAAGGGAAAAGAAAACAAAGAAATAGTAGATGGGAGGAGTAAAAGTAGAAAAAAGGATTTGAAATGATGCTGGAAAATATCAAATAGTGGACACTGAGGTGTTGTATGCATATAGGACCAAAGTGGTTTGTGCTTAAAAGCATATGCCTGCCATTCTAAAGCAAAATTCTGGATTTCTGTATTAATTTGTGTTTATTATTTTTGTCTCTTTATTTTACTTTTTTTGGGGCGTTATGTTGTTGTAGTAATGTTCTTGTTTTGTAAGTGTTGGTGGTGCTGATGTTAATTTTATGTGAATCTCTGTTTCTTGACATGAATGGCAATTTGATTTCAGCTCCGACGATCAAAGGGTCTGGAGAATGTGGGGTCTTATATTTGGCAGAGCCGCTGGATGCTTGTGCGGAACTGACAAGTAAATCTCCACATCTTCCAAATGAGAGTTCACCTTTTATTTTGGTGGTTAGAGGCGGATGTAGCTTTGAGGAAAAGGTCAGAAGGGCACAAACGGCTGGCTATAAAGCTGCAATTGTCTATGACAATGAAGATGGTGGTGTCTTAGTTGCAAGTAATAACCAACTCTTATGTGCAACACCATATTGTTGTTTATCATTCTCTTCCTGCATGCAATTTGCATTAAGTTTGGTTTTCACCACTGATAATGTGAGTTGTAAAATTCACTCACTGGTTGTGGCCCCCAAAAAAAAAAAAAAAAAAAAAGAAGGAAGATACAATGTAGATGAGAAAATCAATCACTATAAAATTGTAGCAACTGCCTAAAATGAGATCATAATGTTTTCTGTAGAAGTTGGATTACAATAAGTTTGTTAGTATGATGTCACTTGGAAGGCATATATCAGGATTGAAGCTTTTCATGCGGAACATATTGATTCTACTGCTTTGAGATTCCTACAGCTGAAACGCCTGTATCCTGAAACCATAAACAAGCAGAAAATAATGTTTGGAAGTATTCTTTTTTGAAAAAATAAATAAATAAACTGGAGATTTACTGTCATTTTCTGACAATAAAATTTACAAATGGATAGCTTTTGACTATGTAACCATGTGAAGTGATCTGTCGTTGTTGCTGTGTGTGTTTGAGTAGTCTCTGTTTGCAGCAGATACTGAGCTGTAAGAATTTAAACAGAATGCAAGATATATATGTTCTTCTCTAGAAAAATCTGGGTATCCTCCAATGTCAGATGGGGAGGGAATTCATTAACTTGTAGTCAAGTGTTGCATGCTTTATTGTTTATGAACATTTTAAGACTAATGAACCAAACGGAAATTTCTTTTAAGGATGCTGTCTGGATTTGTTTGTTGGTATCTTAAGTTAGTTGGAATCTTAGAGAAAGAGTCATTTTCATTGTTCTCCCTAGTGGTGACATACTTGCATCCATTGAAGTTAGGATCAGCAAGGATTGAACAACTCTCTGGATAAACTTTGAATGTATTTGATGTTTAGATAGAGTAAATAGTAAGTTGAATTTTTTTTTTTTTTAAAAGAAAAAAAAATGTTGCTAAAGCTTATGGAAAGGATGCCAACACACGATTATGCAATATATGGGCAAAATAATTGACAATATCAAGAATGTAAGTTGACATAATGAAAGAATGGCTATTGAAGATGATTTATTGCTGGATAGACCTCTGGTTTTCTTTTGATACATCTATATATATATATATATATATATATGCACAAGCATACATTATATTTTGTGTACTTCTCATCCACAATTATTTTGAATTTCAGTGGCAGGAAACTCTGCTGGTATAAAAATACATGCTGTATTTGTATCAAAAGCCTCGGGTGAAATACTAAAGAAATACACTGGATTGACTAATGTGGAGCTATGGCTCATTCCAAGTTTTGAAAACTCGGCATGGTCTATCATGGCAATTTCATTTATTTCCCTCCTAGCTATGTCTGCAGTGCTGGCCACTTGTTTCTTCGTTCGTAGGCATCGCATAAGAAGAGAAAGACCTCGAGCTTCTCGTGTCCGTGAATTTCATGGTATGAGTAGTCGCCTAGTGAAAGCAATGCCAAGTTTGATATTTACTGCTGTTTTAGAAGACAATTGTACATCAAGAACATGTGCTATATGCCTGGAAGATTATTGTGTTGGAGAGAAGCTCAGGATTCTGCCTTGCTGTCACAGTAAGTCTTCCAATATCAAATTTGGTTTCTTTTTCAAATGCAATCCATTCTGAACAGTTGTTTTATGTTGTTGATTTGGTCCATCTTTAGTGAACACTAGGTCTGAGGGCTTTGGTCTGGCTGAATTTCCTGGTACTGTCTACTGTTGATTACTGAATCTAATATTGGTCCTGTGTTAATCATACATGTCCTGCTAGAAACAAGCGGAACATCCCCCCCCCCCCCCAAAAAAAAAACAAAAAAAAAAAAGTTTTTCCAAATAAACAAATTGAAAAAAGAATAATGTTTTTCCAGATATGCATTAAAATATTGTCTTCTGAACTCATTCTTTATGTGTTTCATATTGCCCATGTATTTTATTAGTTCACTTAACATTTGGAAATTCCACAACTGAGCTGCCTTAACTTTCCCAAAGCAATAGTCATGCGTTCTAGTTCACCAATGTTATGGTGAAGATATTGATAAGCATTTTTTAATTTTTTGGGTTCTGCTCTGCCTTACAATTTCTGAACATATTTTCAAAATTCAATAATTTGTTCAGGTAAACTTGGGATTCAAGAAGATTGTGGTAAATTTGTCAGATCTCAATAATGTGTATTGAGGGTGCTGAAACTGCTCTTTCTTTCTTTCTTTTTTTTTTTTTTTCTTGGTGGATAAAAGAAGAATGTTATCAAGAAGAGAAGAATGATATAAGGAGATGGGAGGACAAGAGATCCTCCTTACAAAAGCAAAAACAAACAAAATAAAAATTTATCAATGAATTTTAACTTTCCAATCTCTCAACATGTCTAAGAAGGAGATTCCTCTAAAAAGATCATGAGCTGTACACCAAATAGAGGTGAAATGCCTAACTCTATCACACAAAACTTGTTTGTCAAAAAATCTATCATTGAAGATGCGATAATTACGCTCCAGCCAAATACTCCAAATAGTGGCATACATGGCATATTGCCACAACGACTTGGCCTCCTTCCTTCTCCCAAACCCAGCAAAACTAGTTAAGAAGCATTGATCTAAGGTTGCAGGACACACCCAACACTCACCCAAAATGCCAAACAAAGTATTCCGTAAAAAGTCAGCCATAGGGCAATGCAAAAACAGGTGCTGAGACCGCTTTTTGAACACTTTTTTAAGCATTATATATGTAGAATTAAAATGATAAATTAAAAAAGGGAGGGGGAAAAAAAAAAAAAAAACCAGTTCATTCAATGAATAATCATTATTTTTTGTTAGTTTGACAATTAGGAAAGTAGCCAAAACCCTTTTATGTAATCATAATGCTTCTTAATTTTTGTTGAATTATGCTCCAACCTTAACACAGACACTTGCCAATATTGTTAGAAATTTCACTCCATCTTCATTTTCAAGCCTTTAAGGTGCATCAATTGCAGACTTGAAATAGTTAGTACAAGATGTTTCTAACAATAGAACCATGTGACGATTTCGGTAGAAGTCTTGTTTGATCTCCTTACGTCTTATTCCACAAATTAAGCACATTACTTAAATTTATGGAGAATCTTTTTTTTTTTTTTTTTTTTTTGGTCAGTTACAAGTGGGTTACAAAAGTTGATTATTGATGGATGAATGTATCAAATCCTCTCACACATCCTGAAAGAAAAAGAAGGGGGAGGGGGTCCTAATTGCTGTCCCAAATCTTGATGTCTGAAGTATTCAGCCCTCACCCAACGGATTAGAAGTTGCTGATGATTGACCTAGGATTCAAGATCAGAAATTCTGTCTTTAAGGTTTCTAGAAAATTTGAAAATTCCGAGAACTACTTGAACCAAGATGTGTAGAAGTTGCTTAGAGGTCAAGGGCAAGATTTCAACTGGGGAAATGAATGGTGAAATGCGTCTGATAAAAGAGATTACTTTATTCAAATATTACACTCAAAAAGAAAAAGGACTCAACTTAAATTACATTGTTTACTACCATTCTTTATACATTTTGTTATGATAGAATGTTCTTGTATTTGTGTGAGCCTCCTTAAGGTTGAAATGAGGCCTGTATGTAATTTCTTGTTTTCTTTTGTTATGGAATTTGCAATACGTTTTCTGCTGTTGATGTGTTGTTGGCTTGTTGCTTAACAAGATTAATCTCTGCACTCTGTTTTGGTGCAATTACTTATATGATGTGCATTGTATGCATTGACTTTGTTACAGATTACATTAATTCCTTGTTCTTTTTCCCTGATGGGTTATTGGCAGAGTTTCATGCTATGTGTGTGGATTCTTGGCTTACTTCATGGAGAACATTTTGTCCAGTTTGTAAGCGTGATGCAAGAACCGGTTTAACTGATCCTCCACCTTCAGAATCCACACCTTTGCTTTCGGCAAGCCCAGCATCTGTGGCATCCTCTGTCTTATCTTCTACAAGGTCATCATTAGCATCATCTCCAGCTATACAAATTTCTCATGCACCTTCACGGTCCCCATCCATTTCTCATAACCACTCTTTAGCTAGTACCCCTTATGTTCAGCCGTCGTATAGGTCCTACCGGCAATCCCCATCCCTGAGCATCAGTCGCAGCTCTGTGGATCTTAGGAATGCATCCCAAAGATCTCTAGCTTCTCACTTGAATTCACCACATTCCATGGGTTACCCATCTTTGTCATCTCTTAACTCAAGGTACATGTCTCCACACGTTCCAAGTCCAAGCAATGCTTCAGTAAGCTTTCTTGGTTCATCTAGTCAGCGACAGCATCCACTCCGATATAGTGAGTCAGCTGCAAGCTTCTCACCATTTGCATCCGCAAACTCCCTTCCGGAATGTTGAAACTGTTGATCTGATTTCATCATATGGTTGAGATGTTGATGCAGTTGAACCAGTAATTGCCGAGTTGCACTGAACTAAAAGGGGCCTTGTGATGACTGGTGGTCTAGTTCAATGAGTTCAATGCAGCGCTTCAGCTTCCCCCACCTGTGTCCCTTCTGGCAATTATTGACTTTCTTCTTGGTGCCTGGTGTACATCATAACATCTTTGCGATGTCAGTTTTATTTACATGTGGTGGTTGTGATTCTTACTCTTTGATGTTAATGAGGTTGCTTACAGTCACCAATGTGTTGTGTGTGCTGAGTTTTTTTGAATATTTGATGCTTTCATAGCCTTGATTTCAAAGTATAGTACTCATACTGCTGACAGGGGAATGATAACACAGATCATGTGATACTCTGTGGAGTTATCTTTGCTTGAGCATGTAATTGTAACAGTGAGTGTCAATAATACATGTAAATTTGATCGGTGGGATGTAGCTTTGTTATTCAGTAATAATATAGATTTGTTGTGTACAAAAAGAAGATAATAGAATAGATTTGCTGGCAATTGTAACATAGGTGATAGGCCTATTCCAGTTGTGGAAAATTGAATTATCTGGAACTTTTTCTTCTGGGAAAAAAAAAGGGGGAGAAAATGCATAAAATTGTAACCTTTTTTATTCTCCATTTTCTAGGAAGTCAATTCTTCCATGTCCTAAAGTTGGGAAACTGATGTGATCTGCTTTCCGTAAAATTGGAAAACTTAAGGGGTAAACATACAGTTTTCCAACTTTTTTCCCCCGTCTTTTTTGATTAACATTGGAGCTAAGAATTACAAAGGGACAATTCCAGCACTAGCCCTCCCCACAAGATCCGCAAAATACCCCAGGAAATACACTGCGGAAGACGCACGAAGAACACAAAACCTACAGGGAGGCTGTGGGCGTTTTTAGCCAGACCATTCGTACACAAATTTGCCTCCCTAACGCATGCTTAATCACCACATTACCCTCTACTTGCTCCATCAAATTTTTAATAGCGTTTACCATGGGAGCATATACATGGAACGGTAAAACACCTGAGATATCAAAAGATAAGCACACCTAGAATCGAGTTCTAACCAAATATTGTTGCAGCTCAAATTAATACCTACATAGTATTCGATCGCCCTCCAAATTATAAAGCTGTAAATGAGGTTTTTCTGGTTTTCGGACAGCAGAAGAAGAGGAATTCCTTTGATATCTTCAGATGTTATCCAAAAACCAAAGGAAATGGGGGACTTGGGTGTTGGTGACTTAGTGGTAAAGAACACAATTCTACTTTTTAAATGGTGGCGGACATTCTCTAACGATTCTCATCCGTTGTGGAAAAGAGTGGTGTGCTTTATCTATAATATATCTTAGAATGACAGGATTTATGTTCTAAATCCAGCAAATTCTAGTAGATCAAGAAGTCTATGGGTCCCCCTCACAGACATGACAAGTTCTGGGGATAAAGTCTTAGATGTGATGCAAAAAGGCTTTTGTCGAAAGGTTGGACGAGGTACAGCATCTTTGTTCGGGGCAGACCAATGGGTTGGTGAAATACTCCTGAAGGAAAGGTTCCCACGACTTTTCTCTATCTCATCTCAGAAGTAGAATTATATAGCGGATATGGGTATATGGGAGGATGGGGAATGGAATTGGAGGTATGAGTAGAGAAGGCAATTATTTGCCTGGGAAGAACATATGGTTGTTGATCTTCTCCTAGCCATAACTCAACATAATTTGATTAAGGGAGTGGAGGATGAGTGCCTTTGGAGTTTTGATTGTTTTGGTTCCTTTTCTGTATCATCTTTCTCTTAGCATATATCTTCAAGGAGAGCTTTGGCGCTTCAATGGAATGGATCCAAGGTTTACGGCTTGGAGGGGTCTTGCTCCTCCCCGAGCCGAGTTGCTTATGTAGTTCATCCTTCAAGGAAGTCTCAACACAAAAGAAAGGCTGAGGAGGCTAATCTGCCTAAATTCTAATGACTCAAGGTGCATGTTTTGTGCAAATGCTATAGAATCTTAGGAACATCTCTTTTTCACATGCCCGGTTTCATGGCAAGTCTGGCATAACTGTTTACAATGGTGGAATCTTTCCTGCTATTTGCCGTGTAATCCGGTTATGTTTTTTGATGCTTAGCTAGGTGCTCCATTTAGAAATTTTGATTATAAGATGTGGATATCGTTGTTATATGCGGCTGTTTGGACTATATGGTGGATTAGAAATCGTATGGCCTTTGAGGGCTTTAAACTTAATTGGAACTATGAAATCCAAAACATGAAACTCAGCCTTGGGTTTTTGATTAAGGGATGGAATGACAAATTCCCTTTTTCACCAGACTTTTTGTTTCGCAACATCGATCAAGTAAGGAGATGGAGATAGGGATGTCAACGGGGCGGGGCGGAGGCAGAGGCGAGCAATAGGCCTCCATCCCCCGCTTCATATCCACACGGGTACCCATTTTTTACTTCTCCGCGGGTTTATGGATACCCATGGATATCCATAGATACCTATTAGAATATTAAAAATTTAAAAAATTTAAATTAAATATAAAAGTTCTAATATCATAAAATACTTAAAATAAGTGTAAATAATAATCTAATTCCACAATTCAAATTCTAACAACTTAATATACTTAAAATAAAGATAAACACATAAAATAAACATAAAATAAGTACAATAATCAAATTCCACAATATAAATTCTAATAGCTTAAAATACTTAAAATAAAAATAAACATATAATAGTAATATAACCATTATTTTAATACATAATAAGTACAAATAAATCCAACTTCTAAACTTAAACTTTAGTCCAATCAATATAAATATCAACAATATTAACCTAACTAAGTTAATAACTTAATGATAAAATAGTAATTTTATATCAGGTACCTGTAAATATGACGATAGTGATCCCTATCTCCTTCTCATTTAACATGCGGGTATTTAAAATTCCCATCCCCATTATCTGTAGGAGCAAAATCTTCCTCCCCATACCCATCCCGTTGCGGGTATTATCCGCAGGTATCCGTGTGGCGGGTTTTTTTGACATCCGTGGAGGGAGAGGTTGATAATGTTCACGGCATGATATGAATCCTCTAATTCATGATAGGATTTGTCCAACTGGTGCTTGTCTTTGTTGGTGGGCATCTAACCTTCGGTTGTAGGTTCAAAGAATATATAGCTTTTCTTTTGGCATGCTTGCAGTGACTACCTCTAATACTTGCTGATTTATCTGTGTGGTGAGGTTTGGTTTGCTGTCCTCTTCTGCTTTGGTTACTTTCCTTTATGTTCTTTTTGTTTTCCTCTGGATGTATGTTTCTTGTTATGGCTTTGTGGTCTTGTTTTTACTTTGGTTTCCTTTTGTTCCCCTTCCTGCTTGGAAGAGTTGAACTCTTGTAAGAACTCTATCAAAAAAAAAAAAAAAAAGTAATGCATGGTTTAATCTAAATTTATTTTGTAAGGAGCAGTATATAAATTTGTCTCACCCAAAATTACCTTAATTTTACCAAGTGTTAAGTATAGAATTACCATTAATTTTCAAGATGGTTTTAATTACTTAAGTCCGTATGAACATCAATTATAGCTTAAAAGTAGTTGATCGTAGTGAAAATAAATCATCACACTTGAATAAATTTTATTTGCAATGCTAGGCATGTAAATATTAGTAGTTTATTTTAAGGGAAATTTTATTTAAGCATTATTTTGACTTAAAGAATGGATTTTATTTAAATTTTAATTGGTATGCACTGACAACATAAAAATATTTTATACTGTTATACAATTATATGTTTGTACAAGACTTTTAAGGAAGTAGGTAATTGGGTCAAATACTTTGACTGGTGTAATAATACATGATTGGATATCTGTATAAAATTTTTGTATACTAATAATATATATAAATTAATTTTTTTCATTTAAGTATTATTTTGATTTGAAATTATGCGAGTAATATTATCTGTTCATATAAAAGAATAAAAAATATTTTACACAATCTCTTAAAAAAGATTCACATAAAAATAAAAATTCTTAAAAAAGACTACACGAGCATAGAAAGGATTCAAGCCAATGGTAGGTGAATCTCTCATAATGATAAGGTATAATTTAAAAGGTAAATTATATCAACCTCTTATAAAATTAAATAATATTATAGATGATATTTTTTGATTCATCACATTTATACAAACACCTTTATATGTATATTCAATGACTCAATATCACACCTGTAGAAATACTGAATGTTATATTTTATCAAAATATAAGAATATCAGATATAATATCATCTAAAATTCAGAAAATATTAATACATATTTTTGCAACTAGAGAAATATAATCTAATTTTAAGGGTGGTTAGTTTAATTTATTCTAGTTTAAATGTTTATCAATTGAAAGAATACAACTTAATCATTGGAAGATGCATTTGCTCTAAATTTTATTAGTATGGAAACCTAAATATAAAAATATGAGGACGTAAGATATTAAAAAAAAAAAAGTCAATTCTATACGAAAAAAATGGTCTTAAATTACTTTTTTTTCTTATATTTATCTCACATTTAATTTATAAGACGTATGACAATAGGGATTTTGACTCCTAAAAAGTCTCCGTCCTAAAAGGAAAGAAAGAATACGATTGATTGCAGAAAATTCATCGACAAAAAAGTTTATGTTCGTGGAGCACACCTATTATCGTACGACACAAGAGGCCTTTACTGCTGAAGGAGACAGCACAATCCCTATAAATGTTGTTAATTCTGACATTAAATTACGTATTTGCAGTATTTAATCTGTTTGGCAGAGGCAATTGTCTATAGTTAATTTGAGACAGCTTGGGATTGATGCGAAGACTTTCAACACTTACTTGTGCGTGAGACTTTGGTCATCACTATAATACTCTTCAATTTTCCATTAAAATTATGATGGTTATGTGGCTGCTTCCTAATTGCATCAGATATTTATTTGGTTTAGATCAACTGTGTCAGATTTATTATTATACCATCTGTCATTCTTTCATACTTCTGTAGAATATATGAAATGTATGATTTGCTCTTACGTGTTTGGATATAGATGTATGATTTGCTCTTCTGTATTTGTAATTAGGGAAGTACTAAACAAATAAATATTTTTTTGAGTTTAATTAATATTTACTTATATTATCATCTAATTACATGCTAATATATATAAAATTTTTAAAATAATAAATGGTTAAGTCAAATATTTTATTGATATAATAATACATAATTGGATGTCTGTGTAAAATTTTTTTATATTCATATTTTTATATTATCAAATTTTGTTTTTGAATATATGTAGAATCACATTAAAATCAGCCAATCAAATTGGAATTAAAACAATATTATCACATTAGGGCGTGCTCAATTTTTTTACATCATTTTGTTAAATGTCAATGAAGTAGAATCATAGTTTACTTTTTAGAAACGGGAAGACAAGCTGTTATTTGGATAACAGCTCATGAACTCTACTTATACTCATCTAAACTTAAACTATACTCATCTTAACAACTCAATATAAACACAAATAAAAATACACAATAGTCCAATATTTATCGAAATGGGTGCTTTTTTAGTCGTGGTAGTGACAGCAATACACATATATATAAAAAATAAAAAAAAAAAACTCATGTAGTTGTTTTTAGTTTGGACTTGCATAAAAAGGGGGAAAAACTGTTTATATTTTAATTTCCAAGCGACTTGCATTTGACAAATTTAGCCTTCGATTTTTCCCTCTTTAGTAAGATCTTATTTTACTGCTTTGTATTATATAAGCATTTTCTTCCCCAAGTCACAAACATTATAAACATTATAACATTAGCATTAGGTCAGAATTGGATGTTGAACTATCATGGGTAGTGAGAGAAGCAGGAGGACCACAAGGATAGCAAAATCAAACGTAACACATATTTTTCTTCCATTAGAGTTCAAGTTGTTTGCCAAATTCTCCCAGCCACAGGGCTTGAAACTTTGTATTGGTTGCTGAATCAGGCTTCTATTTATTTTTTGGTGCAATACCTTGACTTTTTTTTGCCGTAACTATTTATGTCACTTTATGTCCGTGTCCACAATTTTTCATCTTATCCACCAGTACAATTAAGCCTCTTAATCAAATACTAGTATACACAACCGTTGAAATCGTACAGAAATTCGGCTGTTCAGGAAAAAGGAAAAACTATACGATGTAATTATAAAGTTGTGATTTATAAAGAAGGCTGTAAGTTGTAACTAGTGCTGTAAAAGATCTGTATTTGACTAAATTAATTACATCACTTTCTAAATGGTAAATATATGTCATAGGCCAAGAGCATGTTTAGATATTGATTATTTTAGAAAACAAAAACACTTTTTTTTCAAACAAAATGTTTTAGTAATTTTTTTTATTATAAACTGTTTTAAATTTAAAATAAACTAATTCACACATGCCAAGTCTATGAATCTCAACTACTGTCTGACACACGCTGAAAATTTTCAGTATAGTAATTATAGTGATCAAATGTAAGTTTTCTCTTATGCTTGGATTTAACATTTGGAAGAGTGTCATTCTTAGCTCTTCCTCTCACCGCGCATGCTTGCATGAGATCCACATTTTGGGGTGCCCCCTGAAAAAGGATGAAAAATGAAAGGTCCCGATCCTTAAGGAGACTTTTACACCAAGCAAAAGGAGGCCTATACGGCTAATATTTATTTCCAAAAAATCTGTCGGCGTGGGAGGCTGTATTTCCAGCTTCACTGCATATTATGATGATGAAAAAAATAAAAATATCACCATGTAGTTGTTATTGGAAAACACAATTATATCCTCTTTCAAATTAAAATGAAGAAACTTTTACATTAATTATTAAAAATTAAGTGTAATACAATATCAGAATGAAATATGATCATTCTAATTATTAATTGCCACATTATTAAAAATATTTAACTCTCATAATAATAATTTCAAAAACTCATAAAATAATATACAATTAATTAATAATATAAAAAATTTTACACACATAATATATATTAAAATTAAACTCTAATTATTATGTGCCAACTAGGGTCCTACTCATTGCCGCAACTTGAGTTTGTCGATGGGCAATTTATAAGTATTTCTTTAAGTGTTTCATGAGACTAAAGATGTGTTCTGACTCTGAATTGTGGTTAACTTTTTTCTTATCTTAAACTTTTCACTCAGTAAAAAAAGAAAAACCTCTAATTATTATGTTGCAACACTCTTTTGTGCATTTATAGGTAATCTTCTCAGACGCACGAACTGGGGTAGCTTAGTGATCTGTGTGGCCCATCTTGATCTGCAGAATAATCAAAACTTGTAATAGTTTGGAACTTGGAACAATTATAGAGTCGTGGCAGATTTGAAAGGGCTTATGGAAAAGAAAGGGAAAACATTATCATGAAGCTGAGTGATGGTTTCCTACTGTATTTGTTTATTCAACAAAAAAAACTAGGAAACCAAAAAAGAGAAACTCTTGATTTGGCAAAATAAGTTTGTGATATTCTGTCTCCCTTTCTTTTCCACGTTCCCGACCAGTATGGATTATGAGATTTCACCACAAATGCAATATTCTCAAAATGTTGTTTATTAATCGTTATAGGACTCTTCATGTGATTTTCTTTTTTATTGCACGAAGCATAGGCTATTTATTTTGTATTTAAACAAATCAGAGATGTATCATTTTTTATTCTCTAAAGATAGTACTTTTACCTTAAAAAAATACATTTTCTTAATTAATACATTGGTGAACTATTATTTTCTATATTTAGTAATGTGAAATCGACATTCAATTGTGAGTTGTTGAGATTTTGTATAATATTAATTTGGTCTGGATCATTGAGTCTAGCACCTTGCATAGACGGATTTATATATTATGCGATGGCTAAAAATAACTTATATTTATTGTGTGCATTTAATTTGTATAACAAAACAAAATAAAAAGATCGACGATTACCGCCTAAGTTTAGATTTTTTATTTATTTATTTGCAATTGTTGCCTCTTCATTGAGCCATTTGGTGCAGGAATGTTTTAGGATTTCTGAGAATGTTTTAGAATTTCAAGGATACTTTAAAATTTTTAATAATATAATTTTTCATTTTTATTAAGCCCTATACTTGGCTCAACGTTTAGCAGAATTATTCTTGACAACTTATCATTTTGGTTAAAGAAATTCCCACAAGGAAGATGGGCATATGACTTTTTTTTTTTTTTTTTTCTGATAGTTAAGAACGGAATGTTAGACTATTATTGTACAATTTATATTTGCACCATTGCCGTCCCCACGGTATCATTGTTAATGTTACCAACTTTCACCATACATTTTTGCCGTCACGACTAGCATCACATTAATGTTACCATCATTATCATATATTGCTCCTCCACCACCATGTACCACCTCTCCATCATAAAAGTTCATAATAATTTTTAAGGTCGACTAGGGTTATTGCAAGAAAGCTTTCTCAAATTCTTGAAATTATGATTTTTGATAAGACATGAATGTATCATTTGTAGAAATTTCATAAAGTATTCTTACGGATTGAGAATTTTTTTTTTTATCGAATAATAGCTACCAATACATTTTTATATATACATCAGATTATAGTTAGTTTAACTTCATTTCCTATATACGTATATTCTAATTTTGCCAAATTCTTTTATGTGTGAGAGATATGAGACATGAGGATTTGCAACTAGTTTTTTTTTTTGGTTGGGGGGGGGGGGACATTCGGAAGAATCGTGTATCGAAAAATTGGAGAATGTAATTCTTAATTTTTTTTCTTAAAGAAAATCATTTTATGAAACAAATACTCTGCGTTAGTGCTAAGTCAGCTACTTATCACTTCCTACAATCTGTCTGATTTATAGAATTAGTTTTTCTTTATCATTTTGCCGCTGACTTCTCTTTAAGGTCACTATTTGGTGAAGTTTGATTAAAGCCCGGATAGTTTTTGCTGTGTTTTATGCCCAACATTAACATATGTTTTTTAATCCAATATTTTATGAATTTAGTTATGATACATTGTTAATATAATTTTTTTTTATATAGACATCTAGTTATATTCATTTTTAATAAATTGATATAATATTAGGCTCAACTCACAAAGGTATATCATTAATAAAGACATATATTCAATCATATATTATTATGTTATTAAAAATATTTAACTTTTAAAATAATTATCTTAAAAATCATATATATAATGGTATATGACTGATTGATAATATAAAATAATTTATATTATTAATATATGAAAATTAATTTAATACTTATTATTTATTTATTTATTAATACCGAGGCTGGTCTTGTTCTCACATTTGTCTTATATAATTTTATTTTTATTGCTAGTAAAATTTCCTATATCAAGAAATCAAAAAGAAGAAGAAGAAGAAGAAGACAAATCAACTACACAAAAGGATAGGAAGGTATCATCTGTTGAGTCACCTCTTGTCAACAAAGTTGTTCTAATTGTCTAAGCTCTGTGACTGTCTGAATACATAAGTGACACAATAATATCTTACCTCCTTTTTCAATAGAAACAAAAATCAACTTAAAATTGTATTCTCATTGACTTGAGTTTGGTCTTTTTTTCGGTCAATTTAATTTGGTCCTTTTATGATTCCCTTTTGAGCATAGGCTATGATAACGAAGAGAGGCCACTAAATATAAAAGTGCCATATCACTAGGCAGCCGGGCCTCTTGCTCATTATATAGTCTATGCTTTGAGCACATCTACCACCGGAAAATATGACACAAAGATATATGCCCTCGTAGCTTTCATCATATGCAACACAGCCAAAGTGAACAAAGATAAAGGGGTTTTTTGGTGCTTTGACCTTTACACGAATATAGAGACTTCTAACATTATCTTAATAATTTTTTCCTTTCAATGTCCATGGACTTAATAGTGGCTAGTTGATCTGCCATTAGAAATGCATTGAATGTGTTGAAACCATGTGGGGGAAAACCATAGGGACCCATTTCCATAACTTGAGTTCTAAGATTGTCTAAATCAATCATGAGGATAGTTGGGTGCTTCCTCGCATGTCTTCTATGGTATTTTTTTGATTTTTTTTTTTCTAAATTTTGAGGGGAAGTGGAGTAATACATCACATGAATCTGCTTCTACCTATAATTGAACTCCACTTAATGAATAATAATGACTTTTAACTTATAACTAGATTAGATGGGTTTACTACAAAAATATCCATTTAACTTATATATACACTCTGTCCCACACATGTAATTTTAGCCATTAAATGTACGTTACAAGTACCAATTATAATCATCCAAATAGAAAAACTGTTTTTCATTGTGTGGTCTAGCATGTACATGGAAATGTCACTAAATGCAGTACCAAGCAGAACATGTGGATCTTAAACTGTTTGTACTTTAATCTGGAATAAAACAAATGTATCTAGTGAATTCTCTATCACTGTTTGTTTCAGCAGAGTAGGGGTAAAAGTAAAAAGCACATAATTCAGCATTGATACCTAAGAAGTTCTAAGTCAAATCTTCCAAGGTGATTCCAACTTTTAAGGACCTCAAATGAATTCTCATCTCATTAGAAACTGGCGAATTTCAAGGAAGAAGAAAGTTATTTGTGTCCCATGCTGTAGGACCAAAAACAAAAGGATACGGTCAATTTTGAAGTTTCACTCAAGACAGAGTGATATCCGAAATTATGATAAAGGGACGCAGAAAATAGGGAGATATTATCTGAGGGTGGTGTTTTGGTTCACCACTAACCTTTAAAAAAAACATGTGAAAGGATCTGCTAAATACTTATTATTTAAAAAACAAAAAATTTAAAGCAGTTACTAATTATGTGTATATTATCTTTTAAGTGACAAAATATGACTAATAAGAGGAAAGGGAATAGAGTCTGGGGACAAAAAATTTTTACCCTTCATGAACGTGGTTTAGCTAGAGTCTAATCCAAAGTATTATTGTTGAAGTTTTTGTTTGGGGTATACTAAATTTCTAATCAGTTCCGAGTTTGTGTGGTTTTGTGGGCGCGTTTGACAAAGAGAGGAGGTAGCTCAACAACTTGTTATCAACATCAGCATGGACAGAAATAAACACATCACTGATAATCTTAGGGAATCACATTCACTTGCAAATACAGATGTACATAGAAAAATAGAAAAGTCAAAATCAATTATGTGACTGTCCTTTCCACTGTGGTCCTGTGCGTTGCTCCCACATGGGATCATGTAAATTTCACCCACAATGTGATATTATCATATGAAATACAGCCAAGAGCATATATTGTATTTAGAAATTTAGATGTTTAATCCCACCCTCCAAAAAAATTAAATTAATAATAATTAAAAACAGTACCAGTAATCAGTGATCTCTGAACAAAAGGAGACAAACACTGCTTCCTATACTTGTATTAACATATTACAATAACTTAGGTTTCCAAAGACAAATTGTCTTCACATACCATATTTTAGAAACTAAGAAACAAAGATGAAAATTAAAAACAAACAAAAAAATAGTAATCAAATACCTCAATTTGGTTTTTCTTACAACAACATGAACACAAGTAGATTGGCAGCCGGGTTTGCAGCATCAATGAATGCAGAAAACCTCAGAGGGACCTGCGGCTAACATGTTGATAGGTGCTTCTCCTTGAGCTTGGAAGGTAAACTAAGGATTCAGAAACAGCACAAGTTCTCTTGCAAGAAGCATAGAGGCCAATGAACCCAAAACGATCACTAATACTCCTTGACACCTTAGGTCCACCCCAGAAACTGTTGCTGCTGCTGGTTGTTACTTCTTGATCATCCTTTGAGCACTCAACAAGTGCAGCAAAGAAAGGATCCCTGTGGAAACTGCTTTGTATCAAGTTCTTCTTCCTAACCCTTGTTTCTTCATGACTACCAGGCTTCTTGGAAGAAGTATGTGTGATAGTAGTATTTGGAGGGGGCATTAATGGTAGGAGTTTCATGGATGATTCCTGCTGCTTCTTCTTGGAATTCTGCTTCTTGGGGATCCCAGGCAAATGCTCCCAAGAGAATGGAACACCTGAGAATCTAAGTGGGGATGCAGGACTAAGAAGAGGGTCATCATGAAAACATAGTGATTCAATGGAGGAAGAGGAGGGTGAGAATGAAGAACAGGAGGAGGAAAAGGAAGGACTCCTGCGAGATGATGATGAAGGGTGCTTTCCTAAAGGGAAGGTGTCACATTGTTTGAGGACAACCTTGGCAATGGCATGCTGCTGCTGGCTATTAGCTGCTGAAGAATCCATTGTTGATTGTGTGAATGAGGAAGAGAGATTGAGATCAGAGTTTGTTTTGTAGGTAGTAGTTCACTTTGTTTTTATTCTCTATAGGTCCATTTGCACATTTTTATTTTATATTGGCACATAGAGAAAGACAAGAGTACAAGTCCTCTTTTCGTACTTTTATAATGGGTTAATGTTTTGTTTTTTGTATTTTTAATGTTTTGATTGGGGCAATGAGAAGGGTGAGAAAATTAAAGATATTATTATTGACTAACAAAAATGCGACCCCATTGCATTCATGAGGGGAGAGGAGGGAGAGGACAAAATGGGAAAATCAACAATTATGGAGGTGATAAAGCTATGTTTTTAAATGGAGGGGTTGCTATAAGGAGTGGTTAAGAAGCAATCACATGAATGGTCGCTGGCCAAACATGAGGAATTGCAGCTACTAATACTCAGCAGGTAATGGTTTAAATCAAATCGGTTTTTGAGCTGAAGGAGCTGTCCCTATGTGGGTTTGGAAATATAGGCAATTAATTACATGGAGAAATACACATCAAACCATAAATGCAGGATATGTCCGAAGATGTTACGGGTCAATTTATCTGTTTACGTTTGTAAAATTTCAGCTTGTCCTATTGGTAGAGTCAAAAGCTTGGGGCTTTGAATTATTGAAACATTCCTTGGTAAATTGTAGTTTTATACATATCTTTTAATCACCTTATGCAAAACAAGATACCTCCCTAATCTGAGTATTTATTGCATAAAACTACGGTTTTGGAATGTGAAGTGAAAGATGAACTGCAGAATGCAACTTTAAGCAGAGTTTATTGGCTTTGTTCACCCTTGTCAAAATTTTGATGAAAAGTATTAGTTGTAAAAAAATCACTCTTCAGTGGCAATTATTAAGACGGCAAGCAGAAGCCTATAAAGGTTCCCTTATTGGACGATGCAGAGAACTTACTGATAGAGTAGTGATTTGGAACCCATGTCCCAAAGAAAATAAAATTTGGAAGTAGCCCAACAAATATAAGCTAATAATCACTATATATCAGAGTGGGCAATGGATCAGGAAGGCATATGCTAACTCCAAATTCTTTAAAAGTAAATAAATCAATATTACAAAAATTTCGATAAAAATTCTTTAAAGTTTCCCTCTTTTTATTCTTTGGTGACTTGGCTTTGAAATTTAGCTTTAGAGTTCAGAAATATAATCCCATTGAAGCAACATGATCCGGTTCTGCCAGAAAGAGAGAATCTTACTACATTAACTTCCCAAAAGACTTAAAAGGCTCAGTATTCTGTATTTCAGTTTTTTTATCCAAATGGACCCAAACCCCACAGTTATTTAAGTACAATACCCCATACTTCTTGAAGTACAATACCCCACACTTCCTATCATAATATTATGGAAAAATATGCTCAATGAAGATATTTACACAAAAGATGGGAGTTTCAGCAACCGATTGTAAACTTGGTGGGAAGTGGGTTTGAGGACTTAAATGCCTTTGCGTTGCATACTATTCTCAAGAGTACAAATATTAGAGAAATCAAAATTTCTATCAACAAGGAAGAATAAGAGATTTTATACGTAATGATATTCACTAACTAAATCTATACAACTTTTTTGGTACAGTGAAATAAAAGTAACCTATTAGGATTTGACTAATGATAAAGGTTTCAGTTAATTTATCGAAGATCATAAAGTTCAAACATGTTAACATAGGTAGAATCAATTAATAGGAATCAACTGTGCCAACTCAAAGATTTTGGGTTCTGTCTTTTTATCCTATATTTTTTTTGGTCTGAATGATCCTATATTATTAAGTCATATATGTAACTATAGTCCTTACTGAAGCTTATCACATCGTGTGACCTTTTTTCGGTCCGAACATCGTGTGACCTTAGAATATCTATTTTTCTTTTTTTCGCCGTTATGAAAACTGGCCTTAGAACATCTGCCCTTTTATTTTTGCGTAAACGGCCTTGTAACCTGTATTTCCCTAAACGATTTCTGCTTTTGCAATTGAGGGCCAGTTTGGCATGGAAGATTGCCCAGTTGTGTTTTCTTGGTCGTGATTGCCCAAGTTCCAAAGTGAGATGTTTTAGCCTACTTTTCCATACAGGCTTTATTTTTAAAACAATTATGGACCAAATTTTGTCATTGGATCAAGTTCAAAACTGACAAGATAGGCTTTTTTTTGGGACCAAGAACTGACAAGATGTTCACGCCCACTTTTCTATACTAGGCTTCATTTACCAATGGACTTCATGACCAAAACAAAAAAGGAATAGAGTTAAAAAGGAAAAAAATAAAAAATAAAATAAAACCCTTCCCCTATATCCCCACAGCCGAAAAGGAATAGGAAGAGATCCTTCGAGAACTTAATTCTGATTATTTTGGATGCAAGTTGTTTTGTTAATTTGACTACCAAACAGCTTTCTAAGTGAGTGTCATTATTGATAGTTGTTCCACTCTTTGATACTAAGGGGATATTGGTAAAGAAACCAAATGTGCTATTCTTTTGAAGATGATTTTGTTTCTTCGTCGTTATTTATCTCATTCATGAGATTGGTTTTTTTTTTTTTTGGTTTTTTTTTACTTTTTAGTCTTTTTGGGTTTTTGCAATCAAATGATAGCATTGGCTATTTTCATTTTTTTGTGAATCTTGAACGCAGGTTATCTTTCTATGAGTACTACTGAATAGAATAGTCACCTGGATTCTGCTTCCTTTATATCTTAATAAAATTCACCCCTTAGGCTTCTTCTAATTGCTTGCTTCTCTTTCGCTTCGAAGATGATGAGGAAGTCAACATCTTTAACGATGATGTACTTACCCAGTTTCTAAAGCCCAAAGGTAATATTAATCCATATTGTTTAGAATATTTATATGTTTGCGATGTTATAGGCTATATTTTTCGTTTTAATGTTTGAAGTTTCATGACTGCTCAGTTGGATTTTTTCCCCCCACTTCGAGCATCCATTGCTGCTAATACTTGCGTTGTTAGTGGTGCTTTCACAAGCAGAGACTAAGCAACTACATATATATATTTTTTCCTTTGTTGCTGTACGCCCTATAATCAAAGAAGAAATATAACTTGCATATTCATTGTCGCATGCCATTTCTTTTGTCTAGCAAATGACCTTTAATTTTGAACAGATGATGGGGAATAGAGGCTGACAAAGCTAGAAATGAGAAGCTTTCAGTACTATTTCTCTTCCCAGAAACCTTGAAGAGTCTTTTTCATATATCTTTATGTATATATTGTCACAATTAGATTTAGAACCTCTAAAATAAGAGTGGTTATAAAATGAAAAATTGAAAGTTTATTCACTATTGGATAATTTTGATGCAACCCATAAAATAAAAGTTATTGATGAAGGAGTGAGTAATCCCTTATTTTCTCACTTTACAACCATCTCCATTTTAAAGGATCTTAATCCGTCACAACGTACCCTGAGAACAACAAAAAATATTAAAAAATTATTCAATGGAGTCATCGCTAACTTTTATTTATGAAAAAAATAGAAAAAAAACCTTTTATCTTAGTTATGCATAGAAAATGATAGAATCTTAATTTCACTATATCCCTAATATATTCATTTTATAATGGTTATTACCCCATAGCTATGCAAATTAATAATAAATTTAATAATATTTATTTTTCTTCTTTAAAAAAATTCTAACAATTGTTCACAAAAAAAAAATTAATATAACAATTACTTACAAAAAGAATAGCAAGGTTAATATACAATTATGTACAAAAGAAAATAGAAATTAATATAATAATTATTTATTTAAAAAAAGGAAAGTAAATTTGATCTGATATTATTTACAAAAGAAAACAAAATTTTAAAAAATTAATTTTGGCCTGACTTGCAATTCAATGTATCCTCTAGTACAATAAAGAACTCAAAATCACATAATTTTTGTAAAAAATAATTATGTATTGGTTAATTTTATTTAAAAAAATATTTTTTTAAAAAAATATAAAATCTACTCTTGTAGAGAATTAAGAAAAATATAAGTTATAGAATAAATCCTTATAATTCTTAAGGCTCTTAAAGATAGACAAACAATATATCTCTATCATAACTCATAAGTTTGTTGCATAGACTTTAAAAAAACAAGTTACTATTTTTATTTCAAGGGAAAGAAATAGGGGGAAAAAAAGTGTTGATAAAGATGCAATTGACAACCAAAGATGACAAAATTAAAATGTATGATATTTGCACATATCAAAAATTTCAATACTCCAATACCCTCTTTTCAGCTTTTTCGCTCTCCATCAATCATTTCACTCATTTCACTTTCTTTTACAATTTTTTTTCTACTTTCTATCTCTGAGTGTCTAAGGTATCTACCTATCTCAGTAGTATAAAAAATATTTCTCCAAAATTAATAGATGTGAATATTTTTTAATGGTAAAAAAGTTGATCAGTTTTTATGCATAGAAATAGTCCAACCTAAACATAACACAAAATCAGTTTTCTTATTATTATTTTCTTGAAAGAGAAAAGGCCAAATGAAGTCAAATAATATATAATTAAAAAAGCACTTATGGCGTTAAACCAAGCTAGCTTACGTTGTTAGCAGTGAGGTGGTGTTGCGCAACAATCACGAGCAGGAAGACGTCGTGCTTGGCGACAGTGATGCGACCAGAGAAGAGAAGATGGTGGTGGTCCTAGCTGGGCGTGGCAGCTTTGCGGCGCAGGTGCCGTCGTGCGGATCAATGATCTAGTTGTGGTGGTGCACGTCGATGTCGACGTAAAGAGGTTGAACGATGGGCTGGTGGTTGCGGTGATGGACGATGATTGAGGGCTGGGTTACTGGCTGGTTCGCGGTTCAGGCAAGGAGCATAGGTTGTTGTGGTGGTTGCGGCCTAAGGTGAGGGGTCGTTGTTGGCTCAAGGTTGCGGGGCTTTGGCTGGCCCGTGGATGTGAGTTGTTGATGGTGATGGTGGGCTGGTGGTGCTGTCTTTGGGTTGTGCAATGAGTGAAGATTATGGTGTTTTTGCAGTGATCGATGGGGGATGGCTAGGCGGTGTTTCTTGGGCAAGGAGAGGGTAGTGGCTTTGTGTTGAGGGGCTGTGGCTATGGTAGTGGTGTTGATGTTGTTTTTGGGTTGAAGGTGGTATTTCTCGATGGTTGATGGTAGCTAGGGAAAGTGAGGGAGGTAACATGCAGGTGGTGTTTGCGGTGAGGATGGTGGGTTAAGGCAGGTGTTGCGGGTGCTTTTATGCTGAATATTGTTGATGGTGCTTGATGCCTATATATATACATATACACTTGGTGAGTGATCAGAATTTATTACAAAATAATTTGATTGATACTAATTAATTAAAAGATCTAAACTTGATTGGTTGACAAATTTGATTTAATTGAAAATGCTGGTTGAGAATAATTTATTTTAATTGACATTATTTGATACATTTGAAAATTTAAAAGATGTTAGTAGAATTTATTTGATAATTTTTTTATTTTATTTTTTGGACTAAATAATGCTCGAACTTAGGGCCAAAAGATTGGGCATTATTTTTTTATTTTAAAAAAAATTTGGATAAAATATAGTATTCACATACATGCCTTATATGACATAGGTTTTGACTGAAAAATAATTGTACATCTCAATTCTTGAACTTTATTCAGCAATATTTTTATCACTTTATGTTTCAAAGTTATTATAAATGTCTTGTTGTATTCAAAATAAATGATTATGCATGTACAAGAGACAGCAAATTAGAAAGTATATACATTATATTGATTTACCTGCTTATCATTTTATCAATTTATATTAAGATTAAATTAATAAACTATATTTTATATATTTTAATCTTATAATAAATATTTTTTATTTACTTTGATAAGAAATTATGAAAATTTAAATGATTCTTAGTATTTTACATTTTACAATACTCCATTTGTGGATTTTTTTTCTTACAAAACTCATGACCAAAAAGGAAAAAAAAAAGTTTGGCATTAAACGATTTTATTACAAACTTTAATGCTTGAAATGCTCTTTTGCTTGCTCCAGTTCATCAATTGGCTGTCACAGGATCTATTTGCGAAAAAAAAAAAAGTTACGCCAGGCCTTATTTAAAAAAGATGCCGAGGAGATATTTTGTTATTTTAAAGGGGAAAGTAATATTAGCCCATAAAATAGGATGGACTAACGAATCACTCACCATAAATACATAAATAAATATTGATATTTTAAATAGATCATACCAAAGGTGATTATGTAAGATGGCAAATACTAAAGAAATGTATATTACATGAGTAATGGTTTAGCTACCCCGCCATTTTTAACAATTTATATTAAGTTTAAATTAATAAATTATATTTATATATTTTTAACATTATAATAAATAATTATGGTTAACTTTAATAAGAAAATATGAAAATTTATATTCTTATTAATTATTTTTAATTACATATTGCTCTAATTTTTATTCTATATCTTATAACTATATCTATTATATTAGATATTTTAATTTTATTCGGGAGTAGGGAATTTTAGAAGTTTTTTTTGACAAGTTATACTATAATTTATTATTAACATTTTATTTAAGATAATAAAGTTCACATGGTAAAAGAAATAGTAACAGAATGGTCTTCTTAAAAATTTTGATACCTTAAACGGATAATATAAAATATATACATTCCAGGGGAGATGCCAAACATATATATTATGTGAATACTAGTTTGCCTATCTTATAACTATTATTAGTTTATATTGAATTTAAATTAATAAATCATATCTATATATCTTTTGTCTTGATTATAAGAAAGAGTTTAATTGGTATGCACTGACAGTGTAAAATAGTTTTACACTGTCAACCAATAGAAATAGAAAAAAGTGAGAATTCATGGTGGGTCCCTCATTATAATGGGTAGTTATTTGGATGAGTTGGTATTTTCCACCATTTCTATTGATTGACAGTGTAAAACTATTTTACACTGTCAGTGTATTTAAATTAAATTCTATAAGAAATAGTTTTTTTGTTAAAAAAATCTTTGATAAGAAAATATAAATAATGTAAATAGTTTTTTTCCCCTCTTACCAATATATCTATTAGATTAGATACTTTAAACTTTAATAAACAATATTTTTTATAGAAAATAAGTAATGTTATTTACTTTTTTACTAATGGTTTGAAAAAGTAGAAAATGAGAAACTTTACAAGGTCTTTGCAACTTATGCTATAATTTCATATTAAAATCTAATTTAAGATTGATAGTTATATGATATACAAAATTAGAGGTAAAACGAATCTTTTTTTTAACTAATATTGATACTTAAAATGGATAATACTGAATATATAGGTTGCATGGAGATGCCAAAAATGCTCATTACATGAGTAAAAATTTACTTATCTCATAATTATTATCAATTTATAATAAACAAAAATTAGTAATTTATATTTATATATTTTTAATGTTATTAGAAATAATTTTTCTTAAATTTGTTAAGAAAATATAAAAAGCCTAACTTTAAATTTGTTGGGAGAAAAAGCTTTTGACTTGATGGAGAAGCTTTGGCACCTGCTACTTTGGAAGATGTATAGTACATGTTGTAAAAGTTATAATTATAACCATTAAATTTTGGGTCATTTTCCATCTACGGTGGGCTTGTTTTGTTGTGCAACCTGTTGCGTAGGTTAAGGGGGTAGAGATTGAAAACCATTTGTTTATTGTTGATTCTGTGGAAAAAATAAAATCAAAGGCCATTTCTTGTCCCAAATTGAAGAGAAAAACCTAAGAGCCTGCAACATCAAAGAAATTATCAAGAAGGTAAAGGAGTTTTTCCGGTCATTGGTTGTAGAAGCGAATGGCAATAGATGTTAAGCTGGCAATGCTTGGTGAAGGGGTTTTCACGGTTGTCGCCAATCAATGGGCTATAAGGTTAGGGGTGGAGCTCAATTTTTGCCAAGCAGTTCCATTGTTGTCCGTGGTGGGAAGTTGGTTCCCAACTAGTTCATGTGGATTTAGTAATAGTGGGTTTAATTTTTTTTCATTAATTTTGGTGAAAAAGAAGCATGGTTTGTTATTATGATAACATAGGAGTGATGCACATATTTTTGTGCTCATTAATTATGTTCTTGATGCATTTTTTGTAATTTAGTTAATGGGTGATATTGAGGGATGTGTAAATGGTTAATGTGCGCATCACCATGAGTGTCGGAATTTGCACAAATTTTGCAAGGGTTGACGGAAAGAAGAAACCACTGTTTTGAAAAACTGAACTTGTCGGTTAAATCGGGAATTGTCCAGGTATCATGAATTTATGAATAAAATACCATCTCACTTTTCAAAATTGAAAATGAATGGCGTCAGATAGGATTAGTTCTAAATTCCAACCCCGCTGATCGGACCCAACCCGTTTGACACCATCTGCTCGCGTGATCGGACCCACCCACCTTTATCTTTTCCTGATGTCTTCCATTGCCCACGTTCCATTGGCCACAGGCGTCAAACAGACAAAAACTTCTGGAGGTATATTATTTGTATGTATCAAAAATTTCAACATTTCAACATTTTTTTTTATAATTTTTTTTATCTTTGAGTATCTAAGATATCTACCTACTTCAGTAATACAAAAAATATTTCTTAAACTTCTGACATACCCATGTCAATTAGAGAAAAGTTGAATGCATTCACTGGATACCGTACCCCCAGAAAAACTCGGCACACCTACCATTGCCGTTTTTCTCACTCTAGTGTACGATGACACCGTATGGATTTTCGTCTTCTTCCCACTGTGGTATACAATGACACCGTATGGGTGCAAAAAAATGATCAAAATAATATTTCTCCTGCCATTGACCTTTTCTTCTAGAGAAATATTTTTTGTACCACTGGAGTAGGTAGACACTTTAGACACCCAGAGATAGAAAAGAGAAAAAAAAAATTGTAAAAGAAAGTGAAATGAGTGAAATAATTGATGGAGAGAGAAAAAGCTGAGAGAGGATGTTGGGGTGTTGGGATTTTGAGTATGTACAAATAACATAACCCTTTCTTCTACTACTCTATAACATGCTCACTGCAAGAGTGGTGTTATTTGTACCACTTGAAAGTGGGACATCCATCAACACCCACTCATAAGGTGAGTAAAAAAATATTATAAAAGAAAGTGAAAAAGTGAAAAAAACAAAAGAGGAGAAGAGAGAGATAGGAAGAAGGTGTCAATTATGTAAGAGAAAGTGGGTGTACAAAAAATATTTCTCATAGTGCTATAGTATAATTATACTCAGCTGCTATTGATGTTGTTTTTATTGCAGGGCGAGCCACAAAATGAGATTATTGAGAACTCCGGTGACAAGGTTAAACACTTCAACATCGACGCTAGAACTAGCAAGGCCAAACAAGGTGATTCCCATGTTTCACAGAAAACTTGGTACTTTTATACCCAAGACAGACGCCTATTACACTAGAGAGAATTAAAATTCAACAAACACCGACGAAAAAACCGAACTCCCAAAAAAGGCAACACCCAAAAATCCTATGATGGCCACTCATCCAGTAACACCTTATGACTTTTCTTTACCTTTTTTCCTTCCTTGATTTTTCTTTCTTGCTGCTTGAACCATTTTCTCCTTCCTAGATTTTCGTGCGCATCCTTTAGCCATAGGGTGCGCACGAAACTAAATCTTATTACCCATATCTCACAGCTTGCTAACTTCATTCGAATCTAAATCTTCGGCTTGATCGGCACTCTCCACAAGATCATCCTCCTGAGAATCAACAATATCCATCACAATCTTTCTAAGCTTTCCTTCTGCCTGCAAGAATATTTCATTAGCTGTGCCTTTCACATTGACTTCTACTTCTGATTTTTTATGCATGGCCCGCCCTTGATTTACATCTTCTTTGACAAACACCAATCCAGGAGGAAAGGTTGATGAGGAATCTACCCATTCACACTATTGTCTTTGGCGTTTAAAGCCTCTAAACAACCCAAAACAAGACCCCCAATCTTGGGTCTATCAACTTATATGACTCTGTTTTTTTTCCCTCGTTATATGCTTACAATGAGTTTATAAAATCCGTAGTAGTAGATTGAATGCATTGAAAGTTAATTTCGTCATTAAATAAAAGTTGGCGATTGTAAAATGAGTAGTAGTACACATAATACGATGTTGTTTCGAATGTTCAGATATCCGCTTTTCTTATTTTTAGTGATAGTTGACGAATTTCCTCATCAAATGCAAGTTAATTATTGCAAAATAGAGAAATATGATGTTTTGTAATATATTTTGTTGCAATTAATTGAAACAAGTTGTTGTAATTATTATTATTATTTTCGGTGCTAAAGAAGGTATATTATAAAAATATTGCATTGTTTTAGGTTTGGCTGATGCCGAAGAAGAGCATGGAGGCGGGAGGGTTGGGCCCACAGCTAATGAACTGGACGCTCTCAAGGCCACAAAAGACGCATTGGAGGTCAGAGTTGGCAAGGTCATCAATGCTTTCTATGTTGTCAAAAATGATGAGTCACCTTGCAGACTCACCGGCGACACCCTAGAAATGAACTGCAACCATGAAAGGATAAAAGAGCTAAACGACAAACTTGGAAGGGGAGAGACTGGTAGCGGTCTGAACCTCGCCATGGCCCTTTTCGTTGATCATGCCCTCAAAAATCCTCTCAAGCCCAACGAGCCCAACAAAGCAGTCTGGAAGAAGTGGGCTAAGCGCCTGGCTTGCTGTGTTGTTTGCCAGGCAACACTTACTGCGCTTAACGTAATTGTTCCAACCCGTGGGGACGACGACGACACAGGCCTCTAGGGATCTTGGTTTCCTCTCCTGTTTGACCTTACTCTTATCTTATGTTTTGTTGGCTGTGCTCTTGTTGACGTATTTGGATTGCTCTTATTATGGCCGTTATTGTCGTGTATTTAAGCCCGATCATGAACATTTTGTTCGTGGCCCAATAATACAATTTCGTGTACCTTCCTTTGTGACTGCTTTAATCCTCCTCATTTCGTGGTGTGTCTCTGTTATTTACACTTCTAAACACCGATCAAAGAATTAATTACTTATTTAATTATACTATCATTCTTTCCATAAAAAATTTAAAAATCACAAAATTTAAAATCTTTAAACATGTCCCTTCCCAATTCAAATTCCTTCCTCAATAGAAAGCTAACATGTAACAATGAAAAGCACAGAGGAGCATGTGAACTCCTTATTAGGTTAATGAAAGTGAAGGAGTAAAAAAAATGAGAAATAGTATATGTATATAACTTGAAATGGTGGATGAGATGAGAATCAGTATAATATCCAATACAATGCAAGTTATATTCATATAACATTATCAAAAGCAAAACAGGCTATCAAACATAGAATTCACGTATAGTTGGTGACGTATTCACGCAAAATCTAAAGGCACGTATGTGACATAAATAAATGAAATGCTAAATGCAATCGATTGAGTAGCCATGGAATATGTAAGAAGAGAGCATAGATTCAAACTCCTGTAATATACATTTTTTTTTACTTACCCTTTTATTGTCCTATTCTCCTTTTAACTGTTCACTCTTGCGGGCCCCCATTTAGTTAACTTTCTTAAAGACTCTGTATGAATGCAAAAATATTAAATAGTTGATTTTTATAAGCTTGTATTTATTTGATTTTGATTTCCATACAATTTTTTTTAAAAAAATATGTTAATGTCCTCTCAACACAAGATGAAATTTTGCTCAAAAGTTGTGTGGTGAGATGGAAATATTACTCTGATAATGCATCCAAACAATAAAAATAAAAAATTACTCTGATAGTATCTTAATGTATGCGTGTAAATATACATGAGATTAATTTTCCTTTCCATCCTACTTTTTTTGCCATGTAACTAGCACTTCCGATATTTACCGATTGCAGAACACAATAAAGTAATAGCGTAGAGATTCTGTATTCCATATGGAAGAAATTTCTTTATTTCTTCCCTGAATATTCTGAGTACACAATGAACCTTAAGAGACCAACTTGAAATCCAAATATACAATACTCTTTGTTTCCTTGCTTCCATCAATTTTGATTGCTAATTCTCTAACTTTACACCTTAAATTATCTCATTCTTCAATTCAATTGCAGTTGGTTTGAATCATCTAGTTACTCTGGCCTACTGTAAAGGTTTGTGGCTGCTGCCCTACGAGCCAACCAATTGATCCATCCTTTTCTGCATTCTTCAAAACACCACGTTGTAATTAAAGGGTTTTACTTAGGAATTAAAAAAGGAACACTGAGCAATACAGAGAATTTTCAAATCTTCATGCGCCTCAATGCAAGGCAGGCCAGTAGTCCGTACCCCACAATCATGAGAAGCAACACCCCAATTTGCCCCTCAGTGTAAAATATTAATGCATAGAAATTACTTGAAAAGATATACATAATATCCAGCCCAAAAAAAATGAGGCCATTCTAAATTACTGTAGTCATGACAGTAGTCCATAAGCAGGAACGAAGCCATATGACAAGTGCTCTGAACTCGATCCAAAAAAAAAAAAAAAATGGCTAAAAGAATAACCACCTCAAATGGAACTTCACATAACCTTTCAATTCTTCCAGTGTATCTGTCAAATATATCATGCCACAGAAAATACAAAATAATTAGAACATGTATGAAATATATTTTAAGGGACAACTGTCCTGGTTACGGCAGGATCAAGGTCAGAAAATTGAAAAATGCCTAAAATCTTTTTTGGAAGCTCTGATTCCGGTTGGCTTTCAATAAGAAACACCAGTCAACAGTCAAACTTAAGGAATAACCAAATGCCACATGGACTATCGCACTTGCAACCATTTGCAATCCTAAATCCTCTAGAAGGTACCAAAAACGCATAATCTCAGTTCAACTAGCAGCAGGGCAACGTAAGGAACAAAAACATATTTTCAACACAAGATGCACATATATAGACAAAGTGCATTATGAGGTCTTGAATTATCAAGATGTTAGTGATTAATGTTGACCGTAAGAGATCTATATCTTGATATAGTGATGTAGAAAGGGGGCACCAAGACTTCTAACTCTGCCAACACTAGAATGACCCCTGCCCTTGGATCAAATGGCCATCAATCAACCTATAACATCGTCAGTCATATCCTTTATCCAAGGGTTAACTATTTCTTTTTCAAATGTACTATAGATATAGTATCGCCAAGGGGAGACTTGTTATTCAGCCAAAAAGGGCCTTTTGTGAAGATAATTGCTATTGCCTCAAGGGCTCGTGTCATTGAACTCATCCATTGTTGCTTCGTTTCACAAACAAATTAACATAGTCAAGTGTTTTGAACTTTAAAGCAAGTCATGAGTGAGCAAAAAAGAATAAAGTATTCAGCCATAGTAATAATTACTAAATAGGGAGGTGGGTGACTTCATCCTAATCCTTGTACAGAACCCACAGTAACTAATCCATTAAAAGAATGAAGCTGCATTGTGCCACTCCCAAGCTAGGGAAACACGATCCTTAGGAAGAATTTTACGATAATCAATGCTTCCTTACTATATTGTTCTACCAAAAATGTGCCGAGGCTGAGTAAGCCATAATAATTTCAAGAAAAAAAGGTTCTCCTAAGATAAATAATGGTTATCTAACATAAATAAAGGCTAACTCTGTTAACACTAGAATCATCCAATAAATCCAATCATCTGTAGGTTTGGGTTGGATGATTGGATTAGAATAATTTATTAGAATTATTTTGTTTGTGTTTTATCAAAATATATACGTTGTAAACTCACCTGAATTTAATTATGCTAAAAATATAATTATGGGTGTTTGAAGAAGCTGGAGTGCAATGCGCGTAAGCTAGGAAGCTAGCGCATAAGCAGCGAAAGGGTTTTAAACAGAAGGGGAGCATGTGAACTTCCTAGGTTCCTATATTATTTAAATTATGGTTTATGAAAGTGAAGGAATAAAAAGAAAAACAGGCTATCAAACCTGGAATATACGTAATTGGTGACGTATTCGCGCAAAATGTTAACGCATATGTGTGATATTAATAAAATGCAATGCTAAATCAATCGATTGAAGAGCCATAGAAAATGAAAAAAGAGAGCGTAGATTCAAACTCGTGTAATATATTTCTTTTTTATCTTCTTCTTTTAATTGTTCGTTCTTGTGGGCCCATATTTAGCTAAACTTTCTCAAAGACTCTTTAGTGAAAGTATTACTCTGATAGTATCTTAGTGTATATACATATTGCAGAGCACAATATATAAATGGTACATGATCTGAAATTGCAGAGTAACTAACTACGGCAAAAATAAAGTAATAGCTTGGAGATTCTATATTCCATATGGAAGAAATTTCTTTATTTCTTCCCTGAATATTCGGAGTACAATGAAACTTAAGAGACTAACTTGAAATCCAAATATACAATGACTCTTGTTTCCTTGCTTCGATCAATTTTGGCTGCTAATTCTCAAAAACTTTACACCTTAGATTTATCTCATTCTTCAATTCAATTACAGTTGGTTTGAAGCAACTAGTCAGTCTAGCCTAGTGCAAAGGTTGTGGCTGCTGCCTACGAGCCAACCAATTGATCCATCCTTTTCTGCATTCCTCAAAACACCACGTTCTAATTAAAGGGTTTTCCTTAGGAAGAAAAGAAAAGGAACACTAAGCAATACAGAGATTTTTCAGATCTTTATGCGCCTCAATGCAAGGTAGGCCAATAATCTGTACCCCACAAACATGAGAAACAACACCCCAATGCTTCCAACAGTGCCAATTTGCCCCACCACATCTTCTTCAACAAACTTGCAGCTGGCAATATCACCACCACCATGATAGCAACCCAATATGTATGAGATCTTATTGCCATCCCCATACTGGATCCTAGTCAGCAGCCTGTAACAGTAAAAGGTTGTCGATATATATTTGATCCAAGCCATACATGCTGGCACCTTGTGGACATAGTATCCACCTGTTAACACAAATGCTAGCATTGTCACTGCTGCCACTGTGGAGGCCTGTTTGGCGTCCATTATTGCTGCACCTAAAGCAAGGCCAAGACCCTGTGAGACAAGCACATATCCAAGAACAACCAACCAAGTCAAGAGGAAAGCCACCAGATCAGGCTTTAATCCACCCATCCAATATGTCACAAAGAGGAAAACAGTGGGAAGGATAAGTTCCATTGGCAGGTCCCCAACAATCCGAGCCATGAAATAGGATGACAATGTGTACATGCCAGAAGCCCTCTCTTTCATGAAGATGGCACGTTCTTGAGGGAATGCAAAAACTGAGTTGAATGATGGGAAGACACCCCAGAAGATGGAGATGAAGAAAAGTAGGCCAAGCCTGTCTTGAACATTCCTGTAGTCAGAGTGCCACCACATTAGACCAGCCAATAGTGCAGCAGCAATAACTTGAAAGACCCTGAGAGTGTTGAAGGATTCGTGCTTTCTTTCTTTGAGGCTTCTTTGGAGCAGAATGCTGAATTGGTTGAACCAATCAAGGAAGCTAACCCTGTTACTATACGTTCGTCCTTTGGAAGAGCTGATTCCCATAGGGTGAGTAGTGTTTTTAGTAGGAACCATGGCAGTGTCCATGCAGGCAGCTTTTACCTTGGGAGCTAGTATTGTGTTGTATGAATGAATTAGGTTCTGCCTTATGTTTGGCTTATGTCTTTCACTTAAACCATCAACATGGCTAACACCTGCAGAATTCAAGGCCGAGCTCGATTAATATCAATATAGGAATTTCTTTTGGATCGAACAATAACAAGTGCATTCTGTTGTTGCATTTCAATGATGTAGTTATATTTCTTATTTGAATAAACACAGTCCAATAAAATGAATCTGAGCAAGTACTACACAGTTGCAAAGGAAGAAGGAATATAACAAGAAAAGGCCAATAATTGATTTTAGAGTTTGGATTGCATTCAGTTTTAAAAGCAAGAGGGCTTCATAATTCGTGGTTACGCTTTATTTTGCTTTTAGTTGGCAAATATAGCTTACTCAGTTTTCAACTTTAGGATGAAAGAAATAAGGGACCACGAGAGAGATAGAGCATATCAGCCAAATACGAGAGAGAATGAGAGATATCGAAGCTTTCGATGAGAGACCCTTATCTAGAAACCATTAATATACAATGGAATAAACTATAGAAAGCGAGATATAGCTGTAGCATCATGGACATTGGCCAGGCAGTATGGGACCATATATTGTAAAATCTAGCATTTAAATTGCCGAATCTATTTACGTAAAAGTGCTGAAACTGAAGAAAAAGTATAGGATAGGATGACGGGGTCATAAAGTAAATCACAGTATGTGCTTAAATTAATTAAACACGTCGTTGATTATTCTAAAGGAGCAGATCGGGGGCATAAACATGCTTAAGTAGGATAGTGGAACATGTAAAAGCTGACTTATGCTAGTGTTATGGTGGGTCTCCACTAATATCGGTGCTCGTGCTGGCATTGCTGATAGGGCCACCAGCTCCCACTTTCATCTGTATGATATCAACATATTGATTTAATTTCTACTTAGTTTTATTTTTTTAAGCCTTTCTGCCAACAGGCTTCACTTTTGTGGGAGAAATGTTTACAAGTATGTAAAGCAGCCCAACACGTGTAGCTCTTCAACAGATCCTAAGAACAGAGATTCTTGAAAAGGTAGAGGAAAAGAAAAAAAGAAACAAAGTGAATGAGAAAAGGGAATCATATGTACGATTGGCCAGATCATTGTCCAAGAAGCGAAGGTCAAGTTGTTTCCATGTGTAATGATGAATAAGGAACAGCCCCAAGACCATGTTCTACTTCTGGCTAGCGTTGGTCAAAAATACTTTATTAATGTACGCCAATGGTGCAGTGCCAAAAACCAAACATTAAACATCGGAAAAGATAAAGATGTTGATTTTGACTCAAAACCCATCTTATCTTAGTATTACCTCTTTTATACCTAAAAATCGTGTGTAAACGATATATGATTTTTATCACCATTTAATTCAGGGGCAGACAGCAATTATGTGTGCCACTTTTCCCAGTGCTATGTGCTAATTTTTTTCATCTCTTTTACAACAGATTCATGGTTTCTCACGCTATCAATGTCGTCATCACCTCTTCCACCTCAATATCTACATTATAATCATGGTCCCAAGAATCAATGAAAAAGGTTTAAAGAGGCACATACCCCTATTAATTGTCTAGTGCCAACAATGTTGAACCCCATATAAGATAAAAATACCTAGTCAAAGAGCACTTACCATACAGTTATTCATGGATTAATTAATTCTAGACTATGCTCAGTGACATCAGCCACCAATCTATTCTAAAAGAAGCAACAGTATTGGTCTAACACTAACTTGAATAGAAAGACCACTTATCTACAACTTAAGTCCAGCCCACTACTTAAACATTTCCAACTTCATAATATGTCACATACTCTTTTGACCATAGAATAATTTTGGTCCAGACGGGGGAAGTTTTCAATGATAATTACTTTAATCTGATTATATCAGGTTGTAGAATAGTTCAAAGAGTTTCTACCAAAATCGTATCCAGCCAGTGTGACATTCTTATCTATGTTAGAACTTGATAAATAAAAATTGAGAAAGAAAAACGTCTAGTTTCAAAGATTCTTCGGCAGTTACTAAAATAGAAATTTCTTCCGTAAAATGAAAGATAAAAGGGAAAAGGAAAGGAAAACATTCAAAATAATCCAGTATAGGGTTGAAGACAGAGAGCGGTTTATTAATGGTGATAAGATAAGATTACATGCCAATAGCAGCACCAAGAGGTTACTTTCTAATAATTTAAGTATATTATCTTGGTATAAGCTCAAATGACTTGTCGTTGCTTGCTTACCCTACTACAAAAGTAAGTCAAATGAAACGCCTATTTTGGACATCACAACAAAAGTAATTTTTGATTCTGAGTTATCCTTTCCAAAGGATAGTAGATCGAGTTATTCCTATTGAAAAGGATATGGTTGATGGCTCTATTAATAAGGGGCCATGCCTGTATAAGTCCATGATCGCATGATGTGCATCTCAATTGTTTACATTCTAGTTTTAGAATATTGCCGGACCCACATACAAATTGGCACCAACCCGAATTTGATAGGGAATGGGAAACTGTCACTTTTTTCAAAACCACCATTCTCTGCCTCCAAAAAATGGGCTTATAATAAGCTTAGCCTTAATTCCAAAAGAATGGAAACTCCAATATATATGTATAAATGCTCTGTAATATTATCCATGCCCTTAATGATTAATTATTTAAAATCTTAAAGAGAGAAGTTTCCAGCTTAATTCCAAAATATCTTGTGATTGTGGACTTGAGAATTTTTCACATCTTAGTCCTTGGTTGGCTTAGAGGAAAAAAAACTCATGCCTCACTGGAGGAGGCAGTGGCTATATGATTTTGGTTTGGCCAAGTTGAAACAGTGTGCGAAAAAATTAATGGGCTAAAGAGAAAAATCAAGGAGCATAAGGAGTCAAATCAGGATGGCTCCAAAAAAATGAAAAACTAAATATTTAAATATATTTTTAATCTTTATAAATATAATTTATTTTGATTTTAATTTTTTAAAAATTTTTGCTTTAGTTTTAGTTTCTCTTTTTTCTATTATTAGGTTTTTGATTCTTATCATTTAGATTTAGTGTTAAAGTTATGATATTTATATGAATTAAAATAAAATTAAAAAAATATTTATAATGACCAAAAATAATATTTTTAATATTTATAATAATTAAATGAATTTTTAAAGTATTTATAAAGACTGAAATTTAGAATAATAAGAACTAAAAATAGAAAAAAAGACCAAAATTAAAACAAAAATTTTAAAAAGATCAAATTTAAAATGACCTACATTTATTTATATAGACTAAAAATATATTTAAGACAAAATTAAATGATTATAAGAGAGGCAAGAAAAAAAAAAATAGAGCCAATAACAAACAGTTCCAATAAAAGAGGACACGTGGTGAGCATCTAAGGATTTGTTTAAATAAAGCATCCCAATGGGATGCAAAAATCAAAACCCATTACGTATCTAATCGATTTGTTCCACTCAAAGCTGAGACAACTTTATCTTTCTCCCTCCTCACTCAAACACTAATTATAATATATATATATATATATATATATATATATATGTAAAATTATTCTTTACACACAATCATCAGCACCCCATCATCATTACCACTATCACAATAGGTATATGGGCAACCCATTGCCGAAAAACACTAAAATTGTGAACTACAAGTTAACAGAGGGTGTAGTGTAGTGGTACAAATGAGCATGCCAAATCCCAAAGATTCACATTCGCAAAAACGCAGTTCACTTGTGGACCATAAATATCATGGGGTGCCGTATCCATAGCCAGCAAGTATATCAACAAAATAGTAACATGATGCCTGCCACAGCATGTTGTCTAAACTTAATTCCCCCTTAATGAAGTCTCATTAATTCATGAACCAAAAACTCACCCACCAATCCACCATGCCCATAATCTATGATTCTACCCCACACAATCACAATCAAAATGTCACATCCACTACGCCAAAAATACTAATTCAGCCAAAACTCCCATCACATTACCCCCAACTACAAAAATCTTCATCACTAGCACTCTGAATCACAAAACACTCGTCGCTCGATATTCCCTCCCCTAATTAATCTTAATAAACGTCATCAATAATTAACAATCATATCATAATATCACAACTTTAACAGTCCCTGCGACTGCATTATAACCGCCAAAAGAGTTTGTTATAACAGCAATCATGTCATAATATGGCAAATTTTAACCGTCTCTGAAATTGCATTTTAACAGTTAAAATTCGCTCAACTGCCAGAGAAAGTTTGTTACAACAGAATAAGAGTAATTTAGCCGTTAAAATAACAGAAACGAGAACGAGAAGACGTTGACGTACCGTTAGCGAGATCGAGGAGAAAATCCGCGGGATTCATCGGGAAAGATGGCGCGAACCCAACGGACTCGAAGTATCGCATGGCATCGCTTCCTTTTCCGAAGAAGAGGCAGTTCCCTTCGGAGAGCATGAGCACTTTATCGAACATCTGGAACACGCGGCTCGACGGCTGGTGCACCGACGTCACCACCGTCTTCCCCTTCTTCGCCAGCGATCCCAGAATCGCCACGAGGCGGTGAGCCGCCGTGGAGTCTAGACCGGAGGTCGGTTCGTCGAGGATCAGCAGGCTCGGGTCCACCAGCATCTCGTGCGCGATGCTCACACGCTTCCTTTCGCCGCCGGAGACGCCGCGGATGAAGCTGTTCCCGATGATGGTGTCCTCGCACTTCCGTAAGCCGAGCTCCGATATCGCCAACTCCGCAGCCGCGACCTTCGCCGCGTGCGGCAGCGATCTTGGGAGGCGCAGCATGGAGCAGAACACTAGGGTTTCGCGGACGGTGAGGTGCGGGTAGAGGACGTCGTCCTGAGTCACGAACCCGGTTCGCCGGAGAACCGGTTTGGTGAGCTTTGACGAGTTGGCGAGGATTGTTCCGGTGAGGCCGTGTCCATGGAGCCTCCCTGCGAGCGCGTTGAGGAGCGTCGATTTGCCGCTCCCTGATGGACCAAGGATGGCTAGGATCTCGCCCGGGTACGCTATCCCCGTTACGCCGTTCAGGATGGTTCGCTCTTGCTGCGTTGCAGCCACCGTTGATCTTCGATCGGACGGTGATGATGAGTCGTGAGTTGCGAACAGTCTCTTAATGCACCTTCCTTTTGCTTGCTTGTTCTCTATCTTCACCCGGTAACCCACGTCCATGAACTGCGTTAATTTTTGCATGAACACATAAAAACTTCAAAATTCAATTTAATTAATTTTTTTAAAAAAAGAGAGAATTAAGTAATGCCAACAGCATAGAAAGGAACCGTAGAGGGTCAACTAAATGATGACTATTAATGACAATTTATGACTTGAAGTGAAATAAATAAATAAATACTTTTGTTTTGTTTTTGTTATTGTGTTTGTGATTAATTAGTAGTATAGTACCTTGAGGGTGATTGGGTAAGAAGGAGACATTAACGGAGGGTGGTCACGCGATTCTCGAGGGCTGTGTTTGGGTGCAGCGTGGGAGTTGGATGAGTCTCCACTGGGAGTTTCCACACCACCAAACGCTGCTCTCTGTGTTGTTGGCGTGGGTGTGGGTGTGAGTGTGGGTGTTGGTGTTGGCATTATTGTTTTTCCTTAGTTTGGTTTTCTTTTTCTTTACTTTTTTGTCAAGTTAGGGGACAAAAAGAAGGGAGAGGGGTATGGAACCTTTGGAAAGAGGGAAGGAAAATGATGATGATGATGAGAGGATTGACGAGTGGGAGAGGGAAGAAGTAAAAGTAGAAGTAGAAGGGAAGTGTTGTTAGTTGGTATTGAATATGAAGTGAGAGGAACAAGGAAGAGGAACACAATGGGGTATTTATGGAGAGGGGAAAGGACCCCATGGCACTGCCACGTCCAAGAGGAACCACCAAATGGGGTTGGCTACGTGGCAACCATATGGTGTGCTGTTGTCATCTGAACGAAATGGATCGTGGAAAGTGTCGACTTTAATTTCCCCTTCCCAATTATGCCCTTTTTCTTTCTCTCTGTCTCTTTTTCTTTTTCATTTTGTTCAAATCAGCGAAAACCAGAAAAAAAGTAGCACAAGTTTAGGGTTGCATTGTTTTTTCTTTATATAATATTATATTAAGTATCTTCAGCAGTACTCCAACTGTGATCTACAAATGTTAACAATTATTTTAGTATGTTTAGACGCATGTAGTTCTCACAAACACTATTCAATACACTTATGCACTTTATTACTGATATTGAGACTGTCGTAAGGCGGAGCCAATGGAAGTGAACTAAGATGCAGAGAAGTTAGATATATGTGTATATAGGATATAGATGGAGGAGTGGTGGGAAAGTGTGGAGCAATAAGTAGAGGGCATGACTAACGTTTCAGAATCTTAAAATAGTGTTAACAGAAGTTGAAAAGAGAGTGGTAAGGTAGGCAGATGCTGTAGTGCTTTGCCAGCTTGAGATGAATTTCATCACCAAGGGATATTTTTGGATAACTCCATTTTCTTGTTGAGTCAATAAGATATATAGTGTTTTTCTTTCTTTTCCCTAAAAATTTATTGATAACATAAGTGGACTAGACTCTACGTCCAACCGTAATGTCTGGAAATAATCCGATTATATTACAATGAATGAAAGACATTATGATTGAATTGTATATCCTAATGAATGTCGAGCGACACATTAAAAGACCATAAAAAATAAACAAATTGTTCAAATTCCTCAGGAAGTCCAACTCATTATAAAAAAAAAAAATGAAGCATAACGAAAAAAAAAAAAACTTAAACCACAAAAAACACACACACACATGCACCCAAATACTTTCAACCCTAACATCTGGTCGGACCCGATTATCACCGAAAATCTTAAGTCTCAAATTTGGCTGGAACAATAAGCAATCATAAGTTTCTTTACATTCAAATTTGTGTGTGTGTGTGTGTGTGTGTATATATATTATTCTCTCAATTTAACAACATCTTGTCCAATTATTTTAGCTTTTAATCACGAATGGCACGACCTGCGCTTAAACGAGTGAACAATTCAGTTATAGAATGTTATATTCAAAGCTAATATAGAACATGATGAGTACTCATCAATTAGATAGATCGAGGACTCATACTCTCTCTCTCTCTCTCTCTCTCTCTCTCTCTCTCTCTCCACTTATTAATTTTGGATTGATGATAGTGACTTGAACGTTCGAATGAATGTCCTACCATATTAAAACCCTCTTCTATTGTAGGAATATGACTTCATGGCAGTGGTCGTCTTGAAATTAATTTTCTAGGTGGTCGTATATTCTCACATTTCTTAATGCTTTTTGGGTCACGCTTTAAAGAATTATCATCATGTTATTCTTGAAAAAATCCTAAAGGTTGTTTATTCTCATATTTAATTATGGACCTTAAACATTAACTCAAATTTTTTAAAGGGATAAAAATATTAGAGTTATGTCATGTCATTTTTCTTCTTCTCATTATCTTCAATCTTTAAAAATTAAAATGCATCAATTTCTATGTTTATATTTGAAAATGAGATTAATTTATATGTATTGTCAACAAATAGAACTTGAGGAAAAATAACAAATTATAGTAAATAGTTATTATAATAAATAGTTACTTGTCATAATTTGATATTTTTTTTAAATTCTATTGATTGATAGTATAAAATTATTTTTATTGTCAATACATAAAAATTAAATTCTTTTAAAATAACTTGTAATTTTAATTATTTAATATATATATATACACACACACAACAATTATTATTAAAAATAAATAAATATAGCCAATAACCACATTAATCAGTTTAACCAACAATTTTTAGATAAAAAAAATGAATGAAAAAGCTTACTCACTACTCAACCAACTAAAACAATTTAATACATGAATCTCGATGAAGATGTTGATAATACTATTATATTATTATACAATAAACCATCACTAATATATTACGAAGATACTATTTTACAAACAAAAAGAAACAACACATGTAATTTCACATAGACCTAAATAAAAATAATAAGCAGAAATTACACAATACAGAGAAAGATTGAAAATCACAGAATCACACAATAAAATTACAAACATATATGTATATACTTATGAATTATTCCCAAAATATTTGGGTACCACTTTTTTTCCAAGAAGATCATTTATTGACGCCACTAAATTAAATGTATGCCATACATAGTGTTGGTCAAAGCTTTCATTTCTTTTCATACCTTTTCTTTATGTCTTTGGGTAACACCTTTTCTTTACTGTATATGTTAATGCAAATATAGCTTCGAAATCAGTGTAGGAGAATGCTAAAAATCCATGCACAGATCACATATGAGAGCATAATTCAAAATCTTCATTTAAGATTTTATTTTTTTTCTTCTATTGCGGATTTCTTTTAAGGCGGCGAGGTTGGACTCGGTGAGACCTGAGTAGCAATTGATGCATGCATGTTTTCGTAACAAGTCAACTCAAATATATGAATTTAACATTATGAGAAGAATCGCTAGCTCTTCAGTTATTGCTTCCACCATTTGGACGTCCATTCAATATTTGATTATAATACGTCGCAATAGGAGAAGAGGTTTGTCCATGGTACCCAAATCTTTCGTTCGTTCTCTATCTTTAATTTGTTTATTTACCACTGTAGGATGATTCTAAAATGCTCGTATAAAGTAAGAGAGGAGAGAACCAGCTTTAAGCTGTTAATAGTTATTCTTTAGGAGCAAATTTAATTTTTAACTAAAACCCTATAATATCATTAACTAGCAAAGATTTGCACCATTCAATACGTGTCAACTTTAAGAAATAAGTAATCTCCTAAAAGACAATACATTATTTACGTGAAAATTCACAGTTAAGGTTACTGATTTATGATTTAGAGATTATAAATTTAATTTTTGGAAACAGTATTTTTAGCTGTGAAATAAGATTATGTATCTTTACCTTTTTTAGATTTCATCAAATAAGAACCTCATGTATTAGGGGACCCTTTTAAATATTGAATAGAGGGGATATTTGGTACGTGAAATGATTAATTTTTATTCATAGAAATAACATTTTATTCCCAAAAATAATTTTGCCAGACATAGTCTTTCGGTGCGTTTGGCATTACGAATGTCTACCACTATAGACCCATTGTTAGGTGGGTGTTTCAACAGCTTCTTAGATAGCTCACTTTATTACTATATCAATTTCTTTGTTTTGAAGTTATCAGCTTGTCACTAACTTAAGAAAGATGTAAGAAATAATTCAATAGTCAGTGACAATAACTGAAAAGACAAAAAATAATAATAATAATAATAATAAAAGAGGGAAATGACTGTAAGCTTGTTTTTAGCTGGGCTTTCTTTAGGTAAATAATATGATTAATAATACCATTTTTTTTTCTGTGAAAGCTAGTTTTACATGTGAGGAGACCAATTTAATAACAACTCTTGAAGAATATTGATGTTGAAAGATAGATGACACTATGAACAGATGACCAAACTGTATTGTTCAATGTCTTTACCAGAAAATGGAATGGCAAAAGTAACCGGAATTTGATGGGGCATGCCGCAGCAGCGGCAGTACCTTCCAGAGCTATGAGTTACCCATGTCACGCAATTCAAACTTATGTGACTTTTCTAAGGTATTCTATGCTATGCTCTGCATGCACCTCCTTTCTCCCCTTTTTCTCCACAATCAGAGTTCATTTTGCTAACGTAACACGCATTGTCTTCTCACATAGCACCATCCATTTCACTGCTGAAAAATGCTATTTAGACACCACTTATTTCTCACGCATCACTTATGTGGCGCACAATTTGATATCTCCTCCAAAAATTAACAGTAACTTGTAAATTTGGGGTTGTTTTTTTTTTTAATAATTAAAGAAGGCTCAAAACAACACTTCCATGATGGAAGGAGCCAAAAGTACCAGGAACCAAAACAAAAGCAAAGACAAATGCAGTATCAGAACCCTAAACCAGACATTACAAAAAACAGAATACACTATGACTTTAGCATCAGCAAAACAGACGGTTGCCTTTTGAGCCTCCATTTCCTCACATCTTGAAATTTATAACTTGAGATTATAAAGTTATGCAATAATATTTATACTCATTTTAGATTCACAATGAGAGAGAAAGAAATAAGGTAATGGCTTCACCATTTTCTACCTTTTTAATACTTATCATTTTGTATCTCTCTTTTTTATTGTGAGACTAAAATAAATTCTCAAAATGAGTACAAATAATATTTTTTTATAAAATTATAATTTAGTATAAAAAAATCACTACATTGGAGATATTGGTTATAGTGTAGATTAAAAAGTGTTCGATGGGGGCAAAATTTTTCAAAAATTGTGGTGGAATTTAGTCCACGTTATAATATCGTAATTTTTATTACTATATATATTTTCATATCTCTCATATCAATAAAAAGAAAATAAATTACAAATATTCTCATGTAACAAAAATATATAAATATTAAATAATATGTATATTTGTTTTATGAGTTTAATTGATATGTAATGACATTGTAAAACAGTTTTATACTGTCAACTAATAAAAATAAGGAAAAGTGAGAAATCATGGTAGGTCCCTCATTATAATGGGTTGAGTTGGCACTTTTCACTATTTCTATTAGCTGACAGTATAAATTTATTTTACATTATCAATATATTTAAATTAAATTCTTATTTTATTTTTTTCAACATATTTTTTAAAAATCTATTAATTAAATCCTAACTAATCCAAATTAAATCAATTTAATTCATTATAAGAATATAACTCTTTAAATATTTATTTTTTTATTCATAAAACTCAAACTAATAAAAAAATCTTTGCTTAAAAAAAATGGGTGCCAAAACTAGTTAAACCAACCAAACCCAAGGTAAATGTCTATATTATAATATAAGGTTAATGTTCAGTATTTCCTGTTGCGCATTCGGCTGTCACGGGCCAACAATTTAAAGTGATGAGTGAGAATTGGGAGTTGGGACCCAAAAATTGGAAGAAAAAGACTTTCATGACGACTTCAGGAGCAAAGAGGAGAAGACACGTGTTGAGTAGCACGTGCTGTCCACTGAGTTCTCTTTTCTATGTTTAGTGTTAATGCACAGCACAAAATCTGTTCCCTCCAACCGGTTTTGCTTTCTGTGTGATACGTTGTTAGCTTCTCATTGGACCATATGGTCCACCCAACACTCAGCACTTTTTCGCCATCCATTCTTTGTTGTTTTGATCATATCGTTAGGCACATCAACGCAATGCATTTGCAATAATTTCTTTAAACAAGTTTGTTTTTATCTCTTAGATAAAAACATTAACCTTTTTTTTTTTTAGGTATTAGAGGTGTATCACTTTTTTCTTCTACAAAATGAAATTATACATGTTGAAGAATGAGCTTGATTTTAATATATTATTAATATAAAAATATGTTATGCATTTATTTGATCTGATATCATTATATCAGTAAAAATAATTAATTCTTATATTTTACAACTTAAAAAATTTTAGATATAATAATATATAATTGAATGATAATGTAAAATTTTTTATACTAAAAATATATTAAAATTAATATCTTAAATAAATAATCTTTTATATAAAATGGATATGAATGAGATAAGTTGAAATTAATTTTCAAAAATATTACAATTTAGGAAAATATCAAATCCCACATTAGAAAGTGTCGGTAAGAATTGATAAGCAAACGAGGGTTCTTGTCTTTAGTGAGAGTGATTATATATATACCATCAACTCCAAGTACTAACATATAGTAGTAACAGTACATATTATGTGACAAATATATAAAATAATACTTAACAACAACAACAATATTAATAATAAAAATAATAGTAGTTTTACCAATTAATTATATGACATATGTGTATAGTTAGAAAAAAAAAGAACAATGAAACGCTTAATGTTATGTAGTAAATTAAAGATTAGAATACGTATTATTATGGCTAATTAATCTCGGCAAAAAATTTGTGTAAATTAAAGAATGTGCCAATGCATGCATTCTACAATCAAGTATGGCAATCATGATTCAGTGGCTGCCATAATTTTATTATATATATATATATATATATGCCTTTTAAGAGTAGCTAGGGTTAGGCTTCTTACAACAATGGTTTAGATTTATTTTTCGAGACGGGGCTTTGAAAAAGGTGCTTTGCTATACTTGATAGAAAAGTCAAAATATTGGCGCCTTTTTTTAAAGTCAAACATATTTGTAAATATTTTAAGCTTAACTCTGTTGGAATTCAAAGGGAAAGTTTGACTGTTTAAGCACGTTGCCGTAACGTGATCAACGAATTTCCCACTTAAATGCAAAAGTGCATGTCAATGATTTGCCATTGACATTTTCATCATATTTCATTGTGCTCTTGTGCTGTAACGTGCAACGCATATAGGTTAATTAGTGGCGCTAGATTCATTTTTTATTATCATTACTACTATTACCATAACGATATTTTGTGGATTGACCAGGTAAAAAAATATATATATTTTGGTAATTGAGGTACGTTAGATATACAAGAGAGATATTATGTTTACTAATAAAAAATTATACATATATATATATATAATATCTCTCTATAATATCTCTTTTATATATATATATACAAGAGAGATATTTTGATATTCACCCGTACTCATATTCATCTACTATGTCTATGCATAATATACTCAAATAATATTTTCTCTTTGAGATTAATTTTAACATCAATCACTACACCACTCTTCGAGTGGTCATAATTTCTAAGGGCGCACCTTTTATATCAGCTTAGTATATTTAAAAATCGACCATTTTTGTAAGTCTTGACCCAAGATTTGTGTCCAGTTAAATCAAAAGCGTATTCCCTAAATTAACTTTAATTTTTTTTTTCTGATTTTAGAATACTTTTACACTCTTTAAATGTAAAATTAATTTATTCCATTGAATATAGAACGAATGAGTAAGGTTCTTTTCACAAACAGTATTTTCAAAGCTCGAACCTGTGTCTTGTACTTAAGTTGTATGTAAAATTAAGCTGACAATATGTAAAGGGGAAAAAGGAGAAGATGGATAGTCAATCAAATGAAAAACAAAAACACATATATACGAATAAATAGAGTCAGATTTTTTTGAGGATATTATTTTCAATATAAAAATGGATACGATAGAAACTTAGAAAACATAAAAAAAAGGAGAACACGTTGAAAAAAGAAGAAAAAGTACTAGCTTTGTCAATTAAGGTTATTTATTTTTAAATAAATAATGATTAATAAAAAACTATTTTTGTATATGATTTTTAAACTTGATTAAAAATAGTCATTTCAAACTCTCTATTATATATATATATTCTGCTTTCCATAGTTAGGTATAGTGGAAATATTTTATATGCTACTTTTTTTTAACTTTTTGATAAATAGTTTGGTCTATTATTCTTAACAGAAACTATTATATATATTTTTAGTAATGTGTCAGCGTCACCTTCATATCAATTATTTCAGTTGCTCGTACTGAGAATATAATGTGTCGAACACACAATTAAAGCGTACTGCATAAATCCTCACAGATGTCGTTGAATATACTGTGCCATGTTGATATTTTTATCAGCTTTATAGTTTTGTAAGTACCCACCCATCCACACGATACCTTACCAACAGAGTCTCATTTAATTTGAACTTTTCTAATAATTATGCACAACAAATGTTTAAGCGGTGAGATGAACACCATTCGATGTATGTACGTATTCCATATTCGAGATTTGGTGACAGATACTTTCTCATAGGGCTGTCAAATAAATCGGGTTAGTCGATTTAGTCCACAAACCAAATTTTATTAGTACGGTCTATTTAAGGTTGAACTATTTATTTTTTTTTTATATTTTAAAAAATTATTTTTAATTAAAAAATAATTTTAATTTTAAAAATAAAATTTTTTATTTTTTATTAAAAAATAAAAATATCTTAAATTTGATTATTAAATTATATTTTTATATTATAAATTTATACAAATTTACTTTAAAAAAAAAAGAAAACATGAATAAATAGACCGACTCATTTATCTTTATAGATTGGCCCGTCCAAATTTTGGATTAAATAAATCGAATTGAAAACAGGCTTATGACCTATTTTAACGGCTTATTTTGTCATATCATTTTAAAATGATGCAATCTTGCCCTGACCAAGTGCCTGGAAGTGACATTTACAGTACATCTTCTTCTTTATGCAAATATTTTTATGAAAAGTTAGAACTATTCACACATATATTATTTCATAGTTATGCAGTTCTTATTTTTTAAATATAATTAATCTTATATTATATTTTGCATATTTATATTTTGATTTTGTCATATATCTTAAATAAAATGATGTGTTTTCTACATGTGGGAAGAAGCATCTTTTCTCTTTATAAAATAAAGGAAATTTTGTACCAAAACAAAGTATAGTGGAAACTATGGAAACGCCTTTGGAGGTGGATAAATATCAAGAAATCCTTAATTTTAAGTGGAGTTTGTTTATTGCCTCTTTGCAGAAATCTCCCTGCCGTCAACTGTCATTTATTTTGCTGTGCAAAATTAGAGTATTACTCATCGCTTCCAAAGTGTTTTTAAATGACAAGAATAATTCTATGTTAATTAATTTTAATTTTCATAATAATAGGCACGAATAGAATTTAAACGAGTTCAGTTATACGTACCCACAAAATCTATTTTCCTTTTCTTTTAAGATTATTCATCTATAATTACAATTCTTTGAATATGAATAATGTGACTTTTTTGTTATTTGATATTTGACATATATATATATATATATATATATATATATATATATATGTGTGTGTGTGTGTGTGTATACAAGACATGTCTGCAAGGTGTGTGTTTGTGAGAGAGAGAAAGATAGAGAGAGTGCGTCCGCATACATATAACTTAAAGATGAAAATATTAATAAAATGAGAAGGGATATGTTAATACTGATATAAAATTTGATACACTTATACTTTCAATAACTTTATATAAAATATGGTTTTTATCAATTTAATTGTTGAATTATAATTACATATTATATAGATCATTTGTGTCAAATTTTAAAAAAATTGAATATAAATAAAAGTGTAATCAAATAATCCTTCTTTACATATATTTAAGATGTATATATTGTGTTAATTTAAATATATATAAAAAATGTGGTAAAGAATTTCGGATTAATACAAAATTTTATAGACATGATCTATAATATATGAATTTTCAATCCAACAATTAGTTTTGTGAAAAAAAATACACTACTAGAAAATATCGATATTGCGACCGAATTTGCAACTAAATTTTTTCAGTCGCAAAAACTGAAATTTGTTACCGATTTGGAAATAAAAGGGGTAAAATATAGAATACCAAATCAGTCGCAAAATCGGTCGCAAACAATGAAATTTGTGACCGAAAAATCGGTCGCAAAATAAATAAACAAAAGTCAAAGATTTCATTAACTTTGCGACCGAAAAATCGGTCGCAAATTTTGTGACCGAAAATTCAGTCGCAAATAATGACATTTGCGACCGAAAAATCAGTCGCAAATTTAACAGACTAAGGACATTAGTTTTGCGACTGAAAAATCGGTCGCAAAATTTAACATAGAATTATTGAATTTTGCGACCGAAAATACAGTCAAAAATAATGAAATTTGCGACCGAAAAATCAGTCGCAAATTTAACAAACTAAAGACATTAGTTTTGCGACCGAAAATACAGTTGCAAATAATGAAATTTGCGACTGAAAAATCAATCGCAAATTTAATAGACTATCGACATTAGTTTTACGACTGAAAAATTGGTCGCAAAATTTAACATAGTTTTGCGACCAAAAATTCAGTCGCAAATAATGAAATTTGCGACCGAAAAATCAGTCGCAAATTTAACAGATTATAGACATTAATTTTGCGACCAAAAAAATGGTTGCAAAATTTAACATCTTAACGTAAAAGAATTATTGAATTTTGCGACCGAAAATTCAGTCGCAAATATTTAATTTTGCGACAAAAAATCGATCGCAAAATTGCAAAACAATGAAGTAAAGGTTGGGGAAGTGTGGAAAATCGGTCGCAAAATTAACACTCTAACAAGATTTGCGGCCGAAAAATCGGTCGCAAAATTGCAAAGCAATAAGGTAAGGGAAAGTGTTGAAATTTGCGACCGAAAAATCGGTCGCAAAATTAACGCTTTAACAAAATTTGCGACGGGAAAATCGGTCGCAAATTTAAAAATTTTCAAAATAACAAATCTTGAAATTTGCGACCGATTTTTCAGTCGCAAATTTAAAAGCTTTAACGTAAAAAAGCTGCAGAACCCGTCTCTCCCCCCTTCTCTCTGTTATTATCTTCCACCTATACTTTTCCACTTTCTCTCCACCACCACCCCCCCACCACAAGCCCACGCCGCCGCCGCGCTAACGCCGGAGAGGAAACTCGTGAAGACATCTCTGTTGCAGGTTGTTGTCCAGCCGCCACTCCCCACAACCCAACACTGCCGCTGCTGTCCCGCTGTCATCACCACACCAGATTCGTCGTCGTTGTTCCAAATCCACTGCCATTGTGCCAGATCCGCCACTGCTACTCCTCCATTGTGGTGCTCTTATTTCCCTTTATTTTTTCTTTTTTTTTTGCACAAATTTACTCTTCTATTTGTTCTTTTTGAAATAAATTTGAAGTGTTTATCTGTTGTTGTTAGTTCACAAGCATGTTTCACTGCAGTTTTTTTTTTTTACAAGTTTTCTATTCTGTTTGTTGATTTTTTTATTTTATTGGTTGATTATTGTTGTTAATGGGTTGTTGTTTTGTTTGGAATTTGGGGTTGTTCTCATTTTTTTAATTCCTCATATATGTTCTTTATGTTTTAATTCCTCATATTATTAGATTATTTTTTATATTAATAATTATTCAATATTTACTTAATTTGCTGAAGACTAAATGGATAGACCAGAAGATGACATGGAAGTTGTGGAAGACTCCACTGAACAAATTAAAGACTCAATAGAGTTGGTGGAAGACTTAATAGTTGAAGTCACAATAGAGAAAGTTAAAGACTCAATAGTTGAAGACTCATTAGATAAATCGGAAGACTCAATAGAAAATATTGAAGATACAATAGAAGTTGATGAGAAATCAATGAAAGTTGAAGACTCAATGGAAAGAATTGAAGAACCATGGAAACGAGAACTTGTTAGAAGTATGTTAAAAATTTATCTTCCAAAGTTTTATTAAGAAGAACCTTGTAGTTTGATCAGCAATATATGTTGTTATATTTTTTAGTTTATGTATATTGTTTTTAGAATATATGTAGTTGATAGTAGTATTGACAATATTATGTATGTTGGAAAACTTGTTATTGTTGAATATTATTTAGATAAAAAGATGCATTATGGATTGTTGGATATTGTTTTCTGGACTGCTGTTGAATTCAAGTGTATTTAATTTGGATTTATAATATTCTAATGATTTATTTTTTTTTCTGTTTGTAACTTTGCAACCGATTTTGTGACTGAATAATGTTTGCTACTTATACCGAATTCCGTAGTTGCGACCGATTTTTTGGTGGCAAAATTTTGAATTTGCAACTAATTTTTCTGTGAAAAATTTGCGACCAATTTTTCGGTCGCAAATTTGAGACCGAAAAATCGGTCGCAAAATAGTCAACAAACGACCAATGTACATGATTGCACTAAATCGGTCGTAAAATCGGTCACAAATTTTTGTAACCGATTAAATTGGTCGCAAATATATTTGCAATCTGCCTAAATGCGACTGAAAAAAACGGTCGCAAAATCGGTCGCAAATGGCCTTTGCAATCGAATTTACTCATTTTGCATCCGAAAAATCGGTCGCAATCGGCCAAAATTCTGGTAGTGATATTTCAAGAAAAAGTTATTGAATAGTGTAAGAAATGAATTTAATTACACCGGTATAAGTTGATCCTCTCTCTAATAAAATATATTTAGTAATAATTATCAATCTTAGCATCTCAAACCGAATTACTCACCTACTCAAAGAGCACGAAAACACTCCAGCAAGATAAACATTTGTATATTATTTTCACACTAGTAAACAATTACAAAAATATTACTCTCTCAATTTCAAAACAACTATCAAATTAGAGTTAACACATAAATTAAGAAAAATAATATATGATCTTGCTAATGGCACAAAAAAAATTAAGTGGGCGAAATTATCCCCATCTAAAAAAAAAAAATACTATCTTTTGCCAATGCAATTAATACTACAAATCTTTCTTTTCTAGGATTGCATGTGGTCATTAATACTACTAGAATTAAATTAAGGGTAGTATTAAAAAATTAATATTATCTTTATATTCTAAATTGACAAATATTCTGAAACCTAAAATATAAAAAAATTGACTATTTTTCTGAAACAGAATGAGTAATTAATAAGATGTATTGATCAATTTTAGCGGAATAACAATTAATTTTTGCCCTGTGATAGTCAATTAATAGCTTATTAATTAATTTATAAATATTATTAATTGATAATTTAGTCATCAATAACCAATGTTAAATTGGTGTATACACCAGTCATTTCCAACTTCTATATCTATGCATACTTCATAGTGGTTGTAATCTATGCATACTTAATAGTGGTTGTACGTTTAAATTATATTTTCAAAAAATAATCACAGTTATTTAAGTAAAAGAAAATGTTCACACAAATGAGAGTTGGATATAACAATAAACAAGTTACACTTTTAGCAGGAGGATGACAGCCTCTTAATCGCAACAATATTTGAGAGATTAATTTTACATTGTCTATATAGATACTCTAAAAACTAAAAAGAAAATTACATTCTAAAAATACATAGATTAATCTCGTAATAAAAATGAACATTAATATGGAGCTTAGAACATTGAATGCAATACAATTTTTTTTAATTTTTATTTAATGGGGTAAGATATACATTTGAGTGGTAAGAGAGAATTGGAGTTTCAGCATAATATATTTGGAAAGTGCTGCATGACCTTATGATTAGGAGTAATATAAGTAGCGAGAAAAAAATTTAAAAATTTCAAATAAAAAATAAAAGTAACTGTTCAACGGAATAAAGTAGTGTAAAGCCTACTTATATGTAAAAAAGCTAAATATACGCAATGTCATTATAACAAATAAATTCGGACAAAAAATTTAACTTTTTATCATTTTTAATAGAGATTTGGGAAGTGGAGCTTATAATTGTTGAAAGCTTTGTTGATAGTAATAAGGCATTGCTTGTGAAATTGAAGACGTAGCAATAAAAGAGAATTGGGATACGACATATACATGCGCCCCCCCCCCCCTCCTCTCTCTCTCTCTCTTTCTCTTTTGTCTTTAACCGGGCAAGATATACATGTGAGCACTAAAAGAGAAATGGAATTTCAGCATAATATAATTAGGAAGTCATAACGTGCGTTTTTAGAAAAGAATTGCCAAAATTTCTAATAAAAAATACAAGTAATTATTAGATTATATAAAGTGATATATCTTACTTATCTGTCTAAATGTTAAATACATGCAACAGTATTTCGATAAATAAATTTGAACAAAAATTTCAGTTTCTTTAGCATTTTCAGTGGAGCTTTAGGAAGTGGAGCTTAGAGCTGTTGAAAGCTTTGTCGATAGTAATAAGGCATTGTTTGTGAAATTGAAGACATAGCAAGTGCCTAATGGGATATGCTCTTTCTTGCCGAGGACGAGTGGTAGTCTGCATATGGGACAGTTTGGTTCATGTTTAGTTCAATGAACATTATGTCTATTTGTGGAAAAGGAAACATGCCCAAAGCGCACCAAAACCTTAACTTTGCTTGTTGCATGATTGTGTTTGGAAACTTTCAAACCAACAAAAGAAAAATAAAAAAGACAAAACCCTCATTTTGGTCCCGACAAAAATTGCAGGAATAAATTACTCTTTCAAGATTTGAAAGCCCAACAATAGTCCCTCATCATTTAAGAAAGAGCGACATGTTAGTCTCTCTATTAACTCTCTGTTCAAACGCTCAACAAAAACCCATTAAATTTTTGTTAAACTCCTCTCTCGTTAAAACGATACCGTTTCACTATTCTTCTTAATTTATATCACCATTAACATGAAATTCAAATCCAAGCCAAGTTCATAGCCATAGCTGACACAAACAATTAATTCGAATAAATCATCCAAAGCCATTCAAGCAACTCATACAAAGCAAAACCTAGAAAAATCCATTAGAAAAAATCTATAGTCTAGAAACAAAAACTCCCATGAGTGGGAATGAGGAACCAACCAAGAAAATTTGTTAACCTCATTTTTGTATCCTTAGCATATCAGCACCAGCACCAGCAACAACATCACATACTCAGCAACAACATCACAAATTTCACACACCCAAGAAGAAAAGCCACAAATTTCACACATCCACAAAGTGAAAACCATAAATTTCACATACACAAAAAGAGGAGTTTTAAATGCCTAAACTTTTAGGTTAGACTTTCTTTCATCTATGATGAAAGTGGCAGTCCTAGGGAGGAAGCCAAAGAGGCCAAGGAGGAAAAGTAAAGAAAGGTTGAGGAAGGTGGATATGCAAGAAGAGGAAGGAGGGCGAGCATGGAAGATGGACTCGGGGGAAGAGAAAGATACGTGGGTGCTCTTCGGTCTTCTTCTTCCCCTAAAGTGGTGATGAAGGTGGTGCCTCCTCTCTTGCTATGTATGGAAAACTGTGATGGAGTGCTAGAGGAGGTTTGTTTGGTCATGGCAACAAAGTTATGAAATGAAAACTGTGTGGGAGAGAAGAGAGGTGAAACAATGTGTTTGATTAAGCAAGGTAAAATGACATCATCTTATGGCACTTAACGAAGATAGCTCGGCAATTTAATGGATCTCTATTGAGTATTTTAACAGTAAGTTAACGAAGAGACTAATGTTTCCCCTCTTTCTTAAATGGTGAAGGCCTGTTGTTGGATTTTTAAATCCTAAGGAACTAATTTATCTCTCGCAATTTTCATCATGGACCAAAATAGGGTTTTTATCAAATAAAAACTAATGTTTTAAATTGGTATTATATGTTGGTAGTGTAAGAGATAAAAATCACAATAGGTAGATGATAAAAAAACTAACCCCATATCATTTGAACTCTCTTCATACGCACTCTTTCTATACTATAAGTCATTTTCGAAAGGATATTTTCCCAAACACATATTCAACTAAACTAAACATTTTCATATAAATTAATTTTCATTTTAAACTTTCACCGTAAAACATGGGACGAGTAATTCATATATGAATTTTTTATATATCTACTTTGGTTATTTCTTCTTTATTTTCTTTTGACTCATTTTTCTCCTCTTAACTCCCAAATAAACCTTATATTTTGAATGGGAGATATAAGTAAATCAATCTTCATCGCTGGATGCCTTACGAAAAAAAGGGGGTAAATCATTCTTGATTGGAAGTTTTAATATAATAACACCAGATAACTTCATAGATTAGCTAAGTTTTCTTTCAATATATTCTTCACACAACTCAATTCATGATGTAAAAAAATATAATAATTTTAAAACACCAAGTCTATGTGACAAAAAAAAAAAAAGAAGATATGTTTGTGAATTGAGATTTTGAAAAAGAAGGAAGCAAAGGTTTTGAAGAGTATAAGGAAGGATTTAAAGAGTTTCATAATTACTCTTCAAACCTTTTCCTTCCCTCCCATCTCCTCCAAAAACTCTACTCACAAACACATCATAAGAAAAGAAAATTCTTAAGATTAGAGATCTAAACAATTCCTCAACCCATTTTGTATAAACTCCTGGTTAAAGTTATTGTACAATATTTAAGAAAATTATTAAATAATCTTGATCTTTTAAAAAGACTAAATAACTTTTTTGAAGAAAAAATATATTTTTTTTGTATATTGATGACAATGAGATTTAAACATAAAACCTCATCCAAATTACCCAAACCCGATTATAATTTTTTCTAAGCCATCAGGAATGGTCTAATGATAATACTATAATTTTTCCTAAACCACTAAAAATGATCTAATGATAAGGAATTTGAATAGTTTGCATAAAGCCCTAAATTCAACCCTCATTATCACCAATATACCAAAACAAAAATTACTTAGTTTAACACAAATAAGAGTAAAATTAGTATAAATTAATTAATATTTTATTAAAATTTTAAAACGTTAATTAATTTAAAATAAAAACAAAACCCACTATAACAACTAATATGAAATAGAGGGAACATTTTGGAATGTTTATTGAAGGGCTTAACTGAGATGCTGAACAAGCCACATTCATTAATCTCATATATAGAATTGACTTTCCTTCGGTCTACTGTATACATTTATCGCAAGGATCCAACAATGCAGCTTACAAGCAATCAATATTTTAAGACATACTTGATTTAAATTTTGAAAAAAAAAAATCTTTCAAAAAAATTACTTTCAAAAAAATTAATTTATATTTAATTTAAATATATCAAAAATAATTTAAAAAAATATTTTTTATTTAGATAAAATAAAATAAACTTGCTAATGATTATTAATATGAGAATAATTATAAGATTTCCTCTCAAAAGACTTTTTTCTATAATGAAAAATAATTTTAAAGATATTTCTCTCAAAAAGGCACTTTTCCAAAACAAAAAATAACTTCAAATATATTTCTTGGACTTTCAAAAATAAATTTGAAAAAATACTTTTTCATAGCCAAACATATTAATTACTATATGTTTTCATTCTTTTACCAATAAAAGACAGTTTACCTCCCAGAAAAGTATAACCAAACAAGCTCTTAAACTTAAATGACAAAATTGAGTACATTTACGGTTTTAAGGCATACAAAAATGCCAACATATGGTGCAAAACTCATTAAAAAGTGGTAATTATCGTCAACCTTTAAAATCAAAGAAAAGAAATAACAACAATGCAAAGAATACAATTTTTCATTAACTATATGAACAAAATTACAACACTAAATACACAATAGGCAAACAAACAAAAAGAATAAGGGTGCTAATATATATTCATCAATGTCTATGCCGTGAGAAACTCGAGGATCCAGTATTATAGCTACCTATGTAGTTTCTGCTAGGAGAATCCATCGAGTTCTTGAAGGCAGCTTTGGCTGGTTCTGGCACCGAATCCAAAGGGATAGATTCTGCAAAGCATGCTGTGTTAATGCGTGTCCGCTCCAGCTCTGATTGAAGAAACTCAGAGCTATACTGCTGTGCAAGAGCCTGAAACGCATAATATACAGCTTTAGACAGTAAATTTAGCAACAAAATTCAACATATCATGACTTGTACAAGAGCCATTGTTAATCCTTTCCAAGCAAGTAGACCATTTTTCACAATAGGAAAACCAGAACACAAGAAACCTCACTGTCATAATGTACAACAACATATCTTTATAGTTACATCAGATTCACCACAAATCAAGGAACCAAAATGATCATTTATTCAGCATTCTCAGTACTACGACATGTGAAATGAATACCAAACTACATTAACAAGTTACTTACAATGAGTTCATCTGGTGATACAGTTGTTCCTTGTTGTTTATCATCTGCAAGTGCATCTTCACTCCCACGAGTGGGCCGACGACTATGTCCAGGATTGTCAACAGCATCAGTCACACTCTCGGTGGCCTTTTCCAAAAGCAAACCTTGTAAAGACTTCAAGGAATCTCTTGCATCGGATGTAAAATATGGGTTTAATATGGTCTCATAGTACTCAAGCTGCATAAATACAAGTCAATTAATCAACAACTAAGCTAAAAATAAAGTTCGTTATCATGTCTAAATAAATAATACAACAACAACCAAGCCTTTTTTTCCCACTAGGTGGAATACGCTACAACGGCCAATCTATGCCATTGTGTCCTATCGAACTAAAAATGAAGTTCCTAGTCATCCTGTCTAAATAAATGCTGCAGGTAAATGCCATGAAAACATGTACGAGACAAGCACCGTGCTTGTTACATGTTACAGAAAAATAATGTCATAAAGACTCCATTTTCCTTGTTACCTACTACTTCCAAGATACCACAGGGGAAAGGAGTTTCTTATTCTTCCCACTATATGGAGAAAGTCAATTTGCCCAGACAAAGCATTTTTAAAGTAGAGGGCCACCACAGAACCTCATTATAAGTCACTTAGTGGTACAGAATGAAAAAAAGTGGAGAGGAAGAATAATAGGATGCTTCATAGAGGGTTATTATGCTTACTTGGTAGGTAATGCTTGCTGAGATCAGTTAGAAAAGGGGAAGCATATAAAGCAATGGAAAACATTGATACTCATATCATTTTTCTTTCCCAGCCCATCAAGAGGGAATGGAGGTTGCCTTTTTCTTAGATCAAGGCCTACTACAAGTTTCAGGCAAGGCTTAATACACCATATCTATTATCCTTTAGGGCTTAATACAACACCACCAAAGCTTACCTCAAGCATGAGCTGACAGAATCCATTTGTATCAAGTGCTCTGAGATCCCTATCTTCATTTTCATGAAAAATGCTGATGAATGTGTCAATCAATCCTTCCACAAGAATGCCAAGTGTTTTATCCAAGAGGGGTTTAGCACCAGCAAAAACCTATGGCAGAAAACAGTTCATCTCAGCATAGTACTTCAGAAAAAATAGTCAAAATACAGTGAAACAATTATTTGCATACATAAGTGCTGATCACATATTGCTTTGGAAAAAAAAAAAAAAAAGGGTGAAGTTCAAGAACTAAGTTTCTAAAGTGAGGATCTGGCTGTGACTAGAACATTCAAAACATCAGTTCATCCAGCCACAACAATTCTAAGGCCTCAATGTAAACAAGCTAAGTTTAGCAGTGTATATAAATTTAGCAATAATATATATATATATATAGCAAAATATCACAAAATTAACACAAGGTCCACAAAAATATGATAAGTCAAATTACCCATAAATAAACTTTCTGAACATCAGAAACTCCTTGAAAACCTATTTGATAAAGAAAAGCCCCTTCTAAGGTCAAGTGCTTCATATGGACAGTAGTCGTGGTGTGTTGATTCAATAATCTAATTCAAAAACAGCAACATATTTATTTCTTAATTGAGCAGCATCTTGTAACTGGAAGACGGTTTTTTGATTTTTTTTTAGATCAGATTGGGCATGTACTCAAGTTAGCAGTGTTATTTGATTCTATTCCTTTGGCGTCTCTGGTTGGAAAAAAATGCTTAATGGTTTAAAGGAAATCTTTGATATCTAGATTTACTTTAAAACACCAGTACTTTCGTGGCCTTTGTAGTGTTCACCACGTGGAGTATTATTTAAAGTAGTCTCCTCGGCAGACATGAAGATAGATCCTTTGCTTGACTTTGTTGCATTCTCAACGAAAATATCTTATCCTCCTGTGCTTTGTTTTTCTTTTTCCTTTAAATAAAATTCATCTTTTACCATCTATATAAAATAATAATAATAAAAAAAAAGAATGCAGGATCTATATCCCATATTGCATGCAATAGTTACCTCTGCATGCACAGCTACCAATGTGTGTAGTAACTCCACTGCGGCATCACGGACGCCCTGAAAGAAACCAGCATAAAATAGAACTTCATATCCAAGCAACATTTGACCTCAAAAAATGACCTCAAAAAAAGGTAAAAATATTTTGAAGCAAAACAAACAAATAAATAATGAGAAAACATTTACAATAATCACTATTGTCACTAGTTCCTCACTTTAACTGCAGGTGCAGCCCCCCACTGAATGCCAGAATTCAACAGATAATTCATGGCAGCAGATCTGATCAAGTTTGCCTGATAAAAATACAAGAAAGTGTCAAGGTATTGAATGGCGAAAGCTGGACTACATTGCGTAACTTTTTCCAACAAGAAAGAGTATTGTCATTTCTGCTTCAAAATACCGAATCTTTTTTTATTCTGGACCACTATCAATTTAAATTCGACTGTTTTCAATACTTTATATTTAATATTCCATCATGCGTCAAACATAACTCCAGAATAATGCTATGCAGCTAGGAAAAAGGAAAAATTGACAGGATTCAGCTAGACTCAACGGGTGGCTGTTGGATGGAATAAAGTAGTAGAAAGGACCACTGACCACTCACCCATCCAAGTATCAACAAGCATGCCTGATCATTCTATCAAAAATTCTAGTTGTCTAATATTTTCCTAAAGACATTTATCGGAGACGAATCATTGACCATCTTTTGTTGGCTGACTTGACATTTAGACCTTTACATAGCTTAAGCAGGAGCAACTACTAATTTATCGATTTCTTTTCTCCATTATTCATAGTCAATTGGGGAAATTTAGGCTGTATAGAATACAGGCTAGCATTCTTAGGAGAAATAGTAGCTGCTGACTAATGCACCCAGAAACTCATAATTATTATGACTTTTTTGGTCAGAATATGACCATATTATGATATTTCAGAAACAAAAAGACAACATCATTTTATCATAAACCAATCATGAAAACTGTCAACTAGAGCAGCTATTTACATTGTCCAGAAAAGTTCCTTCCACAAAAATCAACATGTCAAAGGGTATCCAACATCCACAGAAGTAATTAGATGCTCCTATAACTTTGATTATAACCATTCAATTCATCTACTTCCCTCCCTCTTATTTTTTATAGCCTTGCAGGATGGGAACAATATTTTCCTCATTACCTTTGCAAAAGTATATTGTTCAAGGACCTTCTCTTCAAGTCCTGAGAAACAAATCACCAGATCTTGTATATCACTGTTTCCTTCATCCTTCCCTCTGAATCAAAGGCAAACCAAGGACCAGAATGTATTAGTAAATACATAGTAACCTAAAATATTTTAAGAAAACACTACATAGAACAAAGTGACTAGTTAGCCACAAGGGATGCTAAAAGAGAAGAAATTTGATCATTTGAAAATTACTTCTAGCCAAAATGAATCCCAGTCTCAACTCTCAATAAATCTATATAGTTCAAAATGTTGAAATATATACAAACCATTAAATGAATGTTGACAAGCAAATTATTGTAAAGATGTTGAAACAGACAAGACAAACTAAGAAAAACCTGAGCAAATTCTGAAATGAAACAAAAGATAATTTTTTTAGCAGGGTTAGCTCCTGCAATCCAAATGGATCAGCAAACCTCATTCAACTTAAACAGTACGCATTCCTGATGAATGCCACAATATTTTACAAGAACTTGGAAACTTATATAAAATAATAAGGCACAACAAAGACAAAGTACCTGGAATGCTGCCAGATATGTCTATATTTGTCATATAACTCATAAGAAAGTTCATCCTTGCAATATCCGATATTACTTAGAACAACCAATAATTGTTGATGGGAATCAGTAACACATCCTTGAAGATCAGAAGTTGCATTTTCTTCTAATTCATGGGAATATCCATTCGGTAACTGGGAGCCTTCTTTGTCTGATCTATTTTGGCCAAGCTCGATTCCAATACGCTCTAAATTTCCTGAAAATCAACCACAAAAGCCAACTTTGTAACTGAAAATCTAAGTGCTCCAACACCATTTTGTTCTTCCACTATCTAATTTTCATTCAGCTTTATTACTTTTATATAAAATGTATTGGACATTACACACAAGATTAGGCAACTAAACCAACATACCAGCAAAATCAAGGAAACAGTTTAAAAATGCAAGTCTGACAGATTCTTGAATTTCTTGAAGTTGTATAAATGTGTCCTCTGACTTTGTCGCCTCATTCTTTAAGGACTGGAGCATACTGGAGATAATTATTGAAATAGTAAGACCAATTTTAGATGAAGTAAATACCATGACAATTGTAAAGCCAGGGGCAGGGGTTCTCATAAAAATTTAAGATATTAACATTTTTACTAACTGGATGTGTGGAGACCATGACATATACAGAAACGTTGAACTTCACTCAAAAGATTGTATACATCGGACAGTAAGAGAGCATAGTCCTACATCTTTCAAAATAACCTAGAACCAACCAGGAAAAGGTTTATCGCCTCTGTACCTGTATTCTAATGCTGCCTAAAAATAATTTATTCTAATCTTCACCAACATGAATCTAATTATAGATATAAAATTATATTTGGGCCTCCACCTAAATGCCTTAAGTGCTCTTGCGTGAGGCAGCTAGTTAAAACCATTTTTGGTCCTCCACCTCAAAGCTTAAGTTTAGAGTTGACCACTTACAAATCTAAACCTAAGATTCTTCCGCCTGCAATCATGAATTTCTAAAGTTTGAAGTCAGAGCAAAACTAAGCCTTTTCCTATTCCCCCAAAAGCCAAATTGTATTTAATGGTCAGACATATGAAGAATTTAAAGATTAGAAGATGAAATTACCGTGGCGCAGGTTTTAATGTGCATACACAATCGGTACATGACAATTCTCAATTTCTGTAATTTTCATTGAACAAAAACCATACCAGATCCAATAGGACAATAGTTAGACTTACGAATTTATCTGATCCATTGCTGAAGCTACAATTGAACGGAATGTTAAAGGCAAGTATGAGATTGCGTAAGGAGATTTGTTCCGTTCAAGAATTGAGACAATAACCCATGTCACATCCTTTGAAATCTCTTCAACTGATGCTCGCAACCAGGAGCAAAGCCTCAGAACGTAAATCCTTATAACCTCTGATTGCAGTGATTGGAGAGCACCAACTGGAACAAAAAGAGAGGCAAATACTCAGAATCTTAACACATGACAATAACTTTTATACCCCAAAAATTAATACCAGCCATCTGAGGAGCAGCTTCCTTCACTTCAAAAGCTACACATGCTTTAGATATATCTTCTATGGAATCACTCATGTAGGACCGGAGGACATTTGATTCCTCTAGATCACTAAAAATGGTAGTAACCTGCACCAATGGAAGACTCTCAGAATATGTAGGAATGAGCGATAAGGAAAAAGGGAAAACCATGGCCTACATTCTACTTGTCAAATCAATCATGATGCACTGACTGCTTCTCTAAATTACTGGATTAGGTTTTGGTATGTAGGTAGCCGCATGACCTTGTATAATTATATAAAAATAGGTTTCCAAATATAACAACTAGGACAAGAGAAAAGGAGGACAGGACAAATGCAAGCGGGATGTTGAAAAAGAAAAATGAAACGTAGGCAAAATTACAAGACTGAATAAACTAGTAATCTAGATTAAATTCATGATAGCTCACTTGGATGGACTTATGAAAAAAATAACTTATTTTGAAGCTCTTTTTTAAGGGTGCTTTTAAGGAAAAGCATTATTTTGCATTTGGATATACATTATTTGAGGATTTATTGAAAATCACAAAACACTAAAAACCACTTATTTTCTACTTATTTCAGAGGCTAGAGATCATTAGCCTCTAAAATAAGTGATAAATGCACTTTTTAGACTTCTTAATTTTTAAGTTTACGTTCAAACACACTTTAAAAAAAAAATTCCAAAAATACATATTTTTATAAAATAAGTGTTTATTCTAAAAAATAAGTCAATCCAAATGGGCTCTTGCTGCATAGTACTAACAGAAACTTTGTTAGCCAGCCCTATAGCACAGGATCATTGAAAATAATATCCAGACCAGAAAGACCAAGGACAACAACACCAATTTATACCCAGACCGGAAAAAACAAAACCGATTTATCTCTCATAAGGGGCTCTTGACAAGCTTTTTATGTAAAAACATAACATTGTTCATTCAAATCAAACATATCTGTAGCTTCTATAGCCAGATAGCATTTCAAATAAATATGATGATGAAAAATTCCATGAACACTTCTAGCCCAAAAATGAGCTAAATTAGAGGCTAAAATAAAAAATACAAAAGATAATTCAATAAAAAAACAAACGGATACAAACCTAAGGAGAAAATAATCAGGAAAGTACTTTTCAGGCCAGAAATACTATTGAGAAATTGCAAGGTAAAAAAAAAAAAACACCACACACTCGCACATATTTTCATAGCAGGAAAAATAGGTGTAGTGAGCACAATTACCTTGACTCCATAAACTGATATTGTGCTGCATATCATTGCAGCAACTTCATCAAGAGAATGGCTCGAGTACTTCCCATCTCCAGCTTTTTCTTCAACTCTATTAGCAGAACTGTTGGTATTTGAATCTGTGGGAACTTGAGAAGACTGGAAAAGAAAAAGGCCCCCATAAAAATATAGCAGATGTAATTCTGTATGACATCTTGAAGAAAATAATCGATATTAAATAAAATATATGCAATGGTAAAATACAAAAACAAGGTCTCCAGAAGCATCCTATGGCGCCTAGATTACAGAAGAGAAGTGGAAAACTTGAAAGCAAACAGAAAGAACTAAAAAAAAATTAAAAAAAAAAAAAATTGAAAATTCAGACATGCCTACATTCAGAATCAAAATAAAAATGTTACAAATAACTCATGCCACAAAGTCAAAAAAAAAAAAAAAAATGTAGTACCTTAGCAAATTTTCCACTGAAAACAGAAAGTGCAACCTTCCAAAAGGCTGGTATGTGATGGATGATTACAGCAGTTAATCTGCGGATATACCTTCCTCTTAAACCATCAACCTCTTCACCAGTTAGATCTACTGGATGAGATTGGGTCGCAAGATGGGTATTACCAACAATAGAAGAGTTGTTGATATCTGACTGCTAATAGTTATAAAACAAATATTAAAAAGAAAAAAGTTAACACCATTTTCTTAACCTAGCTAAATAACAGCACAACAATAAACTATAATTTGCACATACAGATTCACTCAATTCTTCTTGAATCTGCCTCCATCTGGCATCAGAAAGAGCCCTTTCACGCAATTCATTTTTCAAATTTTCCATTCTGGCCTCATGATCTGAAGTACATTTCTCAAGCAAACCTCGAATTCTCTGATTCTGTGAAACAGACAAACCCAATGGACTAAACAATTTGGCCATCCGAAAGCAAAAAAATTGCAAGTTCTTGAAGAATAGAGAAGCTCATAAAGCAGACAATATTAAATGGACCCAGGACAAAGGGCTATAAAGCAACATGATAATAGTCTTCACAACAGGTCTACAACAGTATTACCAACAGATCACCATCCTAGCAATTGCCATCTAATCTTTAATCGTTAGTACTGTTTAGCATACAGTTAAAACAACTCTAGCCGTAATATATGAAAACTATTCCACACATGGCATGAATAGAAATTTTCAAACCTGTATATTCAAATAATGCCATACTGGATCTGACTCCGGTTCCAAATCCAACAGTAACCTCACAGTATTCTCAAGCTACATGAAGAACAAACAAGTGTTAGAATCACCCTGCATGTAGAATACAGACAATATATAAGAAACAAAAAAACAAGAAGGCCAGTGCAACTGATCTCTAACTTCACCCCCACATTATTAACATGTAATATCACACGTCCACTGGTCAGTCTTGCTGTCAGTATAGCTAGGTTTTACTCATGTCCATGCAAACAACAAAAAGATTGGGATTGAGGTGCTCCTCAGTGGTCTCTCTTCCATGTGCACCAAAACCACAATTTCATGTAGAATGTTGATAAGAACCAACATTATAGATAGCTTATCAAAATCTATTCATGAAGTACAGGAAAGAACCCTGCACATCTTTATATTCACTCATGGCAAAGCCTATGTTCCATCTGAAAACTGATTATCTATTTATTGATGTTACACTAAAGTCCTTGTCAATAGCACATTCCGATGATATCTTGATTTGCTGGACATGACCTGCTGCTAGAACTATGGGCCTTACTTTGACAAGTTGTCTACAATTCCATAATAAATTCAATAGTTTCTTTTCATGTATAGAAAAGGAAATTTTATTAAAGAGAAATGAGGAAAGTACAATGAGACTCGTAGGGTCTGGTATTCACAAGGCAAAATCTGAAGAAAATCCAGAGGCCAAGCCTCAATTACAGAAACAAGTAATGCAGCAATCACCAGTCAGAAGAAAGCGAATTAAGCAGAGCAGTATGTCTCTCTGCCCAATGGCCTAAGCCACCCCACAGTCCCCAGAAAACAGAATACCCTCACCCCTCCAGCATCTCTCATCTCCAAATTGACATCCTCCCCACTGATTCCCATATCCCCCACTCCCCTCTGCTGCTGCCAGATGTCTAGTCTTGTTAGGCTGCAACGTAACCAAATCCTTCATTGATTTCCCCATTGTACCATTTCCATTTCTGCCCTAGCTCTCCCTTCTAGTGTCATTATCTAGTCCCACAAACTTTCAGTGTCCCCCTCATGGGCTTGCAGCTTTGCAGCCCAACTCCCTCATACTTTTCGCTTTTCTCTGCTATACATGGGTTAAGGGCCCATCCGAGTGTGATGATAAGGCATCCTCAAAAGCCTAAAAGACAAACAAACACACACACACACACACACACACACACACACACACACACACACAAAGTAAAATAAAATAATATGTAAACTAAGAATGCAGTAAGGTTGCCCAATCTCTCTGAACATTTGAGATGGCAACTATGTTGAAACAGCCAAAGGCAGAAGCTACAGAACAATAAAAAGCAGCTCAAAACATAAGTATCCTCAGTAGTTTATCACATACCAATTTGAATAGTCACTTTTTTCCCCTCAAAATCTACTCCAATAAACTGTATCAGTGTCATGCCCAAGATGAAATGCAATTTTGTGAACAAATGGTTGCACACAGGTTCAAACCTAGGACCTCCTGCAAACTATCCAAAGCTCTCATCACACACCACTAACCCACTACCAGTAGCATGTCTCAATTAACAGTTTAAGATACCACACTAAATGTGAATGAAGTGGATAAAATGGTAAAGCTTTAAATAGAAACCAATCTGCAAGCAAACATCGGCACCACTCCCCTCTATGCCCCTTTGTATTTAACCCATTAACCAAGATTCATTCTAAATATAGCTTGATGCAGCAATATGCATTAGTTACTTCTGAGCCAGTTGTAGGAACAATCATAAAATCACAGTCATCAACAACAAAGATACTGCATGAAATGCAACCTTACTTACAGGTCAATGCTTCTTTCAATTAATTCCAGTCCAAAATGGCTGCTAAACTGAAGAAATTAAAAGCTTACATTTGTTAGATCTATTTCTGGATCTTCCATAGATTTGAATAGCATTGACTTGAACTCATTCATCACTTTTTCAACCTCTTCAAGAACACGTTTTAGGATCCCCACCTGAATCTGAATCAAGATCATAAGCAAGTTACTTCATTAAGAAAAGGACATGACAAAGTAAATGTTTAGAAAAACCAGAGAAAATCCACAAACATGGTATAGCCTAGTAAACACTTGAATGGATGCCATTCTTTGATAGGTGACTCTTTAGGGCGGGGTGGGGGGGGGGGGGGATTCAGAAACATGTATACTAAAGTTTCAAGAAACCTCTAAAATAAACTTGTTTACCAATCAAACAAGAGAAACCAATAGAAAGGTTTAAATCAATATGATAGTCTTATACATGAGAGGGAAGAGCAATTGACTTGGCCTTCTTGTACTCTCTGACTGCCAAATCATATTCACCCTTGCTAATGCTACCACGGATAGTACTTGGTAAGTTGAAAAGTGTCCGGAACCTCTGTAGCATTCCTTGGACAGTCCTGATTTTTTCTGCCTGAGCCTACACAACTCAAAGAAGTCATGAATAAAATTACTCTGAAATCTATAAAAGCTACGACAAGAAAATATATAATTTAGACTTCACCCACTTGTCTCTCAAATAAAGGCTTCAAAGCACGATTAGCCTGCAAACTGACTCCTTGAATAATATTAAACAAATGGGAAGTCCCAGATCCTTCAGGGTCATCCTCAATTCGTCTTAACTTTGACTCAATATCTGTAAATTTAAAATAAAATAGAAAAAGATGTGCTTCAACTTCAATTCACCAAAAAAAATAAAAAGAGTACTTCCTATAAATTAAATGACATGTTCCAAAAGTGCAGGCCCCTCACTACCCTGTCTCCAAATATGTGGATAATGTTGGTTTAGATTTTTAATCAGGGGTTCATCTCTTTTTGCATTGGCGAGATCTCTTTGGAAAAGGCTTTTTGGAATCCCTGGAGAGTTGTGGGTTTACCCTATGGACTTAGATCAGTTTTGCCTCACTAACTTAAGGGGTTTTGGCTCTCAACAAGAAGATAAGATCTGTGACAGTCCTGGGTTTTTGGGTGCTTTGGCATATTTGGCTGGAAAAGAATTCTAAAATTTTTAATAATTCCTTTTTTACTCTTGATTTATTTTGGATGAGATCAAAGTTGTCGATATCGGATGGCGGCTTATGGCGGCAAGCCAAAAATCTGCCATAATGTTATGGCGGATGGCGTGGTGGATTATGGCGGAAGCAATGGCGGATTGAAAATATACAAATATATACAAAAAATATACCCAAAAAAACTGCTAAACATAATAAATAATCAAAAACTAACAAAATATATCAAGAACAATAAAATTTTAAACATATTTTGAGTAATAAATTCAGCAAACGCATCACAAAATCAAAGCCTAAATCAAGAAAAAAAAATATAAAATACTCAGTCAAGTACAAACATAGCATAATTAAAGCCCATAATCTTATATTCTCATATGTCATTGTAGCTCTACTTAAACCTGCCAAATTTAAGACTATATTCAACAGCCATATTCACACAAAATTATTGAAATAATTGAAGAAAAGGATAGAGAGAGGGTTAGGTTCCAGCCTAAAACGGAACGGAAAAAAAAAAAGGATGGAACATAATATAAAAAAGAAAAAAAGAGATGTTAAAACAGAACCAAAAAGGGGGAAAAAAGATATTCAAAAAGAAAATGACAAAAACAGAAAAAGGGAAAAGAAGGAGACAGAACAGAAGAAGAAGGAAATGGAAGAGAAAACCTTGCTGCTGAATTGAGGTTGCCACCGTGGTAGGCCACCGCTGCTGGTGGGTGGTCGTCGCCGGAATCAGGCCGCCAGCAGTCACTGGAGCTCCGGAAAGGGGGAAGCAAAGATGATAGAAAGAAAAAGACAAAACAGAAGAAAAATGAGGAAACAGAAGAGGAAACCTTGCTGTTGGGTTGACGTTGCCACGGTGGGAAGCCACCGCTAGTGGTAGGTGGTCGTTGCCGGTCGTGGCGTTGCCGGAGTGAGGCTGCTGGCAGTAGCTAGAGTTTGAGAAGGAGGGGGAAGCAGCAAATAAGGAGAAAGAAACTGCAATCAGCAGAGTGAAAGAGAGGGGAGGGGGTTGTGGTTGTGTTTTCTCTAAGAGGTAGGGTTTCTTTTTCAATCCAAAATACCTATATTATCCTTAAGCTTAAAAAAAAAAAAAGGACGACAGCCAATATTTCCGCCATAGCCGCCATGGAAATATCGGCCACCATGGGCCGCCACGTGAAACCGCCAAAGGAGGTGTTACCTCATGGCGGTCTGCTCAAAATCCGCCACGCCATGGCGGGATGGCGCTGCATTACCGATATTTGACAACCATGGATAAGATTACTTTTTTGGCATCTCTTTGGTGCTTTACACATGGTCTGTTTAATGGTGTTCCTTTAGTTGATATATAAAGGAATTGGCATGCTTTGTTGCATGGTTTATCCTTATAGAACTTAATCGTTATTTGTGTGTCTTTGTGGAGGATGCTACGAAGCACGGACACATAAAGTTGATGGTGTGTCCATGTGTCCGACAAAAGTGGGACACCAATATGCGTTAGACACCAGTACGACACATGTCTGACACACGCTCTTACGTGTCCCACTTTAAAAATATTATTTTTGGCTGGGACACGCATCGGACACAACTGCACATGGCTTGGACACACGTCAGACACAATTGGTCATGGCTCGGACACTTGTTGGACACAATTCGGACGCGCGTCGGACACGACTAGACATGGCTCGATACGGCCTGACCTAGTACTTTTTTTCCCAATTATTTGATAGACCAAAAAAGAATTCAAAGACCCAAAAACTCAAGTTCATTTAGAAATTTTTTTTTTTTAAGATGTCAATAGAAATAGTATCCCATATTTTTTGAAAGAGGTATAGGAAGTATATATGACATATATTAAGAATACTTCATTTTTTTGGAGGGGTTTAAAAAGTAATAAAAATTGGTAATTTGACATTTATAAATATCTAAAAATATTATACTGTGATATTATGAATTATGAATTTTTCGTAAATTTTATAAATATATTCCATGTCTGTATCCTGTAATTTTATGAATTTGGTGTGTCTTCGTGTCCGTGTCCATGTCAGTGTTTGTGCTTCCTAGGAACGATGTCTTATCCTCTTTTGTACTATCCTCCTCTTCTAATAAAGTTTCTTTTTCTACCAAACAAAGAAATTAAAGGAACAATCTTAGGTAATGACACTATTGAACTTAACATTTTACCTATACACAAGGACAACCAATGAGAAAGAAAGAGTAAGAACTTGAGCATGATAGTAGTACCAGTCATCCGACAATAAAATATTACCTCTCTACTGTTAATTGAGGCTTGAATACCATATAAAAATCAAGAACATACCATCAATTGTGGTTTTGCAAGAGACAAAGCAGTCAAAGTTGTCCTTAACCAGCTGCTTTCTCTGCTCAGTACGACTTTTGAAATCAGTTTTCAAAGCAACTGCACCAGCTTCCAGATCCGCAGCACTTGTATTACTGTGTATCCGTGACAAGAACAGCTTCGCATCGAAGTTCTCCGAAAAATACAGCAATTTCTCTGAACAATGGCATCAAATATGCTATCAACCTCTTAACCACTTAACAAATAATCACATAAACACAGACCAGAAGGAGAACTAGAAAGTATGTGAAAAATGGAAGTGACTAGTTTTCCCACCAATCTAAATAACACATGCTAATAGTTATTTGCAACATACTCATGTAAAACTCATTTGCTAAGATTTTATGCAATACTAGATAACCCTTATACCTGTATGCTTATATTGTTATTTCAGATTATAAGTATTTCTGTATAAATTACAGTTTCACAATGATTTTCATGGACATTAGCTATAAACTTTTTTGTTTTGATACAGAAGAAATAGCATCCATGTTTAATTTTATTGCCTTGCCCATACAACCGACCTGTCGCAAAGGAGTATTTGATAGGCAATAGCAAATGTTGTCAACAAATCTAATGTTTAAAGAGGATGTCAACAAATTTTGGCCTTCAATATAAATAGAAATGGAGAATTCAAGAGTCAAGGAATGGGAAAACAAAAGCCCATTCCACCAATCAAACGAATGGCCGTTCCTTTCTCCAAAAATTGATGAAAGCTTCACACTCAAACACACACACACAGACATAATATCCTTCTCTTTCAAACCTAAAGGCCCAAATTGACCAAACTATTTCAAACCCATCATACCTAATTGTTTTACAGAAAATGAGAAGGATGGACAGATATGTTGCTTAACCATGGGCCCATCCTCAAGAGTCAAGAGCAATTTAAAAACAACAAGGAAGATGAAAAACTCGAGATTCAAGAAAGTAACAAGGCTATCTTCCTGCAAATCAGAAACAGGAACTTTCTTGCAATAGCCATTAGCTAAACACCTAAGAGTATCCAGAAACATGATCTAATGCCGCAAAATTATAATAAAGTATTAATTACATCTATAAATGGGCTTTAGTTTTGTGAGCGTTCCTTTATTTATCCCAGTTATTGTTCTTTTGCCTATATTTATTGTAGGCTGATTAATAATTAATTAGCTTGGATCCTAAGTCCTGGACTAAGCCCCCAAGTTTTAGTAACATAAATCTCTAATTAAATAAACAGAAATTGTTTGAGACCCTAGCGGTCAAATTTTGAGATGCCAAAGAACCCTGGGTGGGAAGCCTAAGTTTTCTTCCTCCGCTTTCTTTCATCTTTTCAAGTCTGATTTCTAACAATTAAATGTCCTATTCAAATCACTAATTTTTATGCGCTAAGCATTTTTAACCAACAATTTCCGCCACAATCCTAGTATTACTGTCTGCAGATACTGTTTACATTCCTAAAACAGAACCTTCACTCAATTAACAAATACTGATCCTGCATCAACAATAAATGCAGAACAAGACCTCATCTGTCCTGGTTGATTGTAAAAGTGCTTCCTAGGGATTATGTAACATCTAATAACGAAAGATAATTACCTCGCAGGCTGCCATCCTGATTATCCTTGTCAGTCTTAGGAGAAGTATCTGAAGACTCGGTGATTAACCTTAACGTTCTGTTGTCTATGATCCTACCAATACCAATCAATCACCAAAATTAAGCTAAGCACAAGAAAACTAAAGAAACATGAAAAAAAAAATGCCAATTGAAAAAACACAAAAAAATAACAAGATGAAGATAAGCATCAGAATGAACTTTACCCCAAACCCAGTGGATCAACACATTCCATGCCACGAGGAAATGACTGCAAGTAAGTAAGCCCCTTTCTACCCACCGCAGAAGCTTTCCGTTCAAATTTCTGAGCCACAGGTGCTGTCCTTGTTTCCCTCATTTCACGAACCCTACGAGCAAGCTGTCAAAGAAGCCCAACTACATTAAATTAAACACAACTTCCATAAGTACTTCTTCTTCCACCATACAAACACTAACATCATTTCCATCATAACCACTAGCATCGATTCTATTTTCTAATTCACCAGCACGACAAACACACAACACAAAAAAAAAAAAAAAAAAAAAAACAATTGAATTAAAAAAAATAAATTAAACACAACTTTCATAAGCACTTTTTCCACCATACAAACACAAACACCACTTCCATTATAATAACCACTTGCATCAATTTAACTTTCTAATTCACCAGCACCAAGAACACACAACACACAAAAAGCAATTGAATTTTTAAAAAATAAAATAAAAATTAAACAACACAGAAAAAAAAAAATGAACCAAGCTCTACATGAACCCTAATCTGCAATGATCAGAATTATCGCGTACCTCAGCTTCGTCAACGTGCTTCCAGCGACTTGGCTCCTCGCCATCCCAGGCGCGATCGTCGTCCCCAGCTCCGGCTCTTCCGCCGCCGCCGCCGCGATTCCTTGACGCGGCGACAGGATCTCTGGCGTTATCCTCGTCGCCGCTGGATATGCTGAGCATCTCGACTTCGGAGTCGTCGTCGTCGTCGACCAATCGGCCTTTGCTCTGCGCCGGCTTGGCGGCGGCGGAGGACGGAGGCGCGGGGCGCTTGGGCTGAGAGGACGGCGGCTGGACGTAGTTGGCGACGGGCTTGCGGGAATTGGAGGAGGATTTGCCGTAGTTGAGATCGCGCTGAGCTTGCTCCTTCAGCGCCATCTGGAGGAGCTCGTCCTCGTCGCTATCGCTCGACATTTCCACAGGTGAATTCTTCTTCTTCTTCAACTCTGTGTGGTGTGAATGTGAGTGTGACTGGGGCAAAACAAGGGAAGGAAGGAGTGTGGTTTTCTCGATTTTAGATCTGAGACGCACTCTATTTGCTTGTTTTATCGGACAGAGGAAGAAAAGAAAGATGGCGAATGTTCAAAGCAGAATCTTCAATAATGAGTTTAATTACCAAACCCCCCCCCCCTCTTCTCTCCTCCCTCTCTCTCTCTCTCTCTCTCTCTCTTCTCCTTGTTTTTTTGATACCGCGATGAGTTTGTAGAATTACAAAAGTACAATATTACATGCACATTGGCAGTAATGAATTTAAACCAAAAAGAGAAAAGGTTACATGATGGGTCTATTAATAAAAATATGAGTTTAATTACATATGAATATGAATAATATAAAATAGTTTTATATTTTTATTTAATTAAATATTTATATTTATAATATTTTAAAGAAATAAATATTTGAATCAAATATTTTTATTAAAATTTTTTTTATGCTAACTAGTGAATTGATAGACAACTATCTATCAATTCATATTTTTTATTTTTAGAGTAAATGTTAAAATAATTTTTTATTTATTTTTTTGAAAAACAAAATTAAACTTAAAATAGGATAAACATGTTACCGTAGGCAATTTTAAAATGTATATAATTAGAGTTGATCAATTAATAGATAATTTTTTTAATAATTTTATCTATTTTTAATTTATATTTAATTGATTATACATAGATATAAATTAAATATATTTATAGAACTCAAAATTTATTTCAATCTAATTTAAAAAGATCAAAAAGTAGTTTGTAAAGGAATTCTCCTTTATTATATCTATAAATAGATAGTATATATAAATTAAATCTTAAAAAAAGATGTAAAATTAATTTCTTTCCAAAGTCAAAATACCCATAGATAAATAATTTCTTTGCAATATACAACTCGTTGGATTATGATTAATAACAATAAAATTAATGTCTTTTAAATATAAATTTATACTAAACAGTTTATTTTAACTCAACTTAAAAAAAAACTCAAACCTTAGAAAAAAATAATTGTAGAAAAATCTCCTAATCCCGATTGTGTCTAAAAAATTAATTCCACAATAATATGTGCTCCTAAACATTAAGAAAAAAATAAATAAAATGGACCAAAGTACTCAACAAGAATGCATGTGACTTTATAATGATTTTTATGTTTATAAAAAAATTAAATTTAATACACTACTTTTTTAATATAACAATTTGATAAACTATTAATATAAAATGATTTATACAATTTATAAAATATTATATATATGACTTTTGAAATAGTTATTATAAAAATTAATTATTTCTCTAAATAAAAAAATTTAATCATTTCTAATAACTTGATAATATACAAAGACTAATTTCTATACACTAGCAATGTAAAATAATTGAATTTGGGAAAAATGACAAATCATAGTGATAATTACATATTAAAATTTAATATTTTTCTCAAATTTTATTAGCTATCAGTACATATAAATTAAATTTTAATATATAATTAAATATCTATATAAAAGATAGATTAATTATATTAAATAACTTTGCATTGTTAGCTTCTAAAATTGCAAACAATTGCCAACTGATGGTGTGTAATTATCATAGTAATAGTTACCAACTATAATTTGGCAATTTCTTGCAATTTTATTTGATTCACACTGTCAATACATAAAAATTAATATTTATAAAAATATTTTACATTAATTGTGCATCAAATAAAATTTATATAAAAAATAAGAAATCCAACATAAAAGTCATAATTCAAGCTCCAAACATCTCCAATGTATAATTGATTTAAGTAATTTGATGTTTACTACTTTTAAAGAATATTTTTGTTTTACTTCAAATCTTATTGATAAAAAAATTAACATTAAAATAATTTATCTTTATGGTCGCTCAACCTAATTCGAGCCAAATTAGTTAAAAATTACAAACCATATAACAATGTACTAGCTAATTAACTCACAAGCTAATAGCATGTTAGTTAAAGATATAAAATAGGCTAATTAATCTAAATTTATTTAATTTATAGAACTTGTCGGGTGGGTACTTAAAAAAAATGAAAAGAACCAGTCGTGTCAAATAAAAAATTAAGATAATTGAGCTCATATATCATCAATTAATTATATATTATTGTAATTTTCAAAATAATTATATAAAATTTTTCTAATTACCTAATAATGTATTAGAAATAATAATTTTTTTAACAAATATGTGAAGATTAAAGAGGTGATTGGCAAACTGAAAAAATTAGATAATTAAGTATAATATGGTTTGATTTTTAATAAATATTATTTGATAACTATCTAAATATTTTAAACTTAATTTTTATTTAAACTAATTTGGACTTAAAATCAGTTCTCAAAAGATTAATTTTAAATTAATTTTATTTCATCCTAAATTTTTCTCTTTCTATTTTATTTTTTCACACTATTTTCTTCTTATTTCGCACCAATCCATTTTTTTCTTTATTGACCTTATCAATCATCCGTTGTCGCCCGACACCATCTGTTGCCACTATCCACAACCATTTGCCACTGTCGATGTCTGCTATGCTGGCCGCCACCTTCATCCACGATTGTCTGCCATTGCCGTCCATCATCATTCGCTGTCATCATTTACCACCATCTGTCGTCGCTGCCGCTGCCGCTAGAACCCCCATTAAGATTGTGCTAGTATATTGCATGTTGTTAGATAAGAAAACAAGTTGATTGACTTTTTAATAATGTAGTCAAGAAGAAATAGATACATAAGAATAACAGTACATATGTTAAAACTAATTTTTAAGTTGTAAACTAAACAATATTTAATAAAAAAATTAGTTTATTTTTATATAAGTTAATACAACTAGTTCTATTTTATATCCTATCAACTTATTTTTTAAATTGTTAAACACACTCTAAATAAATATGTTATATAATTATACGTACTTGCATAAATTTATTATTATATTTTTTTTAAATACAAATCATTAATATTTAGAAACACTTCAACTAATATAACTAGTCAAAGCTCTTCTTACTCGGGTATTAAAAGTTAAAACTCATTAATATTTAAGAGATTTCTTTGGTATCTCTATAAAATTTAAAAATATGGATATTATTTAATTATTTATGGATAAAAATTTATCACATATTCCATAAACTCAAATTATTAAATTTTTAAAATTATTTTTTAAGTATATTTAAGATTTATAAAAATTGTGATTAAATTATTGTCGAATATAAAAAGAGTACTGGTATTCTCATAAAATTAGAGGTACCGAAAAAAATCCTTAATATTTATAATTATAATATTATAACCTATAAAGCATAGAGATAAGTACAGGATGCAAGAATTATATGATACGGATATAAAGATATAATAATATTTAAAAATTATAGAATATGATATAATTATAATATAATATATAAAATTAGTATAAAATTAATATAAAAATATAAATTTTAAATTAAAAAATAAAAATAATAATTTAAATATTAACATAAATTTTTATAAACATATTAAAGTGCACTTATCTTATTGATTATTGTAGAATTTTCATCTATACAGTAATAAAAGTTTTGGCGGATTCTTGTGCACCATAACCGCTCCAGTCCTCACGATGATCGTCGCTCCAGCCAGCTGGCGAACGATGATGCTATGGATGAGGATGGTGGAGCAAGGGCGATGACGAGTGGCGGCCATGAGGCGACGCTGGGAGCAGTGGAAGGTTGCGAACTTCCATGATCAGATAAGTGTGCCAACTGCCAACGATGATGACAACAGCGTGATGCTGTCACGCGGCGGCGGGTGGGAGGACCTGCACCTTGTTGGGGATGATGGCGCTGTTGTCGATGTTGTGAGCAACAGTGGATAGTTGCTATTGATGTTGAAACTGTAAAGCGCATGGACGGCGTCAACAGTAGATGGACGATGAGGTGCAACGGTGGCGGAGTCGCCATTGTTTTCCATGGTCGGCGTTGAACACGTGGAGGAAGAGGCCGAATGGAAAGAGAAATAGAAGAGATGCTCTAGTGTGGACCACTGCTTGATGTTGTAGAAATGTTCTAAACACAATCTTAGCCGCTAATATTAACGTAAGTGGTTTAGATTTCCAAGTGTACCGCACACCCTACTTGTCACAGAGCATGACAGAATCCGTCGTTTTAAAAATTTAAAGTAAAAACTCATAAAATATAATTAGGAAAACGGATCAAATAAATTATGCAATTTAATTTAAATACACTAACAGTGTAAAATAATTTTACATTATCAAACTAATAGAAATGATAAAAAATATCAACTCATATAAATAACCACTCATTATAATAAGAAACTCACCATAATTTCTCACTTTCCTCTATTTTTATTAATTGATAGCATAAAACTATTTTATATTATCAGTGTATACCAATTAAAATCATAAACTATTTTGAATGCGGCCTAAGCTATTTCGAAATATGAGATTTGGATCCTCTAAAATAAGTATATTTATAAAATAAGAAAATGAGGAGTTAATTATCCTTGCATCAATGGATAGAATCCACACATGATAAAAGTTATTGATCAAAGGATGGTGAACCCTTCACTTTCTCACTTTACAAACATATTCACTTTAAAGAATTCAAATCCTGAAGTATGGGTGCTAAACAATAAGGATTTAAATTATATGTACAGACAATTATTCAATCACATTTTTCTATTTATATGACTTTTAGAGTAATGGCGGTTAGAGTTGTCCAAATTTGCTTATGAAGCAGTATGCAGTTAAATGACAATATAAAAAATTTTGCAATACATACAAATTAAATCCAAATAATAAACTTGTCAATTTTTAGTGTATTTGGATGGATAGTGGATGTGGTTAAAATTGATTTTGGAATACCAAAATCTATTCTAATCATTTTTTTAATCTTTGGAAATTCATTTGCAATCTCTAGAATTGATTCTAGAAGAAGTAAAAAATTTTTACTTTCTATCAGAATTATTTTTAGATGAGCTATCAAATATAAATTATTTTATCTCAAAATTAATTTTAACTAATCAATTTTAAAATAACCAATTCTACGTAGAATCAATTCTATAAAAATAAAATCAAACATGTACTATAATATTTAATTTTTCACGCCTTGAATCAATTTTTACCTCTAGAATTGATTTAAAAAAAAAATAATTTTTTTATTTTTTATCTGAATTACTTTTAAAAAAATTATGAAATATAAATTATTTTATCTAAAAATCAATTATAACTAAATCAATTCTAACAAAATTAATTCTATTTAGAATTCGATATTAAAAAGCATAACCACACCTATACTTCATCTTTGTAATGCCGTATCCAAGCTTGCCAAATAATAAAGCAATTCCGCTCTGTCCTAGAACCGTGTTGTTTTTGTTTGGATTTTGCGTTATAAAGAGCACACACAAAAAGCGGACATGGTGACGCTCGATCGCAAACTTTTCCTTTGTGCTTTGCTTTTTGCGCTCTTGGGATCATCGATTGGCATCGCAATGGCGGATTCATCATCTTCTTCTGCAGCGGTTCACATCGTCTACACGGAGCAGCCCCACGGCGAGGACCCTGAGGCCTACCACGTCCGAACCCTCTCCGCCGTCCTCGGCAGGTACCTACTTCTCTTCCCCCCCCCCCCCCCAACAAAACAAGAGAAAATCAAAACAAAAAGATGGAGGAGTTGTGGTTTCGTCGAGTCTATTTGTCTAAATTGAAATTCGTTGTGTGATTTGGGAAATTGATTGCAGCGAGGAGGCTGCAAAGGGTGCTTTGTTGTACAGTTACAAGTCAGCTGCTAGTGGCTTCTCTGCTAAGCTTACTCCTGACCAGGTTGCTCAAATTTCAAGTAAGTTTTTTAATTCCTTATTTTCTTTTTTTTTTAATTGGGATTTTAATGTTGTGGATGATAAGTGTCATAGGATTTTTTTTTGGGCATGTTTTTGGAGGAAGATTTTTGTTTTTTGTTTTTTATTTAATCCTTGTGGCTGGAACATGTTACATTGGATTCTGGAGTAGTTAGAGTCAGTTGTGACTGAGATTGTGAAATTGTTTCACTTAGTTCACTTTTATGATCACATTGATTCAACTTCGTCACAGTAAACAACATAGGCTGGAAGGCAATTGATTTATTCGTCATTTTTTTTTTGGGGGGTCTTCCTTTTTCCCCTCTTTCATATGTATATGGTGTATGTATGTCATCTTATATCCCCGTTACCACTGTCTTTGGATATTGGGGAAACACTTTTAAGATGCTTTTCTCTTACGTGATAATCAACCTGACAATTTTGTGACAATGGATTTAAATCGTCACTTGGGGTTGTGGTTAAAGTGGCCCCAGCCTACTCCAAGTTATGGGAGTGGCCAGGTTCAATCCTCTCGGATCGGCCACTTGGTGGACAGGTTCGAGCTGGGTCCAAAATGATGTTAAATGTATCCCCTCATCCCTTCAAGGATAGGGCTGGTGGTGAGTCGTAACCCAGACATCTGCTGTGCCCAAATCCTGGGGCTGCATCTCTGACGGGCAGGGGGGTTTTACTCCTCTTGATCATGCTACCACTCTGAAATCCCATTTTTGTGTTAAAAAAAAAAAAAATCTTGGATCACATTGTTCACCTGGATCAAGCTGCATAAAGTTAGAGCTGAATTATTTGAATAAGAAATTAAAACAAATCAAAGGTCATATGAAACAGAGAAGAGATAAAAATGCTTGAAGTTGAGAATTGAGATTACTCTAGAAAAGAAAAATGGACTATATTAAGAATATCAGTGTAGTGTGTTTGAGATTCTGAAGAACATATATTTGGTCTAGCCTATCACCTTTAAGAAATACATTCACCGACATTCTAAGTTGAATTTAGCACATCTAACTTGAAAGGAGTTTCATGAGTGTGCAATTGTGCATCAATAGTCAGTTTGGCTATCAGCTGTCTCAGTCTTTCTGTTGTGGAGCCATAGGCATCGCATTTGTATAATTGCCCCTTCCTCTGTTTCTCTTTGTCTCAGAAGATTCAAAATTGAAGGCGGGCCTTTTATTTTTTCTGTTTTCTTGTTCATGATTTTTCTGTCTTGTCTGATTTTTCTCATTTGGCAAATGTGCTCTCCATTTCAACACTGGATATTTTAATTATTACGATTTTATCTTTGCAGAGCAACCAGGTGTTCTTCAAGTTGTTCCCAGCAGGACACTTCAGCTCCATGCTGGACCCAAACTTCATCAATAAATGAGGAATATCTGGATGTTCCTCTTAAGATGTATTGGTTCCAAAGTCCAAACAGTCATTCTCCACCATGTATAAACTAGTTTGACTAAACTTATGCTTATGTAATTATGAATTTGGATGCATGTATAATATATTTGCCAATATCTATAATAAATGCTTATGATTGTCTGACACCAATACATGCCCGTTGTGAGCTTACTAATAATCTAGTAAAGCATTGAGAGCATAATTGTATTCCTTGAATTCTAAACGCAGGCCAGAAGTTGCGCTGACTAGACGAACTTGTTCTTGTATAGATGCTTGAGCCATTATATTGTTGGCTTGTGTATACCCTCTTGTTAGCATTTCAGTTTGTGGGATGGATAAGGGCCTCGTGCAGTACAGTAGGAGAGAATGAGACACAAGAAGTTTAACAATTATAAAATTGCGGGATACAATTGCTCTCTTATGACTGAGGATCCTGATCTTTTGCGATTACTTTGGAAACTTGGCCTATTAGAAATCAATGTCTACAATGCCTGTAAGGATGTACTGTTGGACAGAGTAAAATAGATTTTCTAAGGGACAAATCAATTCAAAACCGAATTAAAATGAAATAGAGACAAGATTGAATTTGCAAAAATGGTAAAATAAAGGATTGCGGTTATCTCCCCTTCTCCCCCGGGAGGGGGGGAGCATGTGTGCGTGTGATTGAATAATAATATTAAAAAAAATTAATTCTCAGTCTATCAAAATGTTTAGAATTGGTGCCATGACCATATATTGGTGTCTAGCAAGTTATAGGTTCTTCGTATCTCCCATTCGAATTCATCGATAGGTATTCCAAGTTGAATTTAGCATGTTGCCCTATTTTCGGGCATCCATGAGACAGAGACTTCTTGATTTTGTTAGATTAGAACTCATTGTGCATGGATTCTCGTGTATGTGGATGTCATAAGGCACCTAAACTTTATCTTTTGAGTTTTCTCCGGCTCTATGTTCTAGTGGAGGCATAGTAATTATATGTTTGCATGTCTCTTGCTTACGAAGAGTTGATTGAAGTAATAAATAACTTTGATTCCTAATATGAGGACACCAGTTCAAATTAAGGAAGTAGCCTTTACAAAGAGATTGTATAACACTTGTGCTTTTGCAATCAAACATTGATTAGTTCTATGAACCGTTAAAATGAGCTGAACTTCTGAAGATATCTCCTCTTTACCTCTCCTTGTGTTATTTGTGATGTTGGGTAGATTCAAAAATTGAAGTGGATGGAGGAATGTTTGTCAGATCTCATATCATGTCGCTTGTAATTAAGTACAATGTATGGCTTTTGGTTGTGTCATTATAATTGTCTATAAAAATGTCATGGCATCAGCAACGCATAGACACGTATGAAGAGGGTTCTTTTGTTAACTCATATATCAGCCTGATGAAAAATATGGTTCATGAATGTCAGAGGTTATCTACCTTATCCCAACATTATGATCCAAATTGTTCCCTTTCTGTTTACACAAGCATTGACAAATAACAACGTGCCGATACTTTATGTTTTTTAAGTGTCCCATAACATGGTTTCCTTTCAAGAAGCACAGACTAAATACTATGAACCCCAGAATTTTGTATATGTGGAGAGCCACGTATATTGAGCTGGAATGAGGATGAAGGAAAACCAATTCAAATTGCAAATGCATTGAATATGGAAAGTGGGGGAGGAATAATCCAGGGTGGTCTTATTAGATGATGGTGTGTGTGTGTGTGTGTGTGTGATGAGAGGTGGTGGTTTAGAGAGGTTGGGTGCAGTGAAGAAGAATCATGTGGATGCATGTGCATTGGGTTGGAGAACATGCCCAAAGCAACAAGCAACACACTTAGGTACACCTGTCTCTCTCCCATTCCCTTGGAAGCCTCCTTGGAAATTGTACTGTGGTCCCCACCTTCTAATCCTTTAAATTAGCCTCAGTCTAAATGCTACAAACCCATCTACAAGAGCACCATATAAATGCTCTCCCTGGTGTCTCATTTCTGCGACACCCCTTGTGTTGGAATTGGAACCTCTATTTGAAAAGTGAGAGCTTCATTGATCGGTACTGAGTGGAAAAACTTTGTGTTTTGAAATATGGGAGTTTCTTCACAGCCTTCCCTTGTCTCTCTTTCTTTGAAAGATCTTTTTCAGGGAACTGAAGAACACAAATATTCATCATATGGATATTTGTGGAGCAAAGTGTTGGCATCCCAAGCCAAGAAGCAGAAGGTCATCAAGAAAAGTGTCAAGAGTAGGAGGCCAAGAAGGATTTTGATGAAGAGGAGGGGCGGTTCTAGAAGAGGAGCCAATGGTATTCAGAGAAGGGTCAGAACATTGAAGAGGCTTATACCCAACAGTAACAATATGGGATTGGATGGACTCTTCAGAGAGACAGCTAATTACATATTGTCTTTGCAAACGAGAGTGAGAGTCATGCAGGTCATGGTTAAGGTATTGACAGGGTCTGATAAGTGATTGATTCAATTGTAAAGACTAACTATGGTTTATATTTGTAGAAACGTGTGTTTATGTTCATGTCATCCGGATTTAGATCAGTTTTATGATCGTTTCAATGTGCCGGAAGGTGAACCAGTATTACTGGTTTTTACAATTCTTTGTCATTATTAATATATATTTTTACTTGTCTTTATCAATCACTCAATTGGGATGCTAATTATTTTTGGAACTAAGCTCGTAATCTTAATAATGCTTGCAATTGCAATGACCAGGACCATGTCAGGTGAAAATGAGCAAATTAGTTTCAAGTTTCAACCATTATGAATGCTAAATATAAACAGTTAAATGACAAATGATAGACAAACAGTTCGTACCACTACGAAGCGAACCTGAAATCTGGACAAAAAAGAAAGAAAGAAAGAAAGAAAGAAAGAAAGAAATTCAGATGATTCAGATTTAAGAGTGAAAATGATGCTACATATCCAAGTTGCCTCTAATTTCTTGTGACCACTCTATAAAATCATTGTTCTCCTCAAGAATAAGATTAAGTCTGAAGAGGCTATATCCAACTCAGTTGCATGTGATGAAGCAAAAAGCCTAGAAGGTGAAGGAAATGAAGGAGATGTGCATGTTTTTCAACATATGCTACCATTTTTCTTGGCCCCCTTTATGTAAGGATGGCACATGATCTGATGTATTTTGATCCATTTTTGCAATTCATCATAGCATTCTAGTGATTTTTAGCAATCCATTTGGCAGGAATCTTTGTATCTCTATATTTACTTTAAACCTTGTTAAGCTGGTCACTCTACCATTTGGCAAAGACATGTTCAAATCTAGCTGTAGTCTGGTCTCCAAGGTTGACATCATAAAGTGCAGGACAGCAACTAAGTGTGCTTGCTGGTGCTGGGAGCAGCATCATTGGACGTGTGCATTTGCGTTATGTGTAAATGCCATTTATTTGCACATTAAAATTATTGTATGAGTAGAGATGTATCTGTAAAATCAAGTTATGATATCGATACATAGGTGATAGATAGGTCAGGAAGAAACAAAAACAGGATCCTCATTCTGTACCATTATTACAATTGACTTACTCCTGCTATATCCATTCTCTTTTGCTATGATCCAAAAGCTTTCGTTTTTGATACCTTCAGCGTAAAAGAAGACATGGATGTAGACAAGACAACTAAACTGATCATGCATAAATCTTATCGTCTATTAACTTCTGTAGTTTTTCATCATCTTATTTTGCTCCAAACTTTTCTAAAAGTAACCATCGATCCCACCATGTTTTTATTTTCTAATTAATTGTGAAATTAAACGCAAATATGTAAGTTCGGCCTTTATTGACTTTTGAAATAAGTAATACGAATTACAAATCTTGTGATGTTAGGCAATATATATGTTTTACGTTTTCATTTTACTTAAAATTATCTTTTTTGTTTAGCATAAACTGTTAGTATTTAGAAGAATTTATTGGATCTCAACAGAGTTTAAATCGAGTTTGTTCATGACAAAGTAAAGATTTCTCTTATATTTCTGATTTTTCTCATTTACAAAATTTTAACTTTTAGCATGTTTGGATTTACGTTATGGGGGGTTAGAATTGATTTTAACCCTTAAAATTGATTTTGTTAATTTTTGATATTGTTTGATTTGTAGAAATTAAAATCAATTCTTGTCTCTTGAATTGATTATAGAATAAATAAAAATTTTTTACTTTCTGCCAGAACTACTTTTAGATGAGCTACCAAATATAAATCACTTTATCTCAAAATCAATTCTAACCAAATTAATTTTAACAAAATTAATAGCATATTTGATTTTGTTTTTATAAAATTGATTTTGGATAGAATTGATTTTGTTAAAATTGATTTTAAGATAAAGTGAATTATGTTTGATAATTTCTCTAAAAGTGATCCTAATATAAAATAAAATTATTTTACTTCTTCTAGAATCAATTCTAGAGATAAAAATTGATTTTAATTTTGAAAAATCAAACATCACAAAAAAATGGTTAGAATCAATTTTGACATTCCAAAATCAATTCTAACCTCATCCATTGCATATCCAAACACACACTAATAGTATGTGTAGTTCTTCTTTTGTAAAATTGATTCTAGATATAATGAATTTTATTGGAATTAATTTAATTAAAATTAATTTTGAGATAAAGTAGCTTATATTTGATAGTTTTTTTAAAAATAATTCAGACATAAAATAAAATATTTTTAATTTTTTCAGAATCAATTCTAGAGATTAAAATTGATTTTGAAAGTGGATAACTAAATATCATAAAAAACCTATAATTAAATCAATTTTACAAAAATAAAATTAAACACACTATTTATCCAAGAAAAATCATTGTCAAAGAGAAATATTTTTTGTACCACTGGGATAGTTAGACATCTTAGACGCTCAAAGATAAAAAAAATTATAAAAAAAATAAAAAAAATAAAATAATTAATTAAAAAAAACTAAAAGAGAATATTAAAATATTAAAAGTTTTTAATATATACAAATAATATATCTCCTGTCAAATTACTTGATCCGAACAAACGGTAATATCTTACATTATTTCTTCTTTAACTTATTTTTTTCCTCTTTATTTTTATCATTTTATTTTATGCATATACTTTTCGTATTGTGTTAAACAATATGATCGTCATCATTTAGTTCTTGCATTGGGCAAAGGACCTTAACTCACAGTCCGTACAATAATTGGAAGGTCATGTCATCTACAAGGGAATTGTTATTTTAAGGTGCGTTTTTTCTGCCTCCGCGCATAACACTACTCCACTTACAAGATACCTTATGTCTGCACAAGATACCTTATCGTGCAACTTCATGCAGCATGACTTTGTATGTCTCATGTCTAGTGTCTCTCAATGGTCCTATAATGTTTGATGAAGTGAATTAATTGTTCTCTTCAAAATGTGAGCTTTTGTATTTTACTTTTAATACCGTTAATTAATATATTCTCAATGAAAACACAGATTGTTTCAACTGATTTGAGAGATTTGAATATGATTCCTTTCGGTCCACAATTCCACGTAGTGACTATTTCTCTTTATAAGTGTCTTGACTAACATTAGAATAACATATCTTAATATAATTTTCAATTGAAAAATACGGTTATAATTGTCTGACCCATATTCACAACGTTTACTAGTTAAATGAAAATTGGATTTGATTTTCACTTATTGTTAGTATAAATTTTTTTATATTGTTAACTTATTATGTATTATTATATTATAAAAAATATATAATTCTTATAATAATTATTTTAAAATTTATACATACAATAATATAATTAATTGATAGTACAAAAAATTTTATACTAATATTATATTAAAATTTATAAAATTATTTAAAAGTTGCTTGAGCTAAAATATAAGTATAATAATCCATAAATCCAGGGAGGAAGTAACTGAAGTGCTAAATAATTTTAATCTTTTGAGGTGAGAATATGAGTTTAAATATATTTAAAAAAATACTTCTTATAAAAAGATTGCATATTTTTATGAGTTTAATTTAGGTCCGCCAACATGTAATTTTTACATTGTCATCCAATCAAAAATTTCTATTTATGTGACCGTTCAAATAGTAAGTAGTTATGTCAAAGAGTTCTACTGATATTATAATTTATGATTGGATATTTATATAAAAAAATTTTATACTGACAATATATTCAAATTAAATTCATTTCTTATTTAGATTAGAGATCAATCTGGCATTATTGATATGCCACTTTGGCAAATATAGAAATATTCTATTTGCACAATATGTATAAGACCAACTTATAACACCCAATACCAGCATAGTTATATCATTAACGTGACTATACCTTAATTTAATTTTAAGAAAAGCATTATAAATGGTATTTTATTATGTTTATTCAATAAAAAGTCCAATAATATAATAATTTTAACTGTTTCACATTTTGATTTATTATTTTTTATCATATTTCCTCCATTAAATTTAAAATTTGAACAAAATTCAGTGATTACTTCTTTTAGATAAACTCTATAATACGCATAGTACACTCTTAAAATTACATAAAAATAACATAAAGCATTAATAGCAAAAACTAAATTCTATGACTATGATGACAAAAATTTGGCAAAAAAAGAGGATATAATACGCATCCCAATTTCTCAAAAATAAGAGTTTAGTTTGGAAACCATTTTCCTAATCAATCCGATAAAATATTGTATCACTCTTTTTGTATTTTACTTTGAAGTTATATGCTCTTTTTCGATATAATATTATATCAATAATGCTTTATATGTTAAAAATTATTATTTTATACTAATAAATTGATACATATTTATTATAATTTAATATATTTAAGTTTTTTAACAAAATAAAATTATTAATTTTAAATATTTCCTAAATGTTGATGAAGGAAGATAATATGGAATGGGGGTTCATCCCCTTCCAAGACGAAGGAGCTCTTCGACCAACGAACACATAAAGCATCAAATAACCTCCCAAAACCAAACTCTAAATCATGTTATTTATATATAATCCACTTTATATTTCAGACTAACATACTGTTTATACATTCGTCCAATAATAAATAAATAATATATCAATTCAGAATATGATGTGAGTCATATTAAAATATTATTTCTCGATCAACAATAATTACAGCAGTAAAACAATGGTGGCAATTCATTCATCACTAATATAGCAAGGCACCAACCACCGTCACCAATAACTGCCAAAAAAAAAAAACAAAAACAGAAAAAATCCCCACAGAAAATTTTGCATCTGTGAAAGGTTTCTTAGGGAGAGATAGAGGGAGGAAAGAGAGAAAAGAAAAAAGAAGGGTAAAGGGGCAAACTATAATCTCGTTTGATCACACCCCATTTCAGGTTTTTCCATCATTTTTCTACCGCCATCGAGTTTTTGAGATGCAGAAGCATAATCTTGCGTCAAAATCTTCATCAAAGGGCAGTGCTGTGCTGCCATATCAGACCCCAAGGCTAAGGGACCACTACCTCCTTGGTAAGAAGCTTGGGCAAGGCCAATTTGGGACCACATATCTCTGCACACACAAATCCACAGGGAAGCTGTATGCCTGCAAATCAATCCCAAAGAGGAAGCTTCTGTGCCAGGAGGACTATGATGATGTGTGGAGGGAGATTCAGATCATGCACCACCTCTCTGAGCACCCAAATGTGGTTCGGATACAAGGGACCTATGAGGATTCTGTGTTTGTGCACCTTGTGATGGAGCTGTGTGCTGGGGGTGAGCTCTTTGATAGGATCATCCAGAAGGGGCATTACAGTGAGAGGGAGGCTGTGAAGTTGATAAAGACCATTGTTGTGGTGGTGGAGGCTTGCCACTCCCTGGGGGTCATGCATAGGGACCTCAAGCCTGAGAATTTCCTCTTTGATACCCCTGGTGAAGATGCCAAGATGAAGGCCACGGATTTTGGCCTCTCTGTGTTCTACAAGCCAGGTTCGTTGATGAGTTTTTTTTAATGAGAGAATGATGTGTGATAATCCCCCATGTTTGTTTTTGATCATTAGGAGATTGAAAGATTCAATCTTTGTAGGTTGTTTTTTTGAAATGAATTCTGGAAATTGTTTTAATTCTGTTGCATGTTATTATTGCTTTTGATTCTTGGACCCCGTTGTATTTTTTTCTTGATTTCACAATGTTGATGCTTGTTTCTTGTCTCAAAGTCACAGCATGGTATCTTCTTTCGTGTGCAGCTTCTTTCTGGATTTATTTTGTGTTTTCAATTTTCTGAAGCTAGATAACTGATGGATTTATTAGGGGGCTGATTGTATTGTAGGTATACGATGTAGGGGCCTTGAATGTTTAAGAAGCAATGTTCTGCATCAGATGCATCTATTTGTTTTTTTTTTTTTCCTCTCATTTTAAACATGGATTTTTCCCTTGGCCGTTTATCAGTATCATGTTAGTATGACTTATCGACAGCTTTTATTTGTTTTGTTTTCTCCCTGCAGGACAATCCTTTCATGATGTAGTTGGAAGTCCCTATTATGTTGCCCCTGAGGTGTTGTGCAAGCAGTATGGACCAGAAGTGGATGTATGGAGTGCTGGTGTTATCCTGTACATCTTATTGAGTGGAGTCCCACCTTTCTGGGCTGGTAATGATCTTAATGTGTAGTGTAATTCTCTTGGACTTGCGGCTGTGAAGCTTTTGTTCTTTGTATATTGTTCAGTATCTAATTGATATCTTCTTTATCCCTGAGCTGCATGCCCTATTTTTATTACCTGCAGAAGCCGAATCAGGAATTTTCAAACAGATTTTACATGGAGAGCTAGATTTTGTGTCTGAACCATGGCCAAGTATCTCAGAAAGTGCTAAAGATTTGGTAAAAAGGATGCTGGATAGGGACCCTAAGACAAGAATTTCTGCTCATGAAGTCTTATGTGAGTTCCTTTGGTACTAGTTATAACTGGATTTTCATGTGCTGCTGGTGTATGCAATGTTATTTATGCTGCTGATGTATGCAATGTTATTATAGTGTCACAGCTTTGTACAAGATCTAATGACACTGGAGTTTGTGTAATCAGGCCACCCTTGGATCGTTGATGATACAGTTGCCCCTGACCAACCTTTGGATTCTGCTGTTTTGACACGCCTGAAGCATTTCTCGGCAATGAATAAACTTAAGAAGATGGCACTGCATGTATGTTACACCCTTTCGCTTTCTTTTTGATTTCAATATTGATATTGATTTTGTCTAAGCTTTATATTACTCGATCTATTGAATGATACAATCTCATAAGTGATTCATGACTTCAAAGCTGTATGGTGCTTTTCCTGCTTTTTCCTTTTTATTTTTAATTTTTGTATCAATAATTAAGGATATTGGAAAGGTTGAATACAATGTTTTAGATTCCAAGTACAGTCTAGAAAGGGGGATTGAAAGCACCTTGACTTGATTCAGACGTGGTTCGAACATGCTCTTGTGAGTTATGATTGTATCTGTAACGTTGATTTTTAAGTTCATCATGTGTCTGTAAGAACCAAGCATTTGACTGGTTTCTGACTACTTAAAAGTAATTTAATTTGTATAACAAGAATGAAGCTGGGCTGATGGTATAAAACACCTGAAGGCCTAATATACATTTGTCTGTAAAAGAAGGGTGCTTACGTCGTCGCAAGTGATAAGACCACCAAGACTTGTGACTGACTCCAGCAGAATTTTCAGTTGTGGCCTTTTCTATTTTATCCACATGGTTTGTTCTGAAACTACAGGATTGTAAATCATAGAAGAATTGTGTAACAGATTAATCTAGGTATGGATGAACAGAGAAGGCAAGCAATATCATTTGATGAATGCATATTATATATGAGAAAGCGGGTATCTGACAGCAGACTTCATATCAGTTATTATTTTTCTTTGAAATTTTATGCACAGAACTGCCAATATTTATGAATCCATTTCTCCCTTATTTTATAGATTTATGCATTTTATGATTATCTTTATCTATAGTAAGATTTCTGTTTGTTCTAGTAAATGATGATGAAATCGGTCATAAGTTTCTTTGTATCATCGTGTAATCCTTAACAATTTAAATGGTCTATGTGCTCTATCCAGTAATGTTCATTTAAATCAGGCGCTCATGTTTTACTTTCAAAAATTCCTTCCAGGTCATAGCAGAAAGACTTTCAGAGGAAGAAATAGGTGGGTTGAAGGAGTTGTTTAAAATGATTGACACAGACAACAGTGGGACGATAACATTTGAGGAACTCAAGGATGGTTTGAAAAGCGTGGGCTCTAATCTCATGGAATCTGAAATTAAATCCCTTATGGAAGCGGTATGTAGATTATCATTATCATAGAAGTGATAGAAAGGTTCTATAGTATTTCACATAAGTTCAGATTGCTTTTGCTTCAATTTTATATGTTGAGTTGGGTGATCATTAATTGCCTTCCCTTGTGAACTTTGGCAGGCTGACATAGACAACAGTGGAACAATAGACTATGGTGAATTTCTTGCTGCTACACTGCACTTGAATAAGATGGAAAGAGAGGAGAATTTGGTTGCAGCTTTTGCCTACTTTGATAAAGATGGCAGTGGTTACATCACCATTGATGAGCTTCAACAGGCTTGCAAAGACTTTGGCCTAGGTGACGTACATCTGGATGAAATGATCAAAGAGATTGATCAAGACAATGTAAGTTTCTAAACATGATTGTGTAATTACCCGTATGCGCTAAGGATATTGTTATCCCTCTGTCTAATTTCACTAGCAAACTCCATTCTTGCCACCTTTTTAATTTTTGTTATAAAGTTGATGACATCAGCTGAACTTATAGCTCTAAGATTAGTGAAAGTGATATATTCTTGCTCTCTTGATTCTTTTAGAAGTCAGCCATCATCATTACAGGTCTAAGGTACTCTTGGGAAGTTAAGTAGAAGCAAATTTGGTTAATGCAAAATGTGGCTATGTTTGCAAATTGTGACTGGGTTCTCTAGTTCAGCACTTAAAGATGCATGATCATGGGCTACTAAAATGAACTCATCACAGGAACAAAAGTCCATCATCATGTATTGGGTTGTCATTTGTGAATCATATATTTGTTTGAAAGTATCTAGATACCTTTTCTCTTATATTGTGAGGGTTATAGTTTGTTCTGATCCTAATTCTCGACCTTTCTTCAGGATGGGAGAATTGATTATGGGGAGTTTGTAGCAATGATGAAACAGGGTGATGCAGATATTGGCAGGAGCAGAACCATGAAGGGCAATTTGAACTTCAATTTAGCGGATGCATTTGGGGTGAAAGACTCTTCTTGAGATGCTAACTGAACTGAGCTAATCTTTTGTACAGTTAGGAAGCATGATGGTAGAAGAAATATCTTAGTCAAATTTATAGGGCTGCATGGTTATTAATCTGTTGTGTATTGGAACTTTGTTTACTTTCTTAAGGTATGGTTTAATGATCTATTTACTTTCGTTATTAATTTCGAGTGAAGTTGAATATATTCGACGAATTTATAATGTAATCAACTTTAATTAATAGAAACAAGCCAAAGAATGAGGATGGAGAAGCAGGGGTATGTTCAACGAAGAGAAAGGAAAGGATGTAGGTGTATGACCTTGTGATGTGATGCTAGCGCTTCCCAATCCAACGGCGAAAGTAAAAACTGATAGAGGAGAGTCCATTACCCTGGGATGCTAGTTAACTATTGTTACATTGGCTACCCCCAGCAATATTTCCTTTTTGGTCATAGCTCCGCCACCAATCTTCATCCGAGTTATTCAAATTAGTTGGGCCTATTTCAACTAGGATTTAGGTTAGTAATGGGCTTAGAATTTGTGCGGACAGAATTTATTGGGTTCAGGCTGGTCCAATGAATACGTATTTTATAATTTCGTTTTCACGAATGGCTAACCCAAAAAAAAAAAAAAACAAGGGCTCTCTTGTCACGACGGCAAAAAATATTTCTTCTCACGCAGCTGACACAAAACGTTGAATTTTTTCATAAAAAAAAAATTTAATTGAAATATACTTATATTGTAAAATAATTTTACACTATCAGTTAATAAAAATACTAAAAAATAAGAAATTATGATGGATTCTTCATTATAATGGATAATTATTTATATGAGTTAGTATTTTTTAGTATGTTTAATGGTTGATAGTATAAAATTATTTTACATTGTTAATGTATTTAAATTAAATTAAAAAAATAAAGTTAAATTTTTTTCTTTAATATAATAATAATAATAAAATTTAAAACTAGGATTTCATGTTAATAAAATATTAAATTTTTATTAACTCAAAACCCCATGATCCGACAGAAAAAAAAAAAAAATTCATGCGTACTGCTACTTAAGGCATTAGCCTAATATTGGATATATTCATCCCCAACCCCAAAAAAATAGAAAAACAAAACAAAATTGGTAATTTTTAATATTTAATTTATATATATTATTAATAAGAAGAAATTTTATATAAATATTTAATTATATATTATTATAATAATAAAAATATTTGATTTAATTAGTTATTATTTTAAAAATTTTATAAATATAAATATTTAATTAAATAATAATATAAAATTTTTTAATATTGTGAATATATAAAAATTAAACTCAATTTTCAAGTTGATAAAAAATAAAAAAATACCCAAATCCATTTTATTTTATTTTTGGGTGAAACAATAACAACCCATTCTAGTTATTTTCAGTTCTGGTAAAAAGAAAACGGATAGGAATAGAGGGGATAGATAGGCACCTTTGGATTGGATGAGTGCATGAGAGAAACCCCTCCCTCTCAACAATGGCCTCTGCAACTGCCACTCTTTCTACTATCTGCACTTCCTTTGCAACCCATTGCACCATTTCCCACAACCCAAAAGCTCCATTTTCTCAACCTTCCAGTCTCACTTTCTTCTCTCTCTCTCGTTCTCACTCTCACTCCCACAAGCTCTCTTTCCAGCCCACTTTCTCACCCCGCTTACCTCTCCTGCCCCTCCCCAGAGCCTCAGAATCTGCCGAAGCTGTGTCCGAGCCTGAAGCAGCACAACTTGTTCAAGCCTCACCGGTGCAGCCTCCATCGTGGGAGCCTGGTCTCTTCGCTGTGGTCATGGTGAGTACACATCATCAAAAGGTTAACTTTTTTTTTTTTTTCAATTTTGGGTAATTGTTGCAGTGACCCCGTTGCTTGAATTTGCAATCTTTGAAGTGAAATCCGTTAATTCAGGTGATTTTTAAGTGTGACCCAGATGGGTTTTATTAGTGATTGCACATGTGTTTTCAGAGTTGTGGATAGTCCCAAATGATTTTAATTGTTGTTTATGTGGTGTTTAGTGCTATATCAAAGTAGCAATCTTTGAGTAAAATGGTTAATTCAGATGAATTTTTACTATTCATTATGTGGTTGCGTTAATATTGTTCACTTCTAGCTTGTTGGATAGGTAAATTGGTACTTTTCTGGTTCTGGTATTTCTGCAAATTTTGTCTTCTGTTCTTGTGCTTTTGAACTGATGATTTATTTATTTTTTTAATTTATTTGGATTTGTTTAGGTTGGCGGACGCCAATTTATTGTTCACCCCGGTCGTTGGATTGTTGTTCAGAGGCTGAAAGGTGCTAAGGTTAATGATAAGGTACATGCCTTGTTTACTTCTTGCTCTTAATTGCTGCCATTTGACACCTTGCAGCTCTTATTTATTTCAGTCCTACAGCTATGGTTATGCATCATTCCTGAAACTCGACCAATATGTTTTTGATTGTGACCATCGCAAACTCCCACCACTTTGACCCTGAGTATTGCTGCTAAAATTGCTGCCTCTTCAGTGTCATGTGCAGCTGGAATAATGATCAACAGAGTACCAGTATAGTGTTTTTATAAGTGTGTGCAAACACACACGGGCTGTCATTATTATTATTATTTTGGGGAAAATACATTCTGTTGTTTTAGTATGGTGCAATTGGTTGTCTCGAGAAAAATATATCTATAACAATTATCTGTTCATTATTTCAAATTTTGGCTTTCCTGGAAGACTCAATATTGCATGGTTTGTCGTGAAGAGTGAAGTTCATTGATTTGATTTGGAGAGTGAAGTTCATTGACTTGATTTGCTTATACTACGTATTTAGAAGCATTGTCCACTTACAAAAACGTGAATGCTCCCTTCTCTTTTTCATAGATTGATTAGTATGAAAATTTACATGATCATAGCTGTCTTTTGTTTGTTAATATATAATTGAGACCTATTCATGGTCTCTGAAATATGGCTTAGGCTCTGTAATCTTATGGGGTCCAGCAAAAATTATTTTTGATTAAATCTGAATCAGATCTGTGGAAATGAAATTATATTTGAGTGATTACTGGTGACACTACTAAAGTAATAATATTATGTGAATATTTGTCCATAATTTTCAAAGTTTTTTTTTTCCTTGAATTTTCCTGTTGTTTAATTTTAACTCTTGGGATATGCAGATTGCGCTACATAAGGTTTTGCTGGTTGGCACTGATACATCTTGCTACATTGGGAAACCAGTGGTAACGAATGCTGTGGTATATGCAACAGTGGAGGAGCAGGTATACCTCTGTCTCTCTGTTTCTCTTCTCTTGGTAGGACGTTGATAAAAGACTGTTCTGTCTTAACCATTTTCATTTTTAATGCAGGGTTTAGACCCCAAAGTAATTGTCTTCAAATATAAAAAGAAGAAAAAGTATCGCAGAACCATTGGGCACAGACAGGTAACATGGTTGTTTTGCTTCTATTTATACAATCAAATTATTTATCAAAAATTTTTTGGCTATTAAAATATGCCACTTCACCTGGCTTGAGAATGGTTGGAAATTTATTCATAGGGGAAAAAATAAGTCGTTACAATAAACCGTAATGCATGCATGAAAACTGTACAAATGCATTTATCATCCTTGGTTTTGAATTTTCCTTTCTTTTTTTCTAGGTATTCTTGGTGAACTCAAATGCGAGTGATAAAAATAAATCCCTGATTTCCCTTCACTATTAAAGAATTAAGAAAGGCTAATTTCAATTTCTATTGTTGTAAATTCATTTTGCAGCAGTTCAGAGCTTCTTTTCAAAAGAAAAAAAAAAGAAAAAGATGCCAATGTATTTATCCCTCTGGTGGTACGATTTGGTATAAGATTAGATTGGCTAACCCTACAAAATTCCTTAAGGAATTTGAATTTCTTTTCTCCTTCAAGTGTAGAAGCACAATAGCAAAATGGGGCATCTTTGGTTGTGAACCTGAAATGAAATCCCATTCCAAGACAATCATATAACTTCACCTTTGCCTTTTTAGGTTGGCTATAATCACATCTAGTATGGTTCACCTATTCTAGTGAGTGTTGCAAGATCTTACCATGCAACTAATGTTATGCAAATTAATTCATTCACTGGTTTATACGAATCTGCTATAAAAATTCAAACAATATCTTCACCAAATAGAATGTATAGAGAATTGTGTTTCATTATAGATTATTTTCTCGAATAATTTCAAAATTATGATATTGCACTTGTTTTCCAAATGCTGTGACGTTTGATTTGGTTTTCAACCTGTTACAGCCAAATACACGCTTACGGATAAATAGCATTATGGGCTATGAGAACTACCCAAAAGTAACTATGGACGATTTCAAGGATTCATGAGCATCACATGTACTATGCCAATATTGTATCTTCTTTCATCTTTACTTCTAAGCAATCATTTTGTCATAGTTGAGTTTGCTTTAATTCGAGGAGCTGTTTAAATTCGTATCTGGCTAATGTATGGCATATTGTAAACTCCAGTTTCTAATTACATTGCTATTTTTCATGTCTCCAATTTTCACTTGTACTCATCTTGCGGGATTTTAACATATATAACCTAATTGAAATGTTTTTGATAGGATCCATTAATTAGTTAGTAGTTAAGAGTTGAGGATATAAATAAAGGGATTGCATCCTTGTAAATCATCAATTGAATAATCAAAGAAGTGAATTTTTGTGTGGAGTTTTGAGATTTGCTCGAAAAGTTTTATCAGTTTCCTTGCTTTTGAAATAAAGTTCAAATTCCAATTTAAACAAATCAACATCAGAAAGTTCCTGAACGTCAAAACAGAGCCGTTGAATTGTCAACTGCAAAACTCAAGAAACAGAAGAGCAACTTAATTCATAAGTCATTTGAGGATCAAGATTGGTCGACTTAAGTTAATGATCAACCAATAAATGTTGCAAGAACTTTCACAAAGACCCTTTGTCCGTATTTTTCTCTTCGTCCCTCTTCTAAGAGGATACTCACTCGTCTTTATACATCAAAGGTTAAAAGTTCCAAATTTAGAAGCTAATGGGCAACTATAAGGCAACTAACTAAAATGAGTTGAAAACACAAAATAATTAAGCGTGTGTGTGCATTTGTTTTTGTAGAATTGATTTTAAGGCAAAGTAATTTATGTTTAATAGTACTTCTAAAAGTAATTATAATAGAAAGTAAAAATTTTCACTTTTCTCATAATCAATTCTACAAAAACAGAACTAAATATATTATCTGCCCTTTGAGGGTTGATTTTGAGGGATTCCAGTGTGGAACCAAACACACGCTTACGCATATAATTATAAACACTAGGATTAGCAAAATATCAAATTCAGCTAGAACGGCGACTAATGAGCATAATGTAAAATAACCATTAGATGGAAAAGCTTACTTGACAGTGACGTATGAAGCTGGAATCAGACCGATCAATGTTGCAGAAAAGTATAGGGACCCCAGGTTTGGGAAGGTGTACGATAGGAAGAAAAAGAGAGAGAGTGGGCTGTGTGGGCCCCAAACAGGTAGTGGGACAGAATGAGAAGTTGGTTATGCTGAGTAGGAGAGAGAGAAGGGGTGTCAGAGTGAATTTTCTGTAGTGGGCAAAAGAGTATATACGGGTGAGAGTGGAGAGGAAAAGGGAGAGATTTTTCTTGAGAGAAAACTACACTTAGAGGTTGAAGGGCTCCTCTATGCCTATACATTTTCCTTGGTATTGTTCATCTTAGTTCATATTGAATATACAGCTTCAGAACTGAATCCTTCACTCTGAAGCTCAGTTTCTGCATTTCATTTATATTGTTTTCTATTCCTACTCCACTGTGATACCAATTCTAACAGATACATATGAAATGGGGCGATGTCTTATATGCACTTTGAGGGTCAAAGTGAACCACGCAACTTGAGATCTAATAGTGGAGATTTAATAATGTATTAATATATTAATCACTTGTAATATATTATGATAATTTCTTAATTTTATCTGGCTTTAAAAATATGGTTGAATACATTTTAAAAGTAACTAAAATTTATTTGTGAGATCTTAAAATTAAACAAAACTTTTTGAGATTTTTTTTTAAATATTATAAAATATTTTTGTTTTATTTATGTGATTCTAAAATTAAACAAAATTATCATGAAATTAGACATAATTTTTTGTGGATATTTTTCATAATTTTATGATTACACAGATAAATTTTTGTCACTTTTAAATTATATTTAACCATATTTTTGAAGTAATCCTAAAATTAGGGAAAAAATCTTGCAATCATTATCGTCGAATTTTGAGATGCATAATATGGCAAAGAGCATCATAAAACTCGCCATGAAATGGTCAGTCAATGGGAGATGTCAAATTGACGAAAAGATTTGGCAGAGTTGTGGTTATCCTCAGAAAAAACATGTAATTCAGCAACTTATCCCTACTCTTTATTATATAATTTAACCAAAAGAAGCAAGAGGAAGCTCCAGCATTGGCATTGAAAACAACCAAGAACATTGTTCAAGTAAATATCGTCATATATAGTAAAGAACAAGTGATTGACTAATAAAGATGACGGAGCCATTGTGTTAAAATCTGAAATGTTGACATGTGCTTAATTAGAATCACGGTCATTTGGTTTAAAAGGGATGTTCATAAATTCAGACACCCACATCTTGAAAGAAACAGGATATATCATATATAGATAAGGAGTATAGAAACACATGAGTGCAGGACCTTACCTCTTGTCTGGTAAATCAAAACCTGCAACAATGTACCAACGTCAAAATCATGCTTGAGGTGAGCCTGTAGAGGAGGTATCATGCTTAAGGCAAATATTAAAGAATTTGATGGGGACTATTTGGCTATACCATGCAGTTAATGATAGGTATCATTTCCTTCATAATGAATCTCTTTTGAGTCAAGAAGAGTACTCCTTGGAAGACAACCAAGTTCAGTCCAATGACACCTTTGACACAATCACAAATACACGAGTATTTAAATTTCATAATTTTTTTTTCTAATGTTAGTTAATTCACTATACTCTCTTAAGATTGTCTAAGATTTTTAAAGCACATAGTATAGAAAGATCAATATGCTGTTTTAAGATCAAACAAATACATATTACAAAATGTCTCATTGTTGTGACATTCAATACACTATAACATATTCAGTACAAAGTGATATTAACATGTTCATTTTCAATCCTTCAAATTCGGAATTCAAGATGACTAGGTAACAAGATTCTCATTTTGTAATAACTTGATACAAATTATTTTGTACCAACAATCATTTTTCATAACCATCATATGATAAAAAATATTGCTGTGTAATAAAAAAAATATTTTGACCAATCATGTGCAAAAAGACATGATAGTTATAAAATGGAGAATAATTACCCAAAAGGGTTAGGTGCAATGATAAGTAAGTTACATTATTAAAGAGAAGATATCGGTTCAAACCCTGCAAAAAGTAATTGTTGGGAGAACTTTTTTATCATGACTGTGTTCAAAGTTAGAAATATCTTAAAGACAAAAAATTTGAATTGTTGTTTTCTTCTATTTTTTGCGATAATCATGGTATCAAAAACAAAAAGTAACTCTTTACACAATTTACATTTATTTAACAGAAATTATGGGAATCAAAAGATAAAAGTAATTTTATTAAGAGCAAACATGTATTTCAATCCTTAAAAGAGTTATATGGCATCAATTTAGCTTTCAAAAATTTTTTGACATCAAATAGTTTCCTAAAAGGTGAAATGTGACATCATATTAATTCCTGAAAAATTGTTTGACACCAAATAAGTTAGTAAAAGTTAAAATATAACATCAATTTAGTCTTTTTAAAAGTTATTTGACATCAAATAAGCTCCTAAAAACTCAATGTTTGTTTGATTTCTGTTTTCATTTTTGATTTTCAATTTTAATCACAAAAAATCAACCTTATTTTCAATTTATTTAATTCTTTTAGAATTTTGTGAAAGAAATAATGAAAACAATAAATAGGAACAAAAAAAAAACATGCTTTTATGATTTTCTTATTTTCATTATTTCCTCACAAAATTATAAAAACAAGAAATAGAATACAAACAATGTAGCATTTTTATAATTAAAACTAAAAACATGACCAAAAAAAAAGAACAAACTAAACATATGCTCATATTTTATCAATAAGAGAGATCAAATAGTCTTTTAAAATAATTAAAATGATATTACATTTTAGGTTTTAAAGACTTATATAATGTTGAAAACTTTTAAGGACTAATATAATATTACATTTAATCTTTCAGATATCTATTTAATATTAAAAATCTTTCAAAAACTAAATTAATGTTACACAAATCTTTCAACAATTAAATTAAATTCTTACTCTTTTATTAATACCAGTTCGTTTCAACCTTAGTGCATACAAAGCATGGAGTTGTGTCTACTTCTTAAGATAATGGGAAATTTTTAAGGTAGTATTTAGTATGGGGTAATCCATCTAAATTATCGATAATATTTGATTAAATTACCTAAGCCCACAACATTACTGACAATCTAGATTTCCAAGGTAATATAAATTACCGCTAATATAATAATGTGTACTGCCCTCTTGAAAGGTGGTAATGTAGATTATTACCAATGTGGCAATTCTTTTCTCATTATTATTATTGTTGTTGTTGTTGTTAATTGTTAAAAATAAATATTATTATTAATATTATTATTGTTAATATTATCATGATTAATTATATTAATAATTAATTATTATTATTAAATAATATTAATTATTTTTAATAATAATAATTATTAATAAAATTAACTATTATAGTAATAATAATAATAATAATAATAATAATAATAATAATAATAGTAATTAACTATTTTATTATTATTATTATATTAATTTAATACATATATCACCCAATAATATTTTTTATATACCAAATAGAATAATATAAATTACCACTTAGATTACATGTATATACCAAACACTTCATTTAACTTTACTATCAATTTAAAAAATAGCAATATTTCTAAGTAATAATCTACATTACTAGCAATTTTAATAAATAATCTACCAAAATGTAATTTCCCAATACTTGTGTTCATCTTCCCCTTGGGCCATCTCCCCTAGCTCCCTTCTAATTATCATTAATCGGTCATTACTAGAGCATTATGTTGGACGGTATCAAAGTTGAACGAGAGGAAGAGTAATGATTGAGCTTCTCTACTATAACTTATATTGATAAACAAACAATGGTACAGAGAAAGTCAGTTCCTAAAAGGTGTAAGGCACGTGTGCATACAGCATCGCAAAACATTCGCCACATCCTTCCTTATACCAAAAAGGCCACATTATGAGTAACTTGAGTGCTCCACCAGAACCCTGTGAGCCGTAGCTGAACTGGATGATCAGCATTCAACTAAGTCTACCTTAACCCCCTTCTCACAATCAAAGAAGAATAAAAAAAAAGGCTCCACCATAGAAAATAAAATTGAGCACATGCCACTCTTTTAACTAATAATAATACATTCTTTCTCAATGATATATTGGTTAAGAGAAATGTTTGATAAACCCATTTTATATGGGACATCGTGCTGAATCACATCTCATCCACCATTGGGTGAGGTGTGGACAGTACTTAAACTGAGCCTACACCCATCCAATGGTAGATAGGATGTGAGTCGACATGATGTTTCATGCAGAATGAGTTCACCTATCATAAGTCATTGGTTAATCATTATCCATTCTGATCAACTGTGTTCACAATCTAATTCAATGATCAAGTAACTTGCCATTGACAAACGTATTATGTGAGGTGTGCAGCCACAACTTTCATTCATATACTCGCTTCCTCTTCAAAAGTGTAGGACATATGGAAACAAAACCAATGAGGAAAAGCACTGATAATGTCTTGAAATCATATAGATCCCTCACTGACTTTAGATCCCCAAGAGCAAGACCAGCCTAGTTAAACAACAATGGAGAAGTTAGAAGTACATTAACGGAAATGCAGAGCAGCTACCACAAAAGTTTGGAGAAACCAGTATAGAACATATTTAGCCTCTTCATCAGTTAGTTTGGAATTAAAAGAAACGAAAATCCAAGGTCATTAAAATCAGAATATGACATAGTACAGAAAAATGACAAAAGCATACTAAAATATGATTATTATCAGTCTAACTCATATGATCAGAGAAACAACATATACGTGTAACGAAACTTTTATTTATTAGTAGAAAAAAAGTGAGTTACTGGATATCCAAATGGAACCATTCTTATTAATCCAGCCAGATAACTTAAAACAAAGGGACAAAATGAAACACATTCTGAGCATATGAGGAAAAAAGGGCTTGGATGCAGTTCTCCGATAGTAGTTTACTGATAAGAAACTGTGCAATATGTACTTAAGAAATCCTCAACAAATTTGGTACTGGTCTTTCATGATCACGAGAACAATGCCTTCTCTAACATATATAACCATAGTAGTCAATCGTGGATAGTGGCGTGTAGCGGCCGACCCCAAAAATGCTATAGTGGGATAGCGGATAGCATTCCGGCCGCTATTTGATAAAAAATATATAATTATTATACAACTTATATAACACATATAAGTGTTCAAAAATAAAAAATCATCTACAATTAAACTCATTTATATCAATGATGAAAAATTATTATCCATTCCATTGTCTAAAAACATGCAATCACCATTAATTCAATGCATAAACATCAAGTCCTAAGGGCAGCAAAACAAAAAAACACAGCACTATCAAATAGCATGAGGGCAGCAAAATATAAAAGAGTAAAAGGCAACACCAAATCTAATGCATAAACAACAAATTGGTAAAACATTTGAAGCTTATTGTGATTGAGATGATGATGCTGCCATGGTTAAAATTTTAAATTAAATAAATAAATAAATTTTATAATTATATAAGCAATCATAGTTCATAATGGTGAATAAAAAAATACCCAAACAAATGGAAGAGACATTGAATAGATGATGGCAGCGGGCCGTTGGGAAAAAAAAAAAAGGAGTAAAAATCAGAAAAAGAAAAGGGCCAAAAAAAAAAAAAACCAAAGAGGATAAAAATAAACTATAAAGATGACAGAGGAGAGATGAAGAAAGGAAATAGAGAAGAGAGGAAGGAGTATGGCCGCCGAGTCCAAGTCGCCGGAACTAGTCGCCGCCACCAGAGGCTTGCCACCGGACAGTGGTCGCCGAAAGTTGGAGCAGCGAGAGCAAGAAGAAAGGATGGGTTGGAGATCTCGAACGGGAGGAAGTAGGATGAAGAACAGTAGAATATTGAGGGCAACATAGGGTTCTTCACGGCTGCAACGAAAAGCGGCCACGAAACCGCGATTTGAGCCGGCGCGATTTGCGGTCGCGATAGCCGCACCTGCAAAATGCGACGGACTGCCATCCTTGTCGCGGCCACCCTCCGCAACACGACGCGACGCGACGGCGTGATAGCGCCGCTATAGCGCACGATTGACTACTATGTATATAACATAATTGAAAAGTTTCCTTTTGAAAAGGGAAAAAAAAAAAAAAAAATCCAATTTGAACCTATCAACTTCAGAAAGCTCCTGAGCAGTAAAAGAAAGCTGCTAAATTGTTATCTGCAAAGCTTATGAAATAGAGCAACTTAATTCCTAAGTCATTTGAGGATCAAGATCATCCAATAAATGTTGCAAGAAACTTTCACAAAGACCCTTTGTCCGTATTTCTTCTTTGTCCCTCTTTAAGTACGATGATACTCATCTTATACATCGAAAGTTGAAAGTTCCAAATTTAGAACCCAAAAGGGCAACTAGAAGACAACTAAAATGAGCTGAAGACCCAAAGTACATATCGCATAAATGTAATTAGGATTACCAAAATATCAAGTTCAGCAGAAACGGGAAAGAATAACCACAAGATGGGCACAAAAGCTTACCCTGACAGTAATATAAGATGCTGGAATAAGACCGATCAATGTTGCCGAAAAGAATATATGAAATGGTACATCAACAATGGGAGACGCCAAATTGATGAAAATATTTGGCAAAGTTGGTGTTATCCTCAGGAAAAGCATGTAATTCAGCAGCTTATCCCTACGCTTTGCTATCTGATTTAACCAAAACAAAACCAAGTTAACACAGTGGACACCATAAAATTTCTATCTATACAATTAAAAATACACACCTCAGCTTGGAAGAACCTTAACTTTTCAGGCCACAACCAAGAAACCAAAGGGCGTCCAATTAACTTAGACAAAAAGAAGCAAGAGGAAGCTCCAGCAGTGGCATTGAAAACAACCAAGAGGATCCCTCGAACGACCCCAAAGAGAGCCCCAGCCAAGAGGGACATGAAGATGGTTCCCGGAATCATGAAAGTCTGCATGAAGATGTAAGTTGAGCAGTAACCAAGAATGAACGGTGCAGGGTGGTCCTTCGCATATGCTGAAAGATTCTCTCTGCACAAAAACCCACCAAAAAAAAAAACACACACACACAGAGAGTAAACTATACGCAGTTACAAACAGATTCAATCCACCACCCACCACATTCCAACTCAAATCACTCCAACAACACAAAACATTACATTCCACTAAATAATAATAAAAATAACAACAATAATAATAATTTTGTGTAGACTACCAGTACCGCAGTCTAACTAATCCGTCTCGAATCGGATGAAATTGCTATAAATTTATATAAGGAAAACTCTCTCGGCGCTAATTTTTTTATTTTTAATAATATTTAGGAAAAAAAAAGAAAGATCAAAGAATGAAGCTTTTACTTAAGGAGGCGAAGATCGGAGAGGGTGCGGGGGAGCTTGATGCGGCCGTACTCGGAGGCGGGCATGGTGAGGTAGATGCAGAAAAGGCCGGCGGCGAAGACGAAGAAGACGCCGACGGCGGCGCCGAATTCCCAGCTGTTGAGAGGGAGCCTCTCAAATTTCGGCTTCTTGGCGGCGGGGGAGTCGTCCTCCAACACGGCGCCGTCGCCACCGTTCTCGACGTCCCTCAGGAGCAGCCTCCCGGCCTCGGCCGCCGTCACGCTCCGCGGCGCCGGCATCGTCGGCACAGGTGGATCGGATCACGGCGATGGCATTCGGAGTATTGAATGTGTGAGTGAGGTCTTTTGGATTCGGTTGATTTTTGATTTGGGTGAAAAAGGGAACCCTAGGATTTTGGGGTTGGAAGAGAGAGAGAGAGAGTAGTGGAAATGGGAATGGTGGGACAGATCCTTCAGCGAAATTGAGCTGCAATGCGTGTCGTGAGGAAGGAGCTCTGGTCCTGCGGACACACCAAAATGGAGAAGAAAGTGATTTTTAAATTTTTGTTGTTTTGTTATTACGGCATTTTGTTCTGTATATTAACGTATATGGAGTATGGATTAAAGGAAATGGTTTTTCTTAATTATGATTTTCTTAAAATTAAACAAAAAATAAATTACGTATAAAAGGTTAAAAAATATTAGATAATTTTTTTTTGAAAAATTATAACTGTAGAAATAGTTTTAATGTTTTTTACAAGTAAAAAAGAATTATTTTTAAAAAATCAAAAAATTATATGATAAAAATATTTTTTAATCCATTACTTGGTGACACTAGTGAGGTCATTGGTTTTTTTCCCCCTGGGCGTGAGACTACTGATGTTTTTTGGTTTTTCGCACAAATGACACTGGTGAAGTTTTTGGTCGGTGACATTAGTTAAGTTTGTACAAACAAAAAAGGACACTAGCGAGGATTTTACTGAAATTTCAGCCCAGTCAATCTTTTGATCTGGACCATGTTTTTGGACCCACATATGTTTGGTCCGACACATACAAAACTTCATTGTTTTTGACGTGAACACATGAAAAGTTTTTTGCTTAGTTCATTCCATAAAAAAAATAATAGTAAGTATCTTTTAAAATTCTAATTTTTTATATTTTAATATCAATTTAGTTTTATGCTGATTTAATGGAAGATTTGATTTTTTTAAAAATTTGCTAGGCTAAATTGATGTGAAAAATTTTTTCAAGACCAAATTAATATTGATTTTAAAATATTGAAAATTGATATTAAAAACTTTTTAGAACCAAATTAATGTTAACTTTAAAATATTAGAACTAAAAATGATATTTATAACATACCTACTAATAGATCTTTTGGTGATCTCAGAGAAATTATTATATACTCTCAAAATAATATATTAAATCAACAAAAAAACATAACACTTGGCACATGACTATAAAATTTAAACCATCTATACATTCTCATTCTCATAATATATAAATATTGAGAAATTCTTAGGTAGTATGATTTTGCTTTGTTATGTGCCCGATATACAGTAAGAGTTTCTCCTATTACATGCCATGTATGCTAAATTTGGTTAGTTGATTGGCGAAATTAGGCATGACGAATAGGATTTTAAAAGTTCAGGAGCCAAAGGAAAACGAAGAAAACCTAAGGATAAAAGTGAAACTTGATAATAAGAAAAGGGACACAACACAAAGCTGTAATTCAGCCTACGTTGCTAGTTCACATCAATCAACATTTTCCACATTATCATGATAATCCATCGAACATGTAAGAGATTCATAATGAATTAGACAGGAAGAAAAACAGTCTTGTGGCACGTTCAAATGATAATCCATGGCGTTTTTTTCCCCCTTCTTTTGACATGGGCGTTCTCAGAAATTCCTAAACTACTCTTATAATACTAATATAGTACTTTTATACTGTTTATTCGTGTCTTGCATGCACATTTTTTAGGCCACTAATAATTGGACTCTACTTTTACTTTCTATTTAAACGATTCTGATTGTTCGCAGTTCACACATTTCACACCAAATGTGAAGGCAATTATAATCTACCTTATAATAAAAAGTTTTTTGTAATATATATTCGAAAACGTACCACCATGGTCATTGATCTCTGATTGACCACGCTGAAGTCAATAGCAATGACAAAATCTCTCTCTCTCTCTCTCTCTCTCTCTCTCTCTCTCAATGCGTACTAATCAATGGGGGTGGCCCAAAGGATGTGGTCCTCGACCTCAAGGTTAGAGAATTAATGGAGAGGTACTAACTAAGCCAATAGGACAATGTCTTATATAAACTTCAACAAAACGGAAACCTTCCTGCCTAAAAGCCAAGCAGTAATAATGGTTACTAAAACATATATATAAGAATTGGCTCTTGTGGATTTTACAAATAAAAAACTCAGAACTAATTAATGTAGTGGTTCTGTCTTTCTCTCACTTCTAGTAAACAAGAAGTGGGGAAAAAAACAAGTTAGTCTCAAAATTCTCTCCTCTCTTATACATTATTATTTGTACTTAAATTCACAACACATTTAGTGCTAGCAAAACGGGCTAATCTGTCCTACCACGCTGGGCCAAATTTGGAAAACAGATTAATATTTTAACCCATCCCATTTAAGAGTGGATTGACGAGTTGGCCCACAAAATATACATACATACATACATATATATATATTAATATTTTTAATGAGTTAAATTATCTTATAAAATTTTAAAATTTAGAAAAAATATATTGAATGAAAAATTCATTCAAATAAAATAATTAAATTAATAATTTATATCCAAATTTAATTTAAATATAAATATAATAAACTAATTAAGATGTATAAATAAAAAGTTTCCAAATAATAATTAACCATAAATCATAATATAAAGTTTATAATATAAATTTTACAAATTAATAAAGTATAATGCCAACATAGTTTATAACAAAAACCTAAAAAATTAAAAAAAAAACTCTTGTAACTTAAAAAAAAGAAAAAAGAAAAAAGAAAAAAAGACACCTCTAACTTGCGAGCCCAATATGCCCCACCCTGCCAAAGCTCACAGGTTAAATAGGATAAGTTAGGCAAGCTAAATATGTCATCCCAACTTGCTCTGTTGGTAGATTAATCTAGCGAATTGAACCTATTTTACCAAATCTAAACTAATATTCCTTAATTATTGATTGAAAAAAATAGTATTATTTATACTCAAATTTAAAGCTTATTTTAAGGGAATATACTAAGGTTATCTCTTAACCACTGGTTGAGAGGGGATTCCAATTTTTTTTCCAAACAATGATTAAAAAACACCTTAGTATATCCTTTAAAATGAATTTTAAAATTGATTACATATTAAATAACATTTGATATAGGTATTAGGCATGTCTTGACGAAAATTGCGCACACAAAATAGAGAAGATTAAGTTAAATAACTGGAAATGTTATTTATACACTAACACCATATACAATATTATTTTCATATAAACACACATTATATTTATCTTATTCATGTATTTTATATTAATTATAACATCCATACGATTTGTACAGAAAAAGCATTTCCCAATCAGCTTAAAGGAAAGAAAGGCCACAATATGCATGCAATAAAGGGGATGTACATTTATAAGTGACATAGCCAAGGACAGTGAAAGTTAAACTTAGTATCCAAAAAACCAAAGTTAAAAGAGACAGCATTCTCTTTCGAACTCTAAACAAAGAGGAGATTCACTCTTCAAAGGAATCTCCATTATCACGAAAAAAATATATAATAACATTATCTTCTAACCCATCTTTAAGCTTCCATTCAATCTCCAACAACTTCTAAATTAGCGTGTGGCAAGACGAACGGAAAACTATATGATATAATGAATATCCACCATCTTACTTAAGACTTTATTTGTTGGCTATGGATATGTTGACACACGTTATGAATCAGGAAAGCATCCTAAGACATGACTAGTTTGATTTTGAGCTTGTAGCTCATGGCTATGGGGTATCATCAAGGGCATGTTTGGATTTGAAAAGTAATTAGCCGTATCTGTCAATTGTGAGGCAAACAAGTTGTCCAAGCTTTTCCAATCGATTCCTTGTCCACTGTTGTTGCTCCTTATCTCATCACTGCAATATTCTTCATTTGTTAGGCCATTATGCTGCTGTTGTTGGCTACATTCTTTTATTGCCAAACTTGCTGATAGAGAAGCAGTGGGGCTATCTAGCTGTGGAAGCTCAATGAGTTGTTTGTCCATAAGAGCAGTGTGGTTGGAATTGGATAGAAACTGTTGCTCCGAGCCAAAGGGGTGACTAAAACTTGTACCTTCAGCAGGGTGCAGCACATGAGTTTCAGTTAAAATATCTGTGATTGATAAGGGCCTTGCATAGCTTTGGTCTCTGAAATAGTGTGGTTGATTGATACACCATGGATCAAAACCTTGTCTGTGACTTGGGCAAGGCTTTCGAAACGCTCGGCACACAACCCATCCTTCTTCCTGCAGTATAGTTAGCTACCAAGTTCAGCTTTTCTCATCATGAGATGTGTTTATGTTCTTGTGTATTGGTGCATGAGCATAATATAAAGAAGGACAAGCGTGTTTGATTTTGCATTTGCCTCTTGGGCTTTATGAAAGGCAAAGTAACTTTTAAAAGAAAGGGGATATCTTTTCATTACATGGTTGACATTAGTTGTATTAAGGATTTCTATAGCTAGCGTGGACTTCCAAAATATTGCCTTATGCTTGAAAATATATTAGTAAGGGTGTGACACATATTGGTGTGTAGAAAAACATAAGAGAGTAGAGAAGAAGAGGGAGAATTTCAATCATTTTTTAAATGTAGGAACAAAATTTAGTAGCGGTAGAGTAGAAGAGTACTTCACGAATATTATTGAAAACCATCTTTTTGTTTACTTAATATCATAGGAATCAAGCTAAATTCACAAACCAACTCTTGTTGTATTAGCTGCCAAGTTCAGTTTTTCTCTTTCGAAAAATTCTTCTATGCTAATGCACCACATACACATTTCATATTGAGCGTAAAAGCATAATGATGTGCACTCACTTGTCTCTTGAATTTTCCAAAAAAACAAAGAAAACTCTCAAAGAAAATTAATAATAAGCATGTTTTTACTTCGATAGGGTTTAAAATTGAAATCTAGAAGTACGTATATAGAATTTCGCCAAAAATATGAAGCAGTTTTATAGATAATTTAATAATCACTTGGTTCCAATTATTACTTTGAAAGAATAAAAAGCATACGTCGATGAGAAAGAGAAAAGAGAAGTGGGAATATTATATAATATGGAAAAGAGAGTGTGTATGTTTGAAAATGAAGAAAGTGTGTGCAACAGGAAGAAAGTGAATGAGGATAGTTTTGACGATCCTATTTATCAAAAGAACATGTTTGCCTTCTCTTTTTATTTGACTTTTGAAACAACTAGGTGAAAAGTTTACTAGCTTTTTCATATTCACTATCATTAGAGTAAATGGATTATTGGAAACTACTAAGCCTTTCAATCAATTTTGTTAGTAGTAGCAGACAACTCAATTGACAATGGCAATCACCAATTCAAGAGAGAAAATGGACTTGCCTGTGGGGGGCCATGTTCTAAGGTTTGATATCTATATTCATGCATTATCCAGTCAGTTTTCCTTCCATTTGGGGCACGGCCCTTGTAGAACACAAGGGTCTTCCTCATCCCAATTACTCTATTTTTGGACATCACAGCCTTGTCCCTTCCTGTTGCTTTCCAGAATCCAGCAGCAGTGGCTCTATTAGTTCTTGTTCCTGTAGGATACTTCTTATCTTTATGGCTAAAAAAGTACCACTCATTTTGTTCCTCGTATCCCAGCTTGCATCTATCTGCATTTTCAAGCACATAAATTTGTTATCATAATGGCACCTTTGCCCTATAGGATCATAGATATGAGTATAATCAACTAAGTTTATCAAATTTCAAAAGTCAACTTCTGTTTTTGATTTACTTTTCTCCTTTTCTCCCGATTTTTTTTTCTAAATGGAGGATTATGACCCCTTGAGAGAGCATTAGTTGAAGTCATAAGTACCTCTCTCTCTCTCTCTCTCTCTCTCTCTCTCTATATATATATATATATATATATATGTATATCAAGATTGCACATTGTGATTACTATACCTTGTATGTCCCATGGTTCCATTTTGTAGAGATCGATCTCAACTATAACATCTAGATCGATTTTTAGTGAGTTTATCTTCCTCTTTAAGTAATACCCCACAAGTTCTTCTTCTGTTGGATGAAATCTAAATCCTGGAGGCACACATGATTCCATATCCATTGATGGTCTCTCCTGAAAGAAGCAAAGAAAAAGGGGTCATTATATATGTAGGATCAATTTGACAACTTATGTAGTGTCGGTTTTAATTTCAACATCCATAAACTATGACTTTGTTTCACCTTTTTGTTGATCTAGGGAAAAATTATAGAACACATTTATCAGGCTCCGATTCTTTCGGCTAAGACCTAAAGACAGCATTGGAAGAGATAAGGGAACAAAATTGAATGGCCTAAGGACGCCCAAGTTCCACCCTTGCCTTGATTTTTATCAAATTATCATGATAGTTTACTACCTTATAGCTCTAAAAGTGTCTAGGGCTGATATATATAGTAGCAATGATGATGATGATATGATGATGATGTAACTTTGTTATTGGACCCAAACCAATTGTGCAGCATGTGCAATGACAAAATTGGCAGACCATGTGTGGAACCCACCATTAATAAAACAAATTTAACTAACAAGATAGGCCTATTATTAGCCCTAAGAAGCACTTTTTTATTATGCCTTTAGTTGCATGACATGAACTGCTTGGGAAAAGTATATTGAACACACAAGTTGGCCGAAAAGCTTGACTTTGCTGTCACAAGCATGTCACATTTCTTTGAGTGCATTGCACTCCCAACTCCTGCTGGTGGTGGAGAAGGACCTGCCTTGTTGAAAATATCGTTGATTACCGTTCAAGATCACCAGGCAAAGCATAGCATAGCATAGCATGCTAGACAAAGTTCCGTTCATCACCATTAATTTCAGAATTTTCCAAGGACGCAATCAGTACAAAGGATTCTTTACAAACCTAGACCGCCAACCCTAATACTAATATATAGCTTTGAAAACTTATTTATTTAATGGGGGAAATTATTTCTTTCAAGGCTAGAAAATTTTCAAATCAATTACATCAATCTCTTTTTCCACTCTCAAGATCATGATCTCAGTTGACAAAAATCAAAACATATGAGACTTGGATTGAAACCCTTTAAATTCATTTTTATTGAGAAAACTAACAAATATAAATATTGAAAAGCTAGCTATTGGTCTATAACATTTTCGGGCTCATAGATATAGATCGATCAGGATAACGCATTAGAATCTGGAGTTCCCTTGAGAAAACCCACAAAAAGATTTATTATATCAAATGGTCTCAACTCAAGGTGGTGTTAAACTTCTCTTGACAAGCTAAAGCTATATATCTAGAAAAGGAAAAGAAATAATCGTTAGAATATGGGCACTAAACACATATGAATACTCACAGAAATTTGTGTTAGTGTCATCTTCTTCTCGAGCTTGCTATGTCCAGGCAATGAAAGAGAATTAGAGGTATAGAAAAAGAGAGAAAGAAAGAGATGTGTGCTGGAGTAATTAGCTGAAGGTGAATGTTTGTTAAAAGAGAGGAGAGAAGAGCTATATATGTATTTGCAAAAGCATGTATCTAGAGAGAGCAGAGAATGTTGTAGAGAAAAGAAGCAGGAGAATAATATATATATACACAAGCATGTTGTAGATGAAGTTATTGATTGCGCGTGGGGTGGCAGATAGATGGAAAGGTCTTTGTTTGGACGGCGTGACACCGAGTTTTCACGCCACCCCCCCTTCCACCGCTATATTGTACCCTAAGCCTTTTCCACCACTTTAAACAAACAACAAACACTACCGTTATAGTGTGTTGTGTTTTTGTTTAACTAAATATATAATATTATTATAAGATATCATATAGTTTTTAATTTACCTGCATGAATTTACATTATATACTTGGCTAATAAATCAACTAGAGGATCACACACTGGACAATATTAAGCTACATGCATGTCACATTCTCCTCCTGCTCCTCCCCCACAATTGAGGTTTCACAATTGTCTGTTTGGTGCGCCGTCCCTCGACATTTGGCACCATTGCTCTTTTAACATGTGGAAGCTATGTCAGACTCCCGAGCTGTCCACATCAAAGTGTGTTAATCATTTGTATCCTGGCCTTTAGTGTTCTCATGTGCAGACCACAAGAGCTCCACCATGTAGTTATCCCCTTGTTTCAGCGGTTATGGCTTGACTGAATGAGCATTCTGCACACATGCCACAAGAGCTCCAACATAATTAATCTTCTGTAATTAATTACTGTCGGACCACTGTATAGTGTGTCAAATCCATAAAGAAAAAAAAAAGAGTTATATTATTTCAATACAATGATTTAGACATTTCAATTAACATTCATTGATCACAATTTAAATAAATATGAAGTTTAGTTATATAATTATTGAATTGACATATTGTTCTCAGTAACAAACCTGCCGTGTATGATTGTAGTTAAAATAAGTATGAATTTTAATTATATAAATATTGAATAGATATATTGACTTTATAAAAAATATACATTAAATCATTCATTATCAATTAATATCACATTGAACACTTACATAATTAAAATATATACTTTTTTGTAAACCGAACACCATATATGTCAATATGTATGTCTAAATGTTATATATAATCAACATTTCCCTTGAAAAAAAATGTCTATACATGAATGTAACTTTAGTGTTTTAGTGTTAGCAGCGTTAGTATCAGTAATTATCCCATATATCAACGTAATAAATTATAGGAAAAATTGTATTTTATCCACTTAAAATATAAATCATATGCACTTTAGCCCTTAAATTTTAAAAACATACAAATTGACCCCTTAAACTTTTTCGAAAGTACAAATTGACCATTCTGTTAATTTTTTCATCGATTATTAACAAAAATATCACACATTCAACAAAATTTAGGGTATTGAGTTATATATTTAAAAAAATTCAGGAGATCAATTTATACATGACCCAAAATTCAAGAGGTATAATATATTTGTTTTGGGTAAAATGCATATTCATAAAAATTCAGGGAGTTAATTTGCATATTTTTAAATTTTAGGAACTAAAATGCATATGATCTATATTTCAAAACGGTAAAGTGCAATTTTTCCTAAATTATATGTCGAGTTTTTGTTTAATTTCTTCCTGTGAATTTTCACTCTGTACACTACCACATATATGTGAAACAAATTTGGCAGTTCAAGTTACAAGACCTTCAGTTTCTCTTAAAAGTTCCAGCTACATATGGCTTAATTATTGTGAAAGAATACATTTTTGTATATTATCGCTTTGTAAAGTAATACTAAATAATACAGGTTTCTTTGAGAGTAATGCACTCTTTTCGTTAAAAAATAATGAACATATATGCGTGGTTCGAAAAGGTCATTTTGGGATTGTATTGTATATGTGGGTTTATAAATATATAGATAAAGGATTAATTTAACTAGTTTTAATGTACACATCAAGCTTGGATAAGTTGGGTTACCAACTACTATTGTACTTTTCAAGGGTTTATTGTCTTATTCAGAGTGGACCCATTAATTTAAAAAATAAATGAGCTCCAAATCTAGTACATAAACCCCATTTATTATATGACGGAGTAGTGATCATTGATCAAAAGCCGAAAGCTTGTACAGAAAGCTTACTATTATACCATATTATACTTGAGAGTGCGCTTTACATCACCTATAGTAAATACAAAAATACAACCTTCTGGGGACTGTTCCGACCAAAAAAAAACCTTCTACGGACTGTTGGCAGAACAGCAGTATACAACCAGCAACTTATCACCTACAAATTAAGTAATGGTTTAATGCTGACACTGACGTCATTTTGTCCCAACACTTGCTTACATATACTTAATTTTTTTATCACCCACACTGTTTATTAAAAATATACGCTGAAGCTTTCATTGTTTTTTAATGTTTATTTAAAATAAAAATTGAGATAGTGCGCCAAAGGTTTGCTGTGTCTAGGTAGCTACCCTAACTAGTTTTTAAGCTAGGGAATATGGAGTTCATCAAATTGAGTGAATTTAAACCTAGTAATTGCTTCTTTTAGATTTCTTCCTAGCAAATCTAAAATTAGGGAACCTAAAGGCTATGCCAAAATCATTTAGATAGCTTGTGGGTGTGTATTTGTTTCTAAGTAGTCCACATCTCGGAGCTAATTCCAAAAAAAAAAAAAATGTTGCATAGTTAAAAAAATATTAATCTGAATTTTAATAAAATTCAATTAAATATATTGAAGGGTTTGTAATTGTTTGATGAATAAAGAAATACAATCATTCACTCATCCAAAAATCATTGAACATTATGCAAGTTCACTATAAAAAAAGCAAGCATATGAATTTAATGTGTTTCAATTAGATTAGGATCTTCTATGTTTTTTTTTCGGAAGATACTCTTTAGTAACAAAAATAACTCATACCAAATTTATAGGAATAACATGAGATTTTTTTTAATCATTTTCTTACATCTTGATTCTATTATTTACCTACTGAAAATGTAATAAATATATGAACACGTCATTTCGTCATTGTCTCGTACATATTCTTTTGTGCTATATAAACATTGAGTTTAATTGGTATGCACTGACAGTGTAAAATAATTTTACACTGTCAATCAATAGAAATAGAGGAAAGTGAGAATTCATGGTAAGTCCCTCATTATAATGGGTAGTTATTTGGATGAGTTGGTATTTTCCACCATTTCTATTGGTTGACAGTGTAAAACTATTTTACACTGTTAGTGTATTTAAATTAAATTCATAAACATTACTCTTTTTTTTGTCGCATGATCATATTATATAAAGAGAGAGAACTCAAATACTTTAAATAAGTAAACCGCTTTTTAAAACTTGTGAACCCTATTTAGAATGTTTGTACTTGTCTCTCTTAAGTCTTAACATTGCATACTCATGTTAAAAAGAAACATACGAAAACCAATTTCCACTACTTATTTTCTATTCAAAATATAACTTGTAATCAAAATCTTATTAAGTGCGTTTTCAAAGAATTTTTTTCCTAAAAATTAAATCCAAACTTGCACTTATTCCACCAAATGAATGCTTGAATAATTTATTTTTTTTTATCGTTTACATGATTTTAGTTAATTAAGTAATTTCTTTTACGAGGTGATCCATTATACTTCTTTTTTAAAAAAAATGAAAATGAAAGGTTGCAAATTATTCTATACAGTAAGAGGTTAATTATTATCATAATTAACCACAATGAAATAACAATCATTAGTTAAGCAGAATTCGAGTTTTCTCTTATTGATGAGGGGACCAGACTAAACTCATAGTAGTATATAAATATTAAAGTCTTTAATCAACTTTCGTGAAAAACAGCAACTTAAAAATTATTTTTTGAATATTATATAAATATATCGTTGATGGAATGTGTGTGTTCATACCAATAGAAATAGGATTTTAATTACAGGAGCCACCGAAATACATAAAGTGTTGTTCTTCTAATTTGATAGATCGATTTTTTCACGTCTCAATAATAGTTCTATAGTACTTTTTTAATTTTGACCTAGTCTCAGAAAATGATATTAGACCAAATTATTGTGTCTAAACTCTTAATGTAATTAATTAATTTCGCGTTTTTGCTTTGACTAGGACTATGATAGACCCGCCGCTTGGTTGTTATTCAAATATAGGTTTCCCATATAATGAAAATTAATGCAGGTTCATTCACTGTTATTGCTAGCTTTTCAGCGGAGGGAGAGAGAAGGAAGTAGCAGGAATACAAAAACAATCAAAAAGAAAATGTTACATTATGAAATTCTTCTTAAAATGTTCACATATAAACCTTATTTCATTGTCTCGATCCTTGGATATAACGAAGCAAGCTTAGGTTTTAGTTTTGTTCGAAAGTAATTTTCTGAACTATATTATATGCACCACTTAACAAAATGCACTAAGGAAACATGTTAAATAAGTATGTGGAAAGCATTCTTTGCTTCTAAATCTATGTCATTTTTTTTTTTTTTTATCATGTGGTGTGGAACAGGTTGCTTGTGTATGAGCCCTGAAGTTTTGTGAATTGGTTTATTAGCTTACAAACAACTGCAAAGACAGAAACTAAAGCTTTAAAGCTTGGAATCAGTATATTACGGCTTCGTTTCATTCTAAAATCAAGTTGGCCTATTTTGTTTTATCTTTCGTTAATTTCCATGATTTATTTTAGGAAGAGGAATCACGGAGAACAAATTAAAAATATGCAAGTTCATGATTGTTTTAGGTCCCACTCGTGCACTTTAAGGACCCACTTGGGGGTTCAAAAGTTCCTATTTCCGACCCCACCTTCCAACCAATGATCAAAGATGAAGGAGAAAGAACACTGACAAAAGAAAGGCTTGGTTAGGAGAGGGGCCTTGGGATGGAGCCATGAGGGCTTTGTTCCCATTGTTATTCTTCATGAGGTTTTGATAGTTTATCATATTTGTTTTTTCTACTTTAATTATTGATATGATCAGGATTTTTTCAATTCAAAGCCAGAAAATTTATTCTTTTTCACTAAATCATAAAAGTTGTTTAGAGTATTATCAATATTTATAAACTAGTTTTTTGCCAACGAAGTTGACGCATTTAATCGGTCTTCCACTCATATACATTGTCATGATTTAATTTCAATTTTTAATTTTTTTTTTGGTTAGTAGATGACTTATACATATCTCTGCCAGCACTCAATAAGCCTAAAAAATATGTTCTAACTCTGAATTAAGGCGAACCTTCCCCTCAACCTAAATTTTAATATATAAAAAAATACATTAGTTTCTATAATTATATATCTAAGAAGGTTAAAAATTTAAGTCACCAACTTATATATTATATTCTATGTTATGTATTGCTTAAGATTATTGTGTCATTCCTTTTTGTCATATATTACATTCAAGAATAGATCCTCTCAATTTAATTTTTCAATTGATATAATCAAGTATGATCTCTTATCATTAATTTAAAATATGAGATTCAGACAAAACATATGACATAAAAGAGAATGAATAGTGAAAGATCATACTTAACTTTATCAAGTAAAAAAATTAAATTTTGGAAATCCATTTCCATGATATACTATACCAAATATAAATAGACTTAGAGTAATAAGAACCTAAACAAATAAGCTACTTAGTGAGCCTAAAGCAACAATAACATTTGACGACTACTTTCGATAGTGAAGTCAAGGAGTATATATAACACAGCGATATAGCTAGTAAATACAGTCATGCAGAGCTAGGGTAATATTGCTCTAATGATGCGGTGTTACATGTTGATGAGATTGTTCGTTGACATTGCCACACACCCCTTCAGACCAAGTCTGTTTCTGTGTTACTCATTGGTATTTTCATAGTCTACCGAACCATCACTAGAAAAAGGCATTCATTTGCTAAACATGACGTAAACAACATGTTAATCTGCAATAGAAATAGAGAAAAGGGATTTGTACCACTTTCTCGACACTCTCAACACCCACACACATAAAGATATGGGTTCTACACCTGTTTTTTTCTCTTTTTCCTTCTCTCTTCTCAGATCTCACTTTTTGCTCTCACAGTATGTCATCCACATCCTTTTGAGAGGATCCAAATAACGGACCTCATAGAAATAAAGTTAAAGATATGTGAATTGTGTAAGGAAGTCTTAATTATCAAACAGAATGAAAGTTATGGCCATAGAAACTTCATCAGTCCCATAATTGTCAAGTCAGTATCTACAAATGTGATCGTCTTTAGCTTTTAAGATTAACATATGCAAATCTTCTTGGATAGTCGGTGCACAGCACTGTGAATTTTCAACGGAAGAAACAAAAGGTGAAGCTGGTACTGTTCATGAAACTTTATGACCTTATCAATTTTCTACTCTAGTTAACCATGAAAGTGAAACACTCTAACTACCGAGTCTATGCTTAGTTAATTTCCCATTTTAATTCCATCATGAGAAAGAAAAATAAAGCTATTCGAAGATGGAAAAATCATGGGTCCCATCTCAAATTCTTATAGATCAAAGAAAATCATGAGCCCAATCTGATAAAATCATCACAATCTGATATGATCTACCGACTTCACCTTTTCAATGATATTTTAATGCTGTAATTATTGGCTTAAGATATATTTTCCATCTCTTATTGGCTAAAGTTCACTATCAGTCTTCGGTTTTTGTTTTGGTACATGTATCAATCTTTGATTAAGAAATGCTAAATGAGTTTGAAATTCTATTTTGGTCTTTTAATTATTTCAGATAGGGCTAGATTGAGTCAATTAGAACTTAGCAGCAACAAAACAAAAAGAGTAATTATATGTAGCAATTAATAATTTGGAGGTACAAAACAAATCTCATTATTATTATGGGCGCGTGTGGTAGAGCTTAACATCTGCGGATCTTATGCTAGATACTGCTGGTATAGCTATTCAACTCAAACTGTATGAAAGTGACCCTAGCCTTCCACACCAACACCATATGAAAGTACCTGTGCTACAGCAATTGCTTCAAGCACAGACTGTAGAATTGAGGTGGGACAGTCATTACTGTATATGTAAACATTTCAACTTTCAGGTGAAGCTTGTTATTGAAACCTTGCTCAAATACTATTATGAAGGCACTGCATGTGCAGGACTATAATGTTTTTTCAGCCAATACATGACCTTAAAAATATATGTATTTCTCTGTGTGTGGGGTGAAAATTCACACAATGTTATGCATTATGCAGTTTCTCACTATCACTTAAAGTATTATATAATGACTTACCATTTGATCATATGTTTTAGAAATTATTCTCTCTTTTTTATGATTATAGTCTCGTATAGGGCTATTTTGCAAAAAGCAAGATTAACAAAATGGCCTAAAGGTGTCCACCAGGACCACTAGTTGATATTTTCGTTTAATAGGTATTGCTATAATTAAGAGTTGGGAGAAAGAAAAAAGGGAAAAAAAAAAAAAAAGAATCTAGGTTTCAGTGCAATCACCAAGACTTGTGTGTGTGAACAAGATGCAAAATTCATTGGCTGAAAGAGGAAAGGCTTATTAATTATTATTTTAGCATGCAACTTAAGGGAGAAAGGATAATCATTGTGACATATATCCTGTTCCCTGATTTTATTCAATTCTCTGTATGTAACAACAAAAAAGGGTCTTACATTTTTCTCTTTTGTTATTTCTTTCTTTTCTTGTCCTTTTTCTCTACTTTTCTTAGACATAAGGGTTCTCTCAATAAATTAAATTCAATCATATTGTAGCCAAAAACACTTAGCTGCTATTCACACTACTTTGAAGGGCATCCTAAGGGCTCTCGCTCATTTAGCCAGCCCAAATTAAAATAGCTGAGACAATAATAGCTTTTATCTCAGTAAGCACAAATTTCTATCCTCATCAGCTCAAAAGGGTGGAAATATTTTAAAACCCATTTATATTCATATTAATTATATACAGTCAACTTCAGATGGTAATTAGCAAATGCAATTTGAGTCAAAATCCTTAAGCAAGTGAGATTGATCACTAATGTGTCACTATCATGGCCGGTAACCAACTTGTGTCAATGGTAATCGGACGGCAGCGGTGTCTGTCCAGTGATATGCTACCAGAGTGGTCTTAATAGGAACTTGCAATATTAACCTCCCTTCAACTCAATTTGACTTTATCCAATGCTGGTTGTTGCTTACTTAGGTCAAAATATCATGGCAATGATGCTTGGTATGATTATACCTCTAATAATATGGGGTTAGCATTAGCACTGGCACAAAATGTCATAGTTTCTGATCATCAAGTGTGCCTACGTTATAGTTTCTTGTCAAGTGTCAACTTTTGTATGATTAAAATATAAACCACTTGTGGGTGACCCTTACAAATAGGAACAACAACATGTTTACAACAAAATTTTCAAGTCAGTAAAAGACAAACACAAACCTAAGCAGCTAATACTTTTTGTCATGTCCTTTTAAACTGAACAAGGGGAACCTTTCTCTTTACCATCTTTTTTCTTTGTTTCAGAATAGTTGTGGGGAATCTAAAACCTTGTAGACAAGAAATTGAATGAAGTCTCTATCATTCAAGCTGAACAAGGGGGAGTGGATAACCAATAGATTGTTAGGAAAGCAGCCGCAGAAAAGAAGCTATTGGAAGGTGAAATGTGGGGGGGGGGGGGGGGGGTAATGGACCCTACTATTACACTGCAAATCCCATCATTTTGATAAGGGGGGTGGTGGGGTTGCTTCATCAAAACAAAGAAATAGTGCAGATCAAGCAAGTATAGGACATTTGGGGCGGTTTGTGGGACTGCAGGAGGTTGGGCTACTCAGTCCCACATACATTAAATGTATTTATAAAGCATACATTTTCAACCTTCCTCATTATATATCCATGTATGGATAACCTATGTGCTTTTTTTTTTTTTTCAACTTTTTTAACAACTAAGCTTCTAGAGAGAGAATTTTAAGCTTAACCCAAGTTTGATAATGACATGCCTTGTTTCACAACCTAAGTTGTCTCCCTTTTTAAATTTCAACTAAGAATATATGTGTCATAGATGGATTGATGATTACTTCTGGCCTCCCGGGGATTATTCCTTTTGTCTGTTATTGTTCCTATAGCTAGATATATTCTCTTATAATAGCTAGGGACAAATATTATTTTCGTTTTGGGGTGTTTTATGGCCACCAAGCAACCTGTATTATGTTCTATGCTACTTCAATTGGTGCCGTGTAAAAAACTAAACGCATAAAAACCACATACATCAATGCCAAAAAAAAAAAAACCACATACGTATATACAACTTCACAGTCTCGTTGCTGAAATTAAAGTGCATGTTTGATTTAGATTACTATAATTAAAAATGGTATTTAGTAAAGAAAAATTCTCTCACACATTTTGTACCTTTTTTTCATGCATGTACTTTTTTTTTGAAAAAAAAAAAGAAACATTCATTCAAATGAACAAAATTTCATGTCAAGTCCATTTTTATTTCAATTTTCAATTTTCAACTTTCAACATAATCTTGCCACTTAGCTTTCCTCATACAAAAAACCCAAAGGATTGAGGTGGTTTCTCCGTTATTTTATTTTATTTTTTAATTTTAAGGGTATCAGTGTCTTGGAGTTTGGTGACTTATTTTTTGTCACATGTAATATTAACTTAAAGGCGTAAATTTTAAAATTAAAAATTACATTAACATTTTAAATATATAGAAGTATGTGATTAAATTATATCTATAAACTAATAAAGGGGACAGATACCCTTTTAAAAATAAAGGTACTGATAGAATTCCCATGGATTAAATATATTGAAAGAAAGCACCAAACACGAGTGATAGCCATCCGCAACACTCCAATTTAAACATCGCACTTGTTCTCTAAGGTACACAGAATAATAACTTTCCCCTTTTATAACATACCCTTCACTCCCCATAAAAGACAAAATTCAATCTGGAAGCCCTTCCTGTACAAGACAAAATCCAATCTTGAATTCACGTAAGCAATGCAACTGAATTTTCTTTTCTTTTTCTTTTTGATATTTCGTTATGTGACCATTTAAACCACTCATAAAATTAATTTCCATTCAAGTTTAACAATATAATAATTTTATCATCTTCCCACAAGAGTTGCTTTTATGAAATTTAAATTCAAATATTTACTTGAAGAGTTAGAGTTGTTGTTATCGTCTTACCGAACTATTTGTACTTCAACTGACAGCTTAAACGCCTCTCCCCTCCCCTTCCCCTCAAATATTTTTGTTCTGGTAAACAAAAATTTAGGGTAAAGTGATAACACTCAATTTCAAAGCAAAAAAAACCTCAACGCTAAAAATACTTATAGAAAAACTTATATTTACCTCACCTTAAGAAGATAAATAAGAGCTCAAACTTATAGCACATTATATGTAAAACCTTATCTTACTACACTTGATCAATCCTTTGGGGTTCCCTTCCCCTCAAATACACTATTTGCTTTCATTGGCTGTAGCATGGAGGACACAGCGAAAATTTTGCCGATCACCATTCGAAGTATTCCTCAAGAAATTTGCCCATTCTGATTTTATAGTAACAAGTCTTAGAGCTTCAGGACGCCCGGGGATGCTGAGCAGGGTTTTAATGTAATTTCAATATTATTAGAGGTTTGCTTCCCAACCTCAGAAAATAGTAGTTCCAGATAACTTACGTTTCAATCAAATTGTTAATGTCAAAAAGTAACGTTATATACTTGCGTACACTAATTTTTTTTTTAAAATACAAAATATTAGAAGTTTGGGAGATGGTAAGCTACTCTATCTTGAGGGAGGGGCATGTCACAAATCTGAATAATGAAATATACTATAAACCTTCACGAGAACTTCCCAACCTACAACAAATTAAAGATCACACTGACAGAAACCCAATCCAAAAGCTTATTTAACGAGTTACATGTTACCTGTTACAGACTGCATAAAACAGCCAATGTGACTTCTCGAGCAACTCATATTGTGTTGATTTGGTCATTAAACTTCGCATCTAAATGCATGAAGGACTACTAATATACAACACCACGTTAGCAGTTTGTGCAGAATATGTGGAAAACAATTTATATTCCAGCATTTATCAAAATGTAAAGGTGGAGCCTCTTCAACTTGGCCATCTGCGCCAGTTATGCACAATTGACCGCAGTGCTGTAGAAGTAACATATATCTTGTAACAAGCAAAACGGGTAAGATTCAATGTTTAATACATTCCCTATAATAATTCAGTGAAAATATAAACTTTTACTACAGAGGCCGTACTCTGGTCACTATCTGTATTATGCTTCGAGCTATAACCACAAGTGTAACAAACATAATGGATACTGCAGATAAACATGCTTGATGGATACACATCTGTATGAAAATTAGAATCAAGCCGTTTATTCAATGAACTTCATCAGAAAATACTTGGCATTCATTGAGTGCAATTACATAATTAGAATTCTTCGTAGCTTTGAAGCACATGACTGTATTCAGCACCTACTGACAGCTGCAAGCATTTTTAGCACAGGGAATCAGTTAGTCTATGTCTATGACGAGTTAATCAAAAATGAAAATCAGAATAACAGATGTCTAAAATGACAGAAACTAACCATCAGAAAATAAATCAATTCTCTAAGAAGTTCATTGAACAGATCTTGTCCAGGCAAAAGGGCTTGACAGATGACATGTTAGCTCTTAATCTGATCATAGGAAGTTCCTCTGAAAGTTTCCAGAAGAAAACTTTGAAGATAAGCCCTGAGACATGCTTTCTGCGTCAAATTTTACACTTTTCCTTCCAGCTGTCAGATCCTTCTCACGGTCCCATGGCTTCCATGGATGTTGACCCACCCAGTCTTCCTTTTCTGGCTGCTGCTTGGACCTTTTCTTGGACTTGCTAGCAACCTCTTCTTGATATTTCTGAACCAAAGTTTTCGATCGTTTTGCTTTATTGTATTTGTCCACCAAATCTGCGTCGGCACTAGCCCTTTTCTTTTCCTCTTCATTTGAGGCAAGTGCAGTAGCCTCATTGTATGCTTCTAAATAACTGCCACATGAACACCACTGTTATAAAGCTCTTTAATATGTTGAGAGATGAGTGGACCATACAGGTTGAAGGGAAATGAAATTGATAAACTGAAGCATTCAAGAATGAAAGAGGATACATACTTCATCTTCGCTTTCTGCGCTCTGTCAGAAGGGGTGTCTGTCCAAACACTAGTATCTCCTCGACCTTCCTTTGTGCCCCGACTAAACTTGGTTGATTGCATAGTCATACCAGGCTGAAATACATAAAAACATGAAATAAGTGGCCACCATATAGCAAAATAACCACAAAGTCTTATTTTGGAATGTCTGTAGATTAACTAAAATGTCTGCTACTCTGTTCTAGAGTTAATGTTTTCCTACTTTTCACAAAAAGATAAAGGAGACAGCACATCAAACTCAAACGCTAGAAGCCCTGTGCGTTAAAGATTGCTGAGTCTCAAAATCCTAAAATGATATGAAACATGCTCAACTTTGTAAATAAAGCTTACAAAGAACTCAGGCACACTTGCATTAGGAGTTTAGGCGTACAAAACAGAGACAGTGCAAAGCACAGGACAAACAAAAAGCTAACCAGAAAAAGAGGACCATTGTATATAATATATAAAATAAAATGAAACTTTCAAGCAACCATAATATAGGAAAATTTTGCATTGTTGGAGGTCCCAACAGCATAATAAGATAGGAAATGATTAAACTATACATCTTAAGTGTCACACATCAACAATTAATTTTACTGATGCCACTGGAAAATAAGTTAAATTCCCACACTCTTCGTAACTAAATATGTACAATAAAAAAATGAACTGTACCACAAAACAAAAAAAGGATTGCTCAATGAGCATGCATGCATCAAAACCTTAGGTCTAACGCAAGGTCCGAGACCACAGCCTTGACGAGTAGATATTTGGATCTTTGAACAGCCGATGTCCCCAAATCCACAGTTAACCTTAAAAGAGGATGACACGTAGGACAAGATGCTTCTAACAGGAATTGAATTTTGAATACTTGAACACTATCTGGATCTGGTAAAATGTGATGAATTTTCACATTGGGATAGGAGGAGATTTGAAAATTAAGGTGAAACATTGAATAAATTTGAGATTTAAAGTCCTAAGGTGGATCTGGAACAGTAGGACACTTTCTGCAGGTTGAAAATTCCATCCTATGCAGCATGAGAAAACCAAGAACACAATCATTACTATAGAAACCATGCAGACCACTAATGTAGGCGGTGCTAGGAAATCTGGGAGCAAAAGAAAGTCAATCAGAAAAGAAATCAAATCAAAATTCTTCTATAACTTTAAGCAGCATTGACGAACTGTGATTTAATTATCATAACTAAACTATATTTCAATGTTTCACTATACATTATGCTATACATTTTCTCAAATGATTCACAAGACTTACTTTCCTCTCCGGAGGCAATGTTGTCATCCATTCATCTCTTTTTGGCTCCACTTTAACCTCTGTCTCTGCCAGAAGCACATCATCACCCTCCATTGATATACCTGCCACAAATTTCCTAGCAATAAGATAACAAAGTTCTCACGTACTAGCACCGTATCCCATGCCTTTCTCCCTTTAAGAAGATAAGTAGTTCATACATTACAACCTTTATATATATATTAGTGAATAAATATATTTTTCTGTAATGTAAAAATGTCCAAAAAAGAAGTTCCCCACCTTAAGCCCCCAATAATAATGTTTAACAGTTTAACATATTGCTATTGCACATTTGCTCTAACTTCATCTCACACCCCCCCCCCAAAAAAAAAAAAAAAAAAAGGCCTTTTTCACTTTGACATTGCAGGGAAAGAGTTCTCAACATAACAGAGCCCTTTCAGTTTTCACATCCTCACTTTGATCTTTTCCCCTACCTAAGTTCATATCCTTCATTATTATATTAAGCATATTATGCAGAGAAGTGACCTGAATAGGCAGAAACCCTCTACATTGCAGAAGGCCAGAAGCTCACCTTGTGATCTTCTCCACAGTGCAGCCTCACGCATGGTTTTAAGCTCAGCCTGCAGTCATGTGAAGATATTAATATCCAAAACTATTCTATCAAAAAAATATATAATATTCAAAACCATTAATACAGCCACACAAGTAAGTTCTAGTTACCTTAAATTCCTCCTGCTCTTGCTTGAGTTTGATTTTCTCATCCATTGCTTTCCGCTACAAAAGTCGAAAAGATCATCTTGTCAATAAAAACTTAAAGAGCATAGCATTGCAGATTTTAAAAAATAGGAATTGAACAAAGTGCACAAAACGCTTTTCAAATTATCTCAGCTACATGCTACACTAAATTACTAACTGTTGAAGTTCCATCCACCACAGCTCTTCTTATGTATTTTCAAAACACACAAATGATTTCACATACTAAAATCCCTCAAGTACTATGGAGAGTTTGTTATAATCAATTTTAGATGAAACAAACAAATTTCATTCCTGTTGCTCTGTTTGTCCATGGATAAAGTAACCCAAATAATTAAATGGAAAAGTAGACACCTAAAGCTGTTCAATTTTAGTGAATTCTTTCCAAATCATAATCAACCCATAAATTAAGATTGCATACAAAATATCAAATATTATTTGACAATCCACCTAGCCGTGATACACTCAAATCTTACCAGCTACCTCACATCACAGGCAAACCAACGTATCCCACAAACAGCAACTTTAACTTCAACAATTTAATAAGCCATTCTCCTAGCAGGCTTACCTTTTCTGGATCCTGTAACTCTTTGAAAGCTTTATTTAACTTAATAAATGCTTGATGGGCTTGAGGATGAGAACATTTATCTGGATGAACCAAAAGTGACATCTTCCAGTACCTAAGGGACATTAAATGAGAGCAAATTAGACAAACAAAAGTGGTCATTCGATCCATGTAGCTTGCCCCACCTAGTGGGATAAAACTTGGTTGCCTTATTCATCATTGCATAAACCATAAAATTTTACAAAAACTTCCGTAAGAATTTAGAAACTTCCGTGGGGCAATAAGCAGCAAAAAACTGAATAATTATTCAAGCAAACCCAATTAACTAATTAATCATGGTATGTGGGCAGCAAAGTTGAATCAGTTCTTAGAGGGAAAATAAAAATCATCGTCAAAAAAACTGACCAGAAACTGTTATTCCTTATATATATATGATAGGAGGTTATAAAGGAGATCATACCTTTTCTTTATGTTATCACTGGACATATTGTGGTTAACTCCTAGAACATCATAGGGGCTGTCAACCTCAACTTCCATGATCCTGGTGACCTGAGAGATAAACAGGTAATAACCTAGACCTCTAAATTCAATTACAAATCCATATCAAAAATTAAATTCTGCTGATAAAATACAAGCATAAAATCTTATAAACTGATGAGAGATGTCACTACAACAATCTGGATGGACAGAACAGTTCCCTGCAGCTGAAGGAAGCTATATGATGAAAGGAGAGAGTAAAAAACATGGGCTACCAAATTGAATTCTTTTTTTTTTTTTTCATGTTCCGCAAATAAAATCCAATCTTATAATAGGAATACCACATACAATCATTAATCCAAGGCTTTCATTTTAATATTCGACGAAAGAACAAAATCCTGATCAATGACTATTGGAATTACATACCTCTTCAAAACGTTCTGCTTCATTAGCTGATTCCGCTTCAGAAACCATAGCAGGTGGTGGAGGTCCTATAAATAGCTCAGTATCGTCGTCCAATTCAGCCTCTCTATAGACATTAGTTTTAAAATATCATGCAGCATCATCTGACGTGAATTGACACAACTGGATCAGGAAATGTGATAAATAAAAACTTAATTGAGTCAGTACCTGAGCTCAGTCTGTGCTTCTGTTAATTTGGCAGCAGCAGCAAGTAATTCAGCAGATGGCATTGCAGGGCCAATCATCCTGTAAAACAAAGTAAGCAATAATTAGGAAAAAAATTATAAAAAAACAAATGTCAACAGAATGACAGAAAGAAGGACCACCTTTTTCTAGGACCAACAGAATGATCCTCTTGATTTCCTGTTATATGGTCATCTACCATCTGCTCACTCCCCATATCTATTGGAACTGAACTTGTTTCGGGCACTGCTGCAGAAGGATCAGCTTGCTCCTTTATGGGGTCCAAATAATATTGAATTAGAGGTCCAACAACATCCAAAGTAGGGCGAGCTTTAGAAGGAAGTAAGAAAACTCTATCTCCATTTTCCTTCAGATTTAATGAAAGGAACAGCTTCTTCAGATGCTTCATGAGAGATTTTTCTGATATACCCTTTATATCAACGGCTTGTCCATCATCAATCATTTGCAAGAGCTACAACAGCAACAAGCCTAATAAGAATCAAACATATATATGAATTTTACAAACAACCAGACAGAGAGGGAGACAGAGAAAGCAATATTTTGCTAGGGCCTTGGACTATGCAATATATTTTTTTTCTCAGTTACGTTTCTAAGGAATGGCATGGTGCTAAAGACTATTATTGCAGTAAACAATAACTAAGCTCAAAAATTAGAGTTCATAGCAGAAATTCGCCTGCTGCAAAGAACATTAGTTGAAAAAGTAGAGTAGTGCTTACGCGCTCCCAGCTCCAATCAACCTTCTATAGACACATTTACTTACATAAGTATGTGTGTGATAATTCAATTTCTTAGAATCTCAAGTAGGCACTATTCCACATCCTTCATACAAATAGAATTTCTATAAATCATGGCAATTGCACGTTCAGCGTCAAACAAAGCATTTAACGTTTCAGGAAATACATATAATGTTATAAACACCAACTGAACAATTCAAACACTACCAATCAATTATACTTGAAAAAAAAGTGATGCAATTTCATTACATACCTGCTTCAAATCGTTGCCAACATTGGGAAACTCAGTCATGATTTCACGCACCACAGTTTCAGGTTCGTCAACCCTGGGCAACCTCTCTTCATCCTCCGAAGACTCAGAGCCATTGGAATCACGTTGCCTCTTCCTGCTTTTCCTGGATTTCCTGTCTCTTTCCCTCTTCTTCCTCTTCCTCCTCCGCTCCTCCTCCTTTTCCCTCCTCCTGCTCTCCCTTCTGCGGCGCTCCTTTTCGCGGCGCCGCCTGGAAGAGCGGTCGGAGTCGGAGTCGGGTTGGGATTGGGATTGGGATTCGGGTGGTGTGGAGGAAGAAGTGGGGGAGTCATGTAGACGACGGTGCTTGTTTCTTCTGTCGCCCATTCTCTGGGTGTTTTGGGAGGAAGTGGTGAAGCCAAGTAGCGAAAAGGGAATTCACTCACAAAATATTACGAACGAGGAAGAAAGAAATGTCAATGACGCGTACGATTCAGAACCGACTCACGGAATGATAAAATATGAATTAAATTTATTTTTATTAATAATTAAATTTAATTGTAATATAACTTAAATTTTTATATTTGGAATAAATTAATAAATTATAAAATTAAATTTATTTATATTATTTAAAATATATGTAAAAATGAATTAATTTTTTTAACTTGATTATTTTATTCTTTATTAATATCACCATTTGAAAAGAGAAAAAGAAATATTATTAGGGTTGAGAATATTTTTGATATATTATTTTTTAATATTAAATTTATTATATTAGAAATTATAAATCAAACTTATTTTTGTCTAATTTATTTTCGAATCTTTTTAAAAAATTAAATTTCATTAAAATTTTAATTCTATGACATTAATTGATTCTAAACTAGAGAACTGAATTTAATTTTTTAAATAAATTCAATTACATGGCATTGGAAAAAACTTAATTATGAATCTACCTCAATTAAATGTTTATTTATTTATTTATTTATTATTATTATTTTTATTTTGGGTGATGAATGCCTATTTATTAATTTATCAAAAATGATAAAATTGTAATATTTATAGAATTTAATTTGTATGTATGATTAATATAAAAAAATTTTATATAAATATTTAATCATGTATTACCACATTAGTAAAAGTAATTAATTTAATTATTTATTATCTTAAAAGTTATAAAGCATTTGATTGGATAGTTGTGTAAAACTCTTTTATACTGTTAATACATATCAATTAAACTCATAGTTATATATTGTGCAGGATTCTATTTTTAGACATAGGGTGTGTTTATCTCAGCTTTTTTTGATAAAAATAATCACTTTTTATATAAATTACTCATTTTAACTTTTACTTGAAAAAATTTTTTTTAACTTTCGAGTAGAAATTAAAACAAATAACTTCTACAAAAAAAATTTATCAAAAAAAAATCATTGTTTTCTATTAAAAAAATGGAATAAACACACCCTTACTTTGGTCCCTCACTAATATAATATCTGATTAGCAATATTTAATTAGTTTACGTGATTTGATAATTATTCTCTTAAATAAAGGCATAGTTTTGAGTCTTATAATAGTAAAAATTAGCATTGGAATGACTTTATATATAATGTCCCAATCCGACTTGAGTCAGATTAATTAAAATTTAATAGACTTTAGATACTAGTGATTTAAACAAAAAAAATATTTAATAAATTTGTTCTTAAACAAAAAAAATTGATGCACTTACGTAAAAATATTTTATATAAATACTCAATCATGTATTGTCATATGAATAAAAATATTTGACTTTCAACCACCGCTTACGTTAAAAATCTCATAAATAAAAGCATATCATTGAAAGATAATGTAAAACTTTTTAAATTGCTATATCAAAATTAATCTCAAGTTATAGAGAGATATTTAACTATGATAGTGATTAAATTCATTGGCTCTTACATTATTATTGGATAGATCACAATCAATTTAGCGATGCACTCTCTCCCCTTGGATATGATACTTCACGAAAACTTTTGACTAATAAATACTAGCATCCACCCCAACACAAGTGGTTTTATTTCAAGTGTGATCCTCCCTTGGCAAATTTTTCATATTTTTCAAATTCTTTCATAAAAAAAACCATATAAAAATTGATTTCCGGAGCATGAGCTAGTCCCTTATCTCGAATATGAAACTTTATTTAATGAAAATAGATGCTAATTGCTAAATCAATTCAATAAATCAAGTGTGGTCATACATTCCCACCCAAAAAAAAAAGAAAAAAAAGAAAGTGTTGTCATACATTTACTTACATATCACTTAATATTTATGTAATTTTTGTAAGCCTAATTACATCGAATGGTATTTCATTTTATATATATCTTACATTTTAATTTTGGGCATGTTTGTTTGTGATTATTTGGGTAAAAATTATTTTTTCCTTAAAAAAACACTTCTCATATATTTGGACAATTTTTTTAAAAAGAATTAAGAATTAAAAATTAAAAAAATTATTTTTCAACTTTTTGATAGAAACTGAAAAGAATGATTTTTGAAAAAAATTAATTTTTAACTTTTTTTATATATATAAAATTTAATTTTCAAATAACTTTTTTTTAAAAGTTAAAATAAATGCACCATTTATCATATAACCAATGCAATCGAAGATTAAGGATGTTTTGTAGTTTGGTTTGAATCAATTTTAAATAATATAACTCATATAAAGTTGGATTAGATTAATTTATTTTATATTTTAAATTTGGTTCTATCCAAATCAACTTTTATCAATTTGAATTAGACAGATTTAATTGATTCTTAACCAATTTTTTTAATTCTAATATTGTAAATAAAAAATAATACAAGTTATTGAAAAGAAAAAATAAAAATACTTCATTTAATAGGTATAAAAATATTTAATTAAGAGTGACTTATAAATAAAAAATATGTGATAAATTAAACTTATAATAAATGAAAGTATAAATTTATATAATATTAATCAATTTGGATTAATTGGGGTAAATTGATTTTAAAAATTAAATTTGAAATCCAATTAAATCCAATCACTTTTTTTGAAAAAAAAATTCAAAACAAATATTTCTTACTTTAATTAATTTTTAATCTTCATAGATCCATTTTTTTTATTTTTAAAATGATTTGAAATGGAATTAAACCGCATAGCAAAGTTATGTCTAACTAGCAATTGATCAATTGTTGATTTTTGGATAAGATTATTTTGGTTTAAAAATTATTTTTGATATATTTAAATAAATTTTTAAAAATAATTAAACTAAAAAAACATTGATTTTTAATTTTTATAATTATATAAAAATTTTAATTTTTTAATTTTTTTTGAAACAAACGCACAATTTAGTGTCTTTGAAAGGAAAAGACGGCGTAGAAAGGAAGCGCGGCTCACGTGCATGGGAAGCATTGAATTGAAGAGAGAGAGAGAGAGAGAGGAACGAACCAAAAGGCTATTTATATGGAAACGATGGAACGAAGCTTCGCAACAACTCATTCCCTCACTCGCTCGCTCGCTCGCTCGCTCCCTCTTCGCACATCAAAATTCTTCCAAACCCTACCCTAGGGATTTCAAGGTTTTCCCCCCAAATTCATCTTCCACTTTTTCTCTTGATTCCTCGCTTTAATTTCTCACAGCGCCAGCAAAGTTGCCATCCTTTTTCGTCATATTCTCATGACCTCCTCCTTCTTCTTCTTCTTCTTCTTCTTCTTTTTTAATTATTTCTAGGGTTTCACTGCATTTTCCCCCATCCTTCCTGGGGTGTTTGTTTGTGATATTTCATGTCATCTCTGTTAAAAATAAAATCGTTTATGTTAATAGTTATTGAGGAATTCCTAACTACTCATGGAGCTAGAGTAAAGTAGTGATCACTCAGCTGCACTACTAAGAATGTATTGAAATAGTGATTATTCACAGAGATGAAGGGTTGACAATGAACAGAACAGAACACCACTTATTTCTTAATCTAAGAGCACATAAGAATTTTTCTATTTAAAAGCTTAAAATTGGTTTAGGTTTTTTTTCTGCTCTTTTACCTTATACGAACTATTGTGATATCATGGTGCCCCTGTTAGTTTAGAATTTTTTTATTGATTAGTTGCTGTGTGTTGTGTGCATCATGTACTCTTCAAAGTTCTTAATCGTTGCACATTTAAGATGGTGCCGAAATTTTATAATTTCGTTCAGAATTGAGTTTTATTATAATCTTCTGTTACACATTCTTCTTGATCAAGTCCTCTTACTAATTTGAAACTTTGCCAGAAAGCAAAATCACATTTTGTTAATAGATTCTTCATTCTATTTTTAATTCATTGTGTTTTGTAAACTGAGTAATAGATCATGATAAAGGGGTCTCTCTGACAGAATCGCAATTTTTTTACGTGAAATTGTAGGATTGAGAAGCCTCAAATTCGTGTCTTGAACTTTGTAGACCTGTAATGGCTTCGAAACGCATTACTAAGGAGTTGAAGGACCTTCAGAAGGACCCTCCTGTTTCCTGCAGCGCTGGTTCGTTTGCACACTCATTCCATCTCTCTCTTCATTTTTTCATGTCATGCACAGTTGGCCTGTTGTTTTCATAGCTCACCACGTTGTATGCGCTAGCAAAATAAGTTAAAATGCTCTGTTGGTACTTCCTGATGATTGTTAGTACATCTCTAGTATGTTCTTTTGAGGCCGCGTCGTAATCTGCTTTATCATTTTTGTGATCTGGTTTATGATTATTAAACTTTCTGTCTGATTCAAATTCTCTCAGATGATTTGTTTATATTAATCAAGCGGAAGTACTGAAAGTTCCTTTGTTTTTAAGGGACTTATTGGCCTACTTTGTGCCATTTCAAGATAGAAATATATTTATTGAATTAATTTAGATTTGTTTAAATTGAAGTTACGATGACTGAGAAACAGAATTGTTTAAGATTGTTTTGGCTTGTGCACCATTTAGTATGCATGCATGGCATTGAAGTATGGGTGTACTTTCGGAGAGTATAAGAGGTTAGCAGGGAGACAAGGATTGGCATTGTACATGTAGTGGAGGTAAATGCTGTTGCAAAAGATTAAAGAGGGCAAAGCCTTGACTCAGACTAGAAGAAGCTATATAGGGATTCGAAGTGGTTTTGAACATGAATAAGATATGAGGATAAATCTGTGCCAAGCACACCTTAAGGTTTCTTTGTTTTGTATAGAAAGGTTTTCATGATTGTTATATGTTCTATGTAATGTGCAGGCCCTGTTGGTGACGACATGTTTCATTGGCAAGCGACAATTATGGGTCCAGCAGACAGCCCTTATGCCGGTGGTGTATTCCTAGTGAACATTCACTTCCCTCCAGACTATCCATTCAAGCCACCAAAGGTAATTATTTATGCTGAATTTCTTAAGGGCCTAAATCAACATGATTAAAGAATTTCAAGTGCATACTTGCTATGTACCTGGATCAGTTTTAAATAACAACTTGGTCTACAATTTTTTTCTTTTCTTTTCTTTTCTTTTCAATGCTAGTTTTAGAGTTTTCATTTTGTTGTGTAGTATTCTCATGTGGTTGACATGCCATGACACTGAGTTCAATAATTTGCCTTTTAGTTGTTGTGAAGATAATATTTAGACATGATCTCTTCATATTCCCTTCCTTCCTTGCCAAATAAACCAATAGAAAGAACCTCCATGTCCTTGACCATGACTATGTCTTATATACTCTTATTTGTGGTTCTTTGGTCTTCTTTGGAAATGGAAAATTAGTTTATGTCCGGGAAATAATATTGTTTGTTAATTTGTGCAGGTTTCTTTTAAAACAAAGGTCTTTCACCCTAACATCAACAACAATGGTAGTATCTGTCTTGACATTCTGAAAGAGCAATGGAGCCCTGCTCTTACAGTTTCCAAGGTATAATGCTTTGCATTCGTTACACCTCCACAACTTTTTCTTGATCCCCTTGGAATGGAAAGCAATTTTACACAAGATCCTTGGATTTTCATCCGTGGAAAAAGGGTGTAGAATTGTGTAATTCTTAACCATCTTAGCTGATTATGGTAGTGAGACATATTAATGGATTCAGACTTTCGTTAACATTTCAATTTGTGGCAGGTACTGCTGTCAATTTGCTCCCTGCTTACAGATCCTAATCCAGATGACCCTTTAATGCCTGAGATTGCTCATATGTATAAGTCCGACAGAGCCAAATACGAGACTACTGCCCGTTCTTGGACTCAGAAATATGCCATGAACTAGGAAACTTTTGGGGGACAGATGAAGTGCAAAGAATGTCATGTGGGGATTTCAGTTGGTTTTTCATTCATAAATAGTGGTTGCTCCGTGATTTAATAATAATTTAAACTAGGAAACTTTTAGGTGTGAAGATTTCTACCATATTGGTCAGTATTTTTAGTTTACATTTTCTTTCTTATTTGGATTGGAGATTTCGATTTTTGCATTTCTAAACCGAGTCATATGTATTGGCCTGTTACAGACTCGCTTCAACACAAAAGTGATCCTTTTTTTATTTTTTTGGCCGGGAAGGGGGGGACGGCGTTGGGACTCTGCCCTTGCAACTCAAAGTCGTGCTCTCAAGGTGCACCTGCTTTTAAGGCTGACCTCATGGCCAGTTCAACCGCGGCCTCCGGTGTACAAAAGTGATCCTTTAGGAGACAAGTTCAACAACACAGGCCGTCTCTCGCCATCTTTCTTTTAAATGCCAGGTTGCGTTAAAAACTAACACTAGGAACAGGGGGCATGTAGAATGCTAACAAACATGAATATATACTAACACTAAACATGAATGAAGACAAATTACTGAAACACACCAATGACATTTTTCACGAGTATTGCCATTTTAACGTTGCATCCAAAAATTTGAGCACTTAGTTTTTCTTGAGTTATTCTATTTGGTCCGATCAACAAGGATTTGAATCCCATTTAAAGCAACCACAGGGTCGGATGATCAAATGTTTTTGCAGCCCCTCCTTCTCCGCCTCCTCTTTTAAACCAGTAGTACTGGAGTTGCTTTAACAAATTTAGTTCGGATTTGCTTCATTATGGAGTAAAATTTTCTTAATATTAAAATTTTTTATTCACAAGATTTGAATCAATCCATTTTAAACCGACTAATTCTTCAAATATCAAAGATAATTATGAGAGCAGAAGCAGCTAGATTGCAAAGGTAAGCTAATTTTTGCTGATAAACATGCATTATTTTCTTTGTGTAATTTTTTGAGAAATTTTTTTTAGGCTTTTTTTGAGTAAATTTTAGGCATTCTTTAAGCAGTGTTTGTTGCTATCTATGTGTATCATTATGTAGGTGTATCATCATTATCTCTTATTTTAATTATATTTTTGATGTCATAGCTCAACTAATTACACCCGTTAAATAGTATAAAATAAAAGAAATTTCTTGGTGTCTGCACAGCTAAGAAATTTTCTTGGCTTCCTATTATACTGATATGAAAGCTTCTACCTATGATCCCTTACAAACTTTTTAAACACCTTATTGCTAGCTCAATTTTAGTGGCTTGTGAAGAGGCATTAAGTATCGATTTCTGTTTCAACCAGCAATTGTCATTCGCATGCAATCATGCATATATTAAGAAATGTTATTTGTATATTCAAATACAGACATCTTATAAACATAGCAGAGAGAGAAAGGCACAAGCTCATAGTTTTTCTCTCTCAATGTTAATCATCATAAAAAATTGTGTCATTTTATGTCTTTGTCTTTCTGTTATATTGATGGGATGCCCATTTCTAAATGTCCAAATAACATTTCTCATATTAATATGCTTGCTTTAAACCTGGCATCTACGTGAGGACGTTCGTTAGAGTATATGCATAACTTCTGATGAGGTTATGATGTATCTTTGAGGACCTTTTTGAGTCCGTGGTTAGTGTACCGCTGAATTCAAACACCCTACAGCAAGTGCCAATGTATAGTTCCATAAATGTTGCTCTTGTTTCTCTTCTCAACTGCTTGAAGCGGAGTAATATGCCTTTTGTTTAATGAAATGATTGTCAAAGGTATTCTTGATCTTCCAATTAGTATGGGGAGAGGTCCAGATAGATTGAGAATGGAATAGAAAAGGAATCTATACATAGGAGGTAAGCAGTGCGTATAAGATTTGACTGGAAGAATTATCATAACTTTGTTTTCTTTTTTATTTTTTATTTAACATTTGTACTGATATAACTATATGTAACAGCACCGGTGCATCCACCGTTTTGGTTTTTGCCAAGGCATCATACTAATTACTAAGAAACGTCTATGGAAGCTATGGAACTACTTAACAAACGAGGAGTCATTCTATCAAAAAGACAAGATCAGTCATTAGTTTCAGTTATCAGCAATTTGAGCTACTTAATGAATTAGACTTAAAACTGTAATGAATGTAGACGAAAATTTTTATAAGAAATCACAGAAATATTTATGATAACTGCAATTTTTTGATACAAAGAGAACTGCAAATTGGACCAATGTCCTAATACATTCGCTTGCCTGGTAATTAACATATCCCCAAATCGGACCTTACAAAACCAAACCAGATCTTATACTCATTCATTTTGCTGATTATAGCCATTAGCCAACAAGCTAGCCATGTGCTTAGCCTTATTTCCCAACCACGTTTATTCCCACATGCTTCAGACTGAATTCTGCATTATTCATAATTGCATGCACATAGATATGATGATGATGATGGATAGCCACACTAGGTATTCTCAGCTAGCTAGCTAGCTAGCTAAACATATGTTGGAACTTTATATGTGTGTAACTCATGGGCACTTGAGCTTCCCTCCTTTTGTAGTGAGGCTGGCATAGCAAGGGCACACATCTCGGTTCCCAGCTGTGTCTGGTGGCACGCAGTTGCACCTCTGGCAGCAACTGTTGCATGCCCTTATGCACATGTTGTGCCTGTCAGCCTTGCTGCACCTGTACTCGCACTTCCCAGCGCAATCTGCAGTATGTTAATTCACAGTGCACATATTCATGATTTCACTTTTGATCAGTTTTCATATATTAATAGCCTCTAACACGAGCTAGAAATTCTTAATTAGAGCTCCCATATATATATATATATATATATAGTTCTGTTCTTTTGATAAAGTATTGGTTTGATCTATTTATTATTTGACACCTCAGTTTTATGACTCATTATTATTTTCTTTCCACTTTTACTATATTTTAGACAAAAAGTAAGCTGTAAAATGATCAATAAAACAGAGGTGCCAAATGATGAATAAAATAGAGTAAAAGTTTTCTGTTTCTCTAAGATTAGCTAGAAATTTCTTGCTTTTATACATGTAAATACAAAGATTTAGTTACCGGTGGTTACAGTCACTGCAATTTTGCAATATTTAAAATGTTACTTTCTTTTCTTTTTTATTTTGTATTCAAAATGTTACTTTCTTCACCTATCTGTTGGGCAGCAACCTTGTGCTGATTTCCACCATGGATCTCCAACTGATCACAGCAAGAAAAAAAACAAAAGAGAAAAGTAGCAATCTCAGTACTATAGTCAAACATGGTTCTAAAGTTCGCAAGATCAGGAAAGAAAAGCAAAGGGAAAATTTTGAAACAGTGCTGAACTAATCGGTTTTCAATCAGCACTGGAAACTAAAATAGATATCAATATTATAATTCAATATATGCGGATCCGAGTAGATAAAAAATGGAAAAAATAGATTAAAAAAATAATGGAAGAGAATCCAAGCAAAACTCAACAATCGGATAAACAAATAAAACATATATAGGAAGGAAGCAATATATATGATTGATACACATCATGAAAGAAAAAAGGAATTAACTTTACCTCTTGTATAAAGATCAAGCACATAATTACCAACACTAGTGTGGTCCTGGTGAAGGCCATTGTTACCCGCTTTCTTAGGTTACAAGAAAGACAAAGTTTAAGACAGAAAGACTGTGACACAGGTAATTGTGGGTAAGAAGCTTTGAAGGGCTCACTATTTATATAGGAGAAAAAAAAAGTTAGTTACTTTAGGAGGACATGTTACCAGATGTCTGAATAAAGAGATCACCGTCGTTCAACAAACAGCCCTATTCATATGCATGTGTGTAATTTGAAAGTTTTTCTAGCCGTGTATGAATTGACTAAGTACACGATGTGATAATTACCTAAACTTTTGTTTACCTTCGTCGAAGGGCACAGAAACCTATTGGCCAAGTTATTTCCTGTTGTGGAATTCACTTTAATAATTATTTATTACAGCACCACCACCCTCCCCATTTGTGGCTATGGAATTTTTTTTTAAAAAGGAAGTTAAATTTTAAATGGAATGCCTACCATGCTACGTAACATATAGTCACGGTAGAATAATGCAGTTCTAGTTTGTCATTTATTGTAAATAATCCTAAATAATTTAGGGGTTTGATAAGGTTGCTCTAATACGTGTCTCAAATCCTCTTAATTAGCTATGTATATGGCGTTTTGTTTCTTTGCTTGCTTGGTTTCAGTTAAATGGCTAAAGTCTTAATACAAAGGTCATTGTGGTTCAACCGTTCAAGTCGTAGCGATATAAATATTAATAATTAGTTTGTTATTTGGATAAGCGATTCAATGAATTATCCTGTGGAATGAGATATTCAATGCATTAACGCTATGTGCTAGCCATGAATGGAGCAATACGTTAATTAAACATCCAAAGCAACGTCGCTTGTAGAATCACATGTATAGTAAATTTTTTTTTTTGTTTATTATTTTACTCTCCCGTGCGGATTTATGGCTACCCTATACCTAAAGAAAATATGTCAAATAATTAAGCAAGCAGTTGAATCATTTAATACCGCACTCAATCTAATAACCTATATATCTATAAAAGATTTATTTATGAAATACATAGATGTCACATTTTAAAATAAAAAATGGGCATAAAATTAGGATTTTTGCAATATTATTACTAACATGATTATGTCACCACTCTTGTTTAATATGGTTTGGGTCTATTATATATCAAAAATAGTCTTCAACAAAAGTTGTTTATTATTCACTTACGTGGTAATATTATATTATATATCCACAAATTGACTAAGAATGATTACTATTAAAATTAGAAAATAAATTTAGCGAATACAGTAGAGACGATGGTGAGGTGACTTACACATGCTAGTGCACTAAGTTTGGCGTACAAGGTCATAAAAATGGAGGTGAGAATTTAAGGAACATGTTGCAATACAACTTTACTAATAAAATTCGTTCGTAAATATCAAACGAGCTATATTTGAAGTAGTACTTTCCCTATTTATTGTGAGTACTGATTAGAGAATTCACGTGACTTAGGTTAGCGATTCGATCCTTAGCTCATCTCTTTTCCTCTCTAGGGGCTCTCAAGTAAAAAGTTTAAAAAAATTTAAAAAAAAATCCGTAAATTTTTAAACATCATTTTTCACTCGCGCCAAAACCTCATCCATGGGAGTTATCTTGCCGCAATTGTATATACCTGTACTCTGCTCCAACAAATATTGGTTCAATCCTTCGTTTGAAAACTCTGCTTCCTTACCTAAATATTAATTTATTAAACTACTTCTAGTTAAAAGTACTATTCAAGTATTTAATGGCAAAAGCTAATTACACATACATCAGAACAGTTGAGTTGGTTGAAGTGTTGGGTATTTGAGTAAAGATCATAAGTTTTTAGTATAAGTAGTTATAACTCTTAATTAACTAAAATACTTTTTTTTTTTCCTGACGAGAACTAAGCAATTAATTTAGAGCATAATCCTCAAGCTAAGCGAATTCTCCTAATTGAAAATAGTTAACCCAAAATAGTACACACATAAAGACGCAAGAAGCAAATCAACCATATTCATGGTTGTGTTGTCCGTCATCAAGCAGGAAAATTCATATGAGAGAGGAAGAAACATCAAAATACATCACAAAAATGTGTTATTAGTGTCTGCTTTCATTAGTTAATCCACCAACTATATAATGAAAGCTAAGAATCCTCAAGCTAAGCGAATTCTCCTAATTGAAAATAGTTAACCCAAAATAGTACACACATAAAGACGCAAGAAGCAAATCAACCATATTCATGGTTGTGTTGTCCGTCATCAAGCAGGAAAATTCATATGAGAGAGGAAGAAACATCAAAATACATCACAAAAATGTGTTATTAGTGTCTGCTTTCATTAGTTAATCCACCAACTATATAATGAAAGCTAAGAGGAAACCTTCCAACCATGTTAGCGATAGTAGTGTGGCTTGATTTTAGGCACACTATAACTAACGAAAATATACTATCTTCGGAAATAATAATTAGAAGTCTGAAATGGAAAACAAATTCATAATTTGAAAAAGGGATTTAAGTCGATGACATATGCTTGAGAATTAAGAATTAACAAATAAACATTAGCTGTAAAAAAATTGCTAGAGAATCCGAAGTTCTGCTTGAATTGACTCGATAAATAATGTGACATGTTATTGATTCTTAAATAAATGTATGGATTCTACCACTTACAACAAATTTCATGATTTGTCAAGAATTCTGACAAAAAAATTTTAGTTGAGTAGTATTTCCCTTAGTTGTATATCTAAATTTCATTAAAGTAAACAAATAAACACAAAGGCAAAAGGAAGAATAGTTTTGATGCATGAACAAAAAGTCTGTGTCAAGTCACGTCACCATCGTTATCCCATTAGGCATGTTAGAACATCTAAACATGTTAAACTAAGCCTTAAACTAGTGTATTTGTCTTACACAGGCATAAAAGGAAAACTTCTAGTTTGGTAGGCATCCACTCCATTGGAGAAAATCAAATAAAAAAATCACCAGTGACACTTGAAGAATTGAAATAACTTACTATATATGACAAATCCTAGCCACCATGCCAAAAGCAGCCTTTGGAAAAGGGGACGTTCAGGTTGCTTGAAGGTAATTAAAGGTCTTGTGGTGACACCATGCAAGAGTTGCGTCGATGAAACTGAATTTCATGCTGTAAGTTGCGGCTTAGGAGAAGTTTGGCATGGATGGTGCTAAAAGTGTTTTCCCTCTAAGATGGCGTGAATCCATGACTTGTTTTTTAGTCCCATGTGAACCCCATATTTTGAGACATTAAAGAGATATCATGCTCTCAAAGATAGCGTGAAATTTTAATAGTGTGAACTCAATTCCATGTCATAAAATTTACAAAAACCTTCAATTTTCTCTCTATACATATCTCATTTAATTTGGTGTCCATTTTTCACATTAAAAAAAAATCCCTTTGTTTTGATAGCTAAAATCGGCTAAAGACATGGTCCAATGAAAGCATGCAAGGTGCAGTATGGTTGTGCTTCATACACAGTTTTCTGGCCTATATTTTAATCTTTGAAAAATGCAAGCTGCTAGATGATAAAGTACAATTACTGCTTATGTGCTTTTTTTTATTTGAAAAAAAATGGCGTTGTGCAAACTTCAATTTTTCTCAGAAAACATTTGATGGCAAACTGATATGAACAACACTCTGCATTGCAGAAATGCACAGTTTCTGTATCTGGCACCAAACAAAAAAGTGACAACCAATGCATTCTGTGATGAGTTGTTTATTATGTAAACATCACTTGCAGTGCATCATAAGAGTAAGCATACATTAGTTCCAGAGTTGAAGGGCTATGGCCATATTAGGTAAACAAATTGGCCTGTCAATAGATTTAACTTTAATTTTTTATATATATATATATAGTCATCAATATTTATATTATTCTTTAAAAAATAATCTAGTTTTAGTCGGATTAACTGATTCTGAAGTAAAACTCTCTCAATACTAATTTTTTTCATCTATAAAACTCAAATTTGATACCTTACTTAAGAGGATAAGTGTCCAAACACTTAATCAATTAAGCGTTAATCGTTTACTTTCATGGTAAACATAAGAATATTGAGGCATCAATGTGGAATTGGTAATTTGATTTCCTTTCCAGCCAAAAGAAATCGTAATTTGATTTTGTTGGAGAAACTGCCATATCTTATGCTAAACTCTAGCTATTGGGAGGTTTCTTGTGAAGCCAGATCTCTTAGACGATGATTTCTGAGGCGATGTTTTCTGACAACACGTAAGGGTTGCCATAAATTTGTGCGTGATATTTATGAGAACCAAATGCCCTTTTAACTCATACATCATCATCTCATTATTGGTAGTATGGTCAGAATATCTTCAGGCAAGCTTTCTACATTAACACAGACTAAATCCTTCCTCGTATGATCTTAACAGCATACCTTCCAGCACAGCTTAATGTATTTAGGATAATTGAGTCCTCCAAATATGGTTGAACCTTAACGACAGCATACTATCCAAAGCCAGCCTAATCTCGAGACAGGTAACACAGCCCGTTAACCAAACTCATACATCATTATTTTAAGTAACACTACTCCCATACATATTATTTATTAAGAAGTTAATTTTTGTACATTGATATGAAATTTTTTCGATACCGTTAACTAATTATATATTATTTTTTGTGTAAATTTTAAATATTTATCATAAGAATCAAACATTTTTAAAAGATATAATTAAATTGGCGCTATAACAAATTTATACTAACATTGTGTTAAAATTAAATTTATTTATTAACATGCAAACAAGATTTAATAAACTACAGAACCTATTTATGCCTGGATCCAGCTGTCATGTATATTTCTGGTATTCTTTGTCAGTGTTGTGGTCCGCTAGTGGGATGGTGGGCACAACATTGAGTGGCAAATAGACCATTCTATACAACCGAAGGTAAATTCTGACCAGAAAAAAATCCCAGTCCCTCCCCTGTGGACTACAATCACTGATATCTAACCTTATGGCCAATGTGAACAGACTTGAATATGTCTCACACGATTTTCTTTCTACTTTGTAAGTATTACACGAATAGAATATGCTTCACAGCTAGAAGTATATACAGGACAAACAAAACAAAACAAAACAAAACAAAACCAGATATTGACAGCAGAAAGAGCAAAGTATTGAATTAGACTATCAAGCTATAGGCTGCTGGGTGCACCTGATGGCTGTCCATACTCCTTTGTTTGCTAATTTTTAAGATATGATGAGGGAAAGAAAAGAACAAATTCAGATGTGCTACATGGACATGTCCCACCACGAATACACAACTATTGAGAGAAGACAAACAACTATTGTGCAGGACTTTATGGAGCCCTGCTGACCAAGACAGTAAATGATGAGTCCCAGTTTTCCTCTCTCAAATTAAAAATGACTTTCATGTTCTTCCACAGAAAAGCAATGCTCCTGCGTAGTAATAATATGATTATTTATGGCCTAGATTTAGTCTGATACTATTTGCAGTTAAATTTTGTTTTTTCCTTCTCCTTTTTTAATAGAATAAAATTTGTTAATAATCAGAAATATAAACCATAGCAACAGAAAGCACCCTGATAACATCTTTTCAATACAAATATTACAAATAATTAATCATCATAAACCATCTGTATGATCGCAACCATCTCTCAGAGAACTACTTTTCTTTATTCAATCAATAATGTAATAATGAATTTCAAACATTATTCTAAGTTCTAACTTCGAAGAAAGAAAAATTCTCACATCCAAAGTATCATAGTCGTAAAGTTACGGGAGTTCAATACTGAATGGATAATCGTCACTTTCCTCCATAAATACATAAGCTTCCATTAAAAATCCACCCATCTTCAGATAGTAAAATATCATATTAGCAAGAAACTTCTTCTGGAAACTAGAACAAGAAACCAGCTAACAAATGCCAGCGGAATATGCCTCCAAAACCTAAACAAAAGCTCAACCTACATCCTGATATTATCTAAGACATGCGAGTGGGAAAAAAATAACAAATCTTGTCTGACATCATCAATGGATTGAGGAAGGGGAGATTCCACTACAGTTGTGGTTCTTAACATTCGAAGTTTCGAACAAATTTAACTATATAAGAGATTATGAATAATAAAACTTCTTTGGACTAAAGAATGTGATTTATTAACAAGCTTACTGTGAGTTACTTCGTTCCATGGTCTGGACACTTCAGCAATCCACAGTAGTGTGTGAATCAAAATCACACTTGCTAAGTCTACCTCTTCAACTTGGGAATGAATCACTTCCTGCCAATTGGTATCCAAAAAGTGAGAACCTTTCTTCCGTATGACTCTGCCTCTATTTAATTATACAAACAGATACATCTCATCCAATCACCTAGAAACGAACCCAGCATCGAGTGCATTGTGCCATACAGTCTCCCTTACAATCAACATTATAACCCAAAACTTTCGGATTTCGAAGAAGGAGGTTCCTGAGAGATTTTCCTTTAATACCCCACTGCTCGTCCAGGATCTTTACATTAGCTTTCAATTCTTCCTCCAATTTACATCCAAGAACTTCGGGAAACTTTTTGAGCAACTTGGAAAGATCATCGTCAGAAAGATTTAAACTCCTCAGATAGTCTAATACTCCATTTACTGTCTCATATTTGGGAACTTCCGTCTTACGCTCTTCTCCCCAATAAGGGGAATGAACAAGGCCAAATGCCTTTCCAAGTATCTTGTCCTTTTCTTCAATGCCAAAGTTAAATGCAGAAAGAGATTGTCTGCATGCTTCCCACATACTCTGATCTTCATCACTTGTGATTATATTTTCTATCTGTGCAGTTGAATGTAATATCCAATGCTTCATGGAAAGATTTGAGGCCCATGTTGCTTTTGGGACACTTGGTGAAAATCTAATAGATGATCTGATAATTGACAGTGGAATACTTGATGTTGCATCAGCAAGATCAGCCTGCATAATTATATAGAAATTTCAGATTCAGTTGACCGTTATCAACCTCATATGAAAATATTGTAAACTCTTGTTCAAAGTTCCAACTCTGGCCATTGCAGATCTAATAAATGTACAGGTTTACGATTGATGGTTCGCGTGAGGCATGAATAAATAATAGAAATATAAGTAGAAGACATTCTGGTGTGCGATGATATTGTCTGTGAAACATTGAATAAATTTTCAAGACTGAATAATAACCACATAATTAAATCCAAACCTCCATACTGTTATAATTCAAGGAGAAACATGAAAGCAATACTTTGGTATGGTTTAAGAAAAGGAAGAGACTTTTTAGCTATGCAAGATATAAATTTAAAAAAAAAAAGAATTAAAAAAAAAAATCAAAAGGAGCTCAATACATAGGCCTTAGTGTGCGCATCACTCTCCATCCTTTAACATATTTCATCGATATTATGTTGGCATGCTCCATTTTGAATGAACCACTATGTAGTGAAGAACAGGTTAATGCAGCCAACTAGTACAAAAAGCTTACTTTTCTTTTCCTACAGGCTACAGCAGAATTGGGAAGAAGTCAACCCTTTTTACACTTTAATCCTAGAAGAATGACATTGGGATGTTAAAGCCAAGTATTGGGCATCTGCATTTACACATGTCAGCCCAAAAAACTTTACAATACAAAATATCCATGACGATTGAAAGAATGGTTTTTGAAGAAGCTGCCTCATAAGAGAAGCTGCAGAAAGAAAAATCAGGGCAAGAGAGCATCTAATCTTCATTTTATCAACACCATAAAAGGAATCAGAATGACAAGGACCCAAGAAACATAAGCTAGTCCACATTCTTTGTAGAAACAGACCTCCAAAAACATTGTGATGCCCATCATTCAGCCAGTTTTACAAAATATGAAACCTTGATTTGCTGATGACAAGCGTTGGCCACTTAGCAAACAAACATAGAATAACCAAAACTCAAGCAAGTCTGGCAAACAAACATAGAATAACCAAAACTCAAGCAAGTCGACTTCTACATTTCGCCTACATCATTACCAATTGCATTTTTACTGCTTATGACAGCAGAAGAGAAGCCCTCAAAACTTCTTTAATCCTCCTCATAAATCCTAATCAAAACCAACTTTTCACTGATTAACACCAATTCTCAAGTTGCTACAAAACTGCTATCAATCTTTTCCTCAGCAAACCTACAAACATAAATCTAAAAATGAATTTTACTTGATTAATCATTCCAGACAAACCATTTCCCAGCACACGTACACATACACACAGAGCCACCATAATCCACTAGAAATGAGATGCCAAAATATATTTACCTTGCAATGGCAGAACCGTGCTGCAGAATCAGTAGTGAGTAGAGGGGAATTCAACTGTTTTTCCAGCATCCCTACACTAGCATAATAACACATAAATATCCAGGTGTAATAAACAGTAGCAAATTACAATTTAGGACAGAGAAGAAAGTTGAAAAAAAAAATGAATGGGTACCCCAAAAATATATGCTGAAACCACTTCTCCTACCTATACAATACGCTGCTAATACCAGAACAAAGCAAAGTCAACGCTAGAACTCTAAAATAGTCAGAAAATTCAAGCACCCCCCCCCCCAAAAAAAAAAATCAGATTCCCCATGTTAAGCTGAAATTTTGAATGCAATAATGGAACCAGAATTGTCCGTGTCGAAAAAGAAGCTCCATGAAATGAAATAAAGGAATAGAAAATGAAGTGAATGAATAACATAGAAAAGGAAGAGAATGAGTAAAAGGGGTATCGAGTTGAAGGTACCAGAGGGACGAGAAGAAGGAGACAGTGCCAAAGATGCGAACTTGAGGCTCTCCATCTACGCACTTGTGCTTCGCCTACCCAACGCCAGAACGCGAAAACACTGTATTTTGTGGCTTAGAAAATTGCAGAGAAAACATTTCTAACTGAATTGCTAATGAAGATAGATATTTTTAATCCCTTGCATTTCCGTCTTATTAATCTAATTAAGAACCGAATTATATTCACTGTATTAACTAAACAATACTAATTAAAATTATTCAAAATCCTCAAATAGATAAAATTGACTGTATTCTTCAGATTACATAAAATATATACTAAAGACAAATTTTTTAAAACTTATTATTTTTGGGTACTTTAATTACAAGCGAAAGCCGATTTAAATTTCAATAAGGATTCGAAAAAATGAAGCATTTCCATTTCATCTATAATTATGAATTGAATATTGATAAATGACTAATGAAATTAAATCAAGAAAAAGAACAAAAAGTGGTTGAAAATTATAAGGTATGCGAGAGCAAAAGTTTTTATGGATTCAACAAAACTGCAAAAACTATATGAATAGAAAGACAAAAAAAAATATGATATTTTTATCAAATTAATCTTAAATAGTAAATATTATATAATATAAATAAATTATTTCATATCACTTTTAGTAATTTAACATATAAAAATAATTTTTCATATATTTCGAATAAAATACATAATTTTAAAATTACTTTTAAATTAATACGTACAAACATGAAATTACATGATCGATTATAAAGAAAATCAAATAGGTGATTTAGTGGTTCATTAATCATACCATCACAGTTTGATTAATGATATTGACCAAAATATTTCACATTTGAAAATTTGAGGAAGAATTTTATCATAACTCACTTTGCTTTTCTGGGCTACTCAAATAGTAATATGAGTATTGATCTCTTGATCTTTTCCATACTTATAAAAAAGAAGGATAAAAAGAAAAGTCTACTTCAGGTGAATAATAAATTACAATAATAGTAAGACAGTTAAAACAAAGTTACAACAAATGATGAATTTTAGGGTTGATTTGGATGAGTTTCTAAAATAGATCTGTTTCCAATCTATCATTCCCATTCTCCTCTTCACCTAGGTGTAGTCACCTTTCCTTCCACCTAAAATGCTCTACTCCTTAGTCCTTATTCCTTCATTTCCATCAACTATCTTTCTTTCTCCATCTTCAATTATAAGCCCAATACTTTCTTTGGTGTCCTTTCCCTTTAGAACCCCATCGCCATCCCATAAAGAACTCATGAAATCAAGCAAAAGTCCATGAGTTTTGTTCAAATTCATCACCTTTTCAATTATGGACAAGAATGTCATCGAAAATTGAGGAGGAAGAGCCTGATAATGGGCTCGATTTTGGTTCGAGGATAAAGTATCAGTGCAAGAGAGAGTGGCATGGCATAGGTTGTTGGAGTCATATGAAGGGGGTATGGGGAAGTCCTAGGTACAGGTTGTGCATATGGGAGAAGAGTAAGAAACAGGTGAGAAAGATAAAGCATTGTTGGCATTTAAGTTAAAGTCCTACATCAAGTGGGAGTAAAATCCTCATAGGAGATTTGACTTAGGCCTTTGGTATTTTGGTATGGATATCCTCTAGGAGTGAGAGTGATTAAGTTGTATGAGTAATTTTTAGGACTTGTTCATATGATAAATTTTTTGTAAGGATGTTTGCAACTTTAACCATGCAAAAGTTGTGAATTATGAAAGATTTTGGAACTCCTTGTAGGAGTTATGGATGTAGATTAAAGGTTTGTGTGTGTTGTTTCCTTTATGTTTATTTTCTTCCTCCATTGTTACCTCTAGTATGAGAGGGTTTATTAGTGTATTTCTTACACTGCTACTACCCAACAAGAATGAGTCAAGGATGACCCAATTAGTGGTGGTAGTGTTGGTATATGAAGTAGGAATCATAATGGATAGGGTAGGTAGGGTTTTAAACTTGTCCTATTTGAATCGAGTAGGATTGGTTACTCATAGGTATGGTATGTGTTGTCATCCCTATAATGAAGCTGTGAAAGCTTTCTTCTTGTGTTAATGACCATGGACACATTTTTGGGGTGTGTCAACTGTGATAGATACATTAAAGCTCACATTGTCATCGAAATGGAGCTTGTTAGCTGGTCTTGGGAGGTACCCAAATGTGACTTGAGCAGCAAAGTTATCATCTTGGCCTCAAAGTAGCAGTGCTTGATTAGGGTGATGGAGGCAATAGAGTTTTGGAGGATTAGCAAAATCACACCCTTAAATTGAAAGTCTTATAAGTGTTTTTATTATCTAACCTGAATCTTTTTTTGCCTAATCCATTAGTATTTGAAGTTTACTAGATTTCAACTAATCTGACTTAAGCATAGTCGAATCATTATAAAGGTAAAGCTCTCACAATGTTATTTTTTTTTTATTCACAAAATTTAAATTTAAGACTTTATTTAAGAAAAATAAGTGCCAAATCATTTGAGTCAAACCAAACATTTATAGAGTTATTGAATTCAAGCTATGTTATTAACTACAGGCTATGCGTGTTTTTTATAGAGTTTAGTGGAAAATGGCTCTAGCTATCAATCTTAATTGATATGATTGCTCTTAGGAAATGTTTGATGGTGGTTCAAGTGGGTTATGTGTGGTTTAGTTTAGAGTTATATTAGTAAACTTTAGGCGATAGTTCAAATATGACTTAAGAAGACAATGAACAATCATATGTCATTGATTAACAACTTAATCAATTGCATAACCAATTATTTGATTGGCGTTTAAAGATGAGAATCTACACTTTACAATAACTTTTAAGAATAAAAAAAAGTATATTTTTAAGAGATTAATTTTGATATACTATTATTATAATTTTTTTTTCACATTATCATCCAATCATATATTTTTATTTATAAACTTTTAAAATAATAAGTAGTTGAGTCAAACATTTTTTATGGTAAGATGATATATGATTGAATCTTTAGATAAATTCTTTTATATCAATAATGCATCAAAATTTAATTAATTTCTTAAATCTCAATAGATAAAATACACCTAAGTTAAAATTAGGGTTAATTACACTTTACCTCTTATATTATAATCCATGTGTACTTTACCTCCAATATTTTAAAAATATGCAATCTAATACCCTGCATTTTCACAATGTGTACTTTGGTCCCTTTTGTTAATTTTTTCATCAATTGTAAATAAAAATACAGGATGTCGGATTATATATTTTGGAAAGTTCAGGGGGTTAATTTGCACATAATTCAAAATTTAGGGGAGTATAGTGCACTTATTTAGAGGTAAAATGCACATTGTGATAATACAAGGTATCAGGTTATATATTTTAAAAATATTGGGAGTAAAATGTATATGATCTATAATATAGGAATAAATTGCAATTAATCCTTAAAATTAAAAAGTAACATATAATTAAAAAATTATCATATTTCGTATTCGTCCCTCATGTGAGATCCGTACTTCATAAAATATTCTTAACACTTTCTAGTTGATATTTGAGAGGAACACCCTTCATATTTAGAGAGAATAATAATAAGGATAGACGTACATAAGTCCCCTAATTTCCACGCTGAATAATTTGGAAAACTTCCTTTAATGAATAAATGATTCACAATAAAATTAGCAGTCAAATTCTTCCAAGTCAATCATTTATGAAATTTGTGGAGAAAGTTGTGTAATATTATCTATCCACAAATTGATGCCCTTTAATCTGGGAAATGGATAAATACAAATTTTTAAATAGGATAAGATTTCACGCACACTAATTACATGTCTGATAAACAAATCATAATTTGTAATAAAGCACTAAAGATGATCTTGGAGGTACAAACATCCACTAAAATTGAAGAGATCATTCCACGTCAAAAAGAGAAAATTGAAATGATCAGTTTTACAGATTTGAATAAAACTTGCACTTCAAAACTTGAGCAAAATATTTTACTCTTAAATAGATTCAACGAAAGGTGTCATCGGAATTCGGAGCCTGAGACTCTGAGGCAATTAGTAATTACTTGCACCGTGCATATCTAGGGAAAACGATGCTTCCGCGACTAGTTTCATTTATTGTGAAAACCGTCCTTCTCGAAAAGACAAAAACTCTCAACTAGTGCAAGATTTGTTAAGCTTGCAAAATTTAGCAGAGTAAATCTCTCTCTAAAAACTAAAAATAATCTTCCTTTAAACAAAACCTCATCATGTGGGAATATCCTAAAACTGGATTAAAACATGATTCATTTAATAAAACCCAACAAACAATACCAGCCAATTTGTCAGAACAGTAAAAACAGTATAAATATTTCCCCCTCACATATCAAAGTGAAAAAAAGGAAAGGAAAGAATTAACGAAAATGAATATTTCATATTGAAAAGAAAAGACCAAAATTGAAAAAATATAGCTCAATCCTTCATTCCCGGCCCTCGCCGTCACCGGCAGCCCCTCTCTGTCTCTCTCTCTCTCTCTCTCTCTCACATGCTTTGCTTGCTCATAGATATCCATTTTTTTTAATTAATTAATAAATTGAAAACTCGGGTTACCCACCCCCCCCCCCAAAAACCAAAAAAAAAAGAAAAAAGAAAAATACTCAATCATCTTCTTCTATCGCTTGCTTCACACTCTTCACCACCCACCAAAAATCTGCACCACCCCATCTCACCGCTGCACCAAAGTTTGAATCTTTGCTCAAAACGAGCTTGTGGGTAGGTCTTACTTTTTAGAGAGAGAAACTCTATAGAGAGAGAAACATCGTTCTTTTTGTGATGTCATGGCTCAGCAGAGGCAATCGGGGATGGAGAGGTTTGGGGTGAGAGGGGATCCGTACCACGCCAACGGCGTCTCCGCCGATCACGTCGCCGTCGGGATTCGCAGCGGAGCCACCGGCGGCGGCGGCGGCACCACTCACAAGCAGCATCGGCTCCGGCGATCGGCTCGATCCGACAGGGCGTGGCGGATGCCGGTGCTGGCGATCCTGGTCTTCCTGTTCCTCGTACTCGTCGTCAGTGTCGTGGTGTTTTCTTACATTTCAAGAGACGGTGAAGCTTCTTGCTTTGAACGAGTGTTTTGATTTTGCTGATCGCATTGTTCTTTTTCTTTTTCGTGCTTTTTTTAGTGGCCTTGTGAATCGGCATTGTGGGGTTTTGCATGTGTTCGAGTTTGATTTCTTGTTTGGTTGCTGGTGGAAGTTGTGGAGTGGTAAAGGGTGTTTGAATCTGAGATTTTGATGTGTTAGTGTTTTAGTTTGGGGTTTTTCAACTGGCTGCATTGGGGTTTGGATTATTTGGGAATCTAATAGGTCGTGTGGTTTCAACAATTGTGTCAGTGACCAGAATAATAATGTGTCAAACCAAATGCGTGCTCGATCATAAAAGATTATTATTGTTATTCTTGAAGTCTCAGGGAAATTGTTTGTCACTGAATGATCTTTTTGTTTGAGATAGTGTTATGTTTTCGTCTTTGTTTTTCATTTTATAAATGGATTTATTTCAATCATTTTAAGATTGCTAATCGTTGGTTGCAGAAATAAGTAACAGTGGTGATACTGTCGATGATTTAAAGGGCGATTCTGATTTTCTTACAAATGTACCACGGATACAGAGGAAGAAAGTTCTTGACTTTGGGCACGGCTCTGGGGCACACGGTCGAGATTCAAGATATTGGGATAGGGATGATAGGAGAAGGGATGATGATTACGATGAGGATATGATGCAGCAGACAAGTGGGGATACTAGAGATGAAAAAACTGAAGATAATTCTCTTGTGAAGATGAAGCAGCATGATATCAGGTCTTCTCAGGATGGTTCTGACACAGGTGTAAAGCGAAGGGGAACTGGCTTGTATAATGAAGCTGGGCGTCATGAATTGAAAAGGTACGAAGCAGAATATGAAGCCTCCTTGAAAAATGTGGGACGCACCAATGAAGATGATGGGAAAATGTCATATGGCGCTGATCTGAAAAAGAATGCAATAGATGCATTTGATGATGAGTATGATGACTTTTTCGATTTTCATGATTCTCAAATGGATGACTCTGACAATAGTAAAAATATGAAAGTTTCTAATTCCAATGTACTAAGATCAGACAATGAAATCCAGAAAGAATCCCATGTTTCTCTGGATGCAGGAATTAATTATGATATTGTTTCTGAGGATGATGAGGGGGCATCTTCCTTGAATAGAAGAATTTCTCATGATGGACAAACAAATTCTAGACATGCAAGTCTGATTAATGGACAATCAAATAAAAAATCTCATCCAGAAACAAAGAAGAAATCCAGGCGCCGTAAATTTTCAGGTGAAGTTTATATTTTTTGATGGTGTTTTCAGTTGATCTCCCAGAATATCTGTTGTTGTAATGGCTTCCTTTGGAAAGTTATTTGCACTTTATTCAGAATATTTATTTGTTACTGCATTGATGCAATTCATGAAGATTGGAATTGCTTGTGACTTTTGTTCTATTAATCCTATTTGCACTCTTACTTGGGCCAGAAATTATAAATTATAGCTTTGTTTTGTTGTCACTCTCTCTCTCTCTCTCTCTCTCTCTGCATTATTCACATGCATATACACAAACACATCCTTTTGGGGTTTGTGCCTGTATATCCAAACCCAGCTATGTTTTCGAATCAGAAAGTGGTAACACTGAACCAACTGCGGCTTGCATGGGCCTTGCATTTTCAGTTCCTGCTGAACCTTTGAACTGTTCAATAGGAAGTGATTTACCCCCAATCCAGTGAGCTATATTTGTTATGGTCAATCTACAGCTTATTAATTTGTGTTTCTTTGGCCATTAAATTAGAGTTCTTGCAGCAGTGGAAACCAGCTTGAGTTTTATTTTGAAAGTTGCTGAGATGATTGTCTAACAGATTACATAGATAAACTTACTTTATATAAGATTAGTTTTAACTCTCGTCCCATTCTTACTCTTCACTTACTGCTTCTTCCATTTTCCTCAGGAGTTAAAGTCTGACACTAGTTTACCAAATGACATTGATTTTAAAATTAATTCAAAACCAGTTTTTTAGACAAATCAGTCTAATTTAAAGACAGTTCCAAGCTTAAATAGGTATATCTCATTGGTTTTTTTTTTCTGAACTGTTCCAAAGCTGCTCGTAGATTTTCCAAACACCGCTAGAACCAATCTTTTGCTTTCAAGTATTGGTGCATTGTAATATTTCCTCTATCACCTATTTTATCCAAAAAAAAATATAAAGAGAAGAATTAAAAACTCTTTAACCTGCTTGCATATCACCTATTTTCAGGATCCTGTGAGATGAAGTTGTTAAACTCAACTACACAGCTTGTAGAGCCACTAGAAAGCCGAAAATTTGCAAGATTTAACTTACAGTACACAGAGACAGAAGAGAAGCCCCAGGGAGTAGAAGATTGGGTGCCCAGATTTGCTGGCCATCAGAGCTTGGAAGAGAGGGAAAATTCATTTTTTGCACGTGATCAGAAAATAAACTGTGGTTTTGTTAAAGGTCCTCAAGGGTCCCCTAGCACTGGATTTGACTTGGCAGAAGATGATGCAAGTTACATTAGCAGATGCCATATTGCTGTGATTTCATGCATATTTGGAAATTCTGATCGCTTGAGGACCCCAGCCTACAAAACGGTAATGATTCTAATGTATCTATTATTTCAGTCAGTGGGACTGGAGATGGCTCGGAGGCTAACAGTCATATGTTCTGTTTTATCCCAAAAAAATTCACATGTTCTGATTTTTCGAGTAAAATAATATTTTGTTCTCATAGTTCCATTTAACAAAAAATGGTAGTGCTTTTACTTTCTGTGATGTCAACAATCATTCTGATCTAAATCTGATCATGAATTTTGATTTAACTATTGACCAAAAGTCCCGAGGAATTGTATGCCAATTGTTTATGTTTTGACATGGCTGTCAGCATACACCTACATGTTTGGACTGTTCCTCCCCAAGAAGTTTCTGTTGTTCTATTAACTGGCATGATAGGTTTGTAATTTAGTTGATTGCATTCTTAGTATCTCGGTGTATAATTCTGCTGTAGATACTAACATCCGGCCTATGTTTGTACATATAATTCTAGTGTAGAAAGCAGAGGTGCAGGAAATTTTCAACAATGAAATAATAAACCGATATTGACAAATTGATGGGAATGTTACATCGCTTGCAGCAACTGAAAATATGAGAACATAAGTTTCCCTGTAAGAGTTGGTTTTCAGATGTGTTAGAATGATGTATGCAACTAATTCTGCCATGTGATTGATATGTGTGACATTGGAAATATTAGACTGTTAGGGAATAGCTACTCATTAATTACTTTTTCTTGAAAATTTGCCATGTATCTGTTCCCTAATGAATAAATACAGTGCTGTTAGGTATCTATACAAAGCAAGCAAGCAATTATGCTACAAATAGTTGTTTCACTTGTGCTTCTCTTTTCTTTACTCTCTCAACAAGATGTTTGGCTTCATAGCTGGGGAAAAAGAAATACGCTCATTTCTGGTCCAACTCTCATATTCCTTTACTTTTGTAAGTTGCCTTGGAAAATGGGGCAAAAGTTTTTCATGTACTCAAGGGTAAAATGGTGAGCATTACCAACAGATTTAATCATTGCTAACCTTCCCCAAATTGAACTTTCTAGCATTGAATGTTCTTGCTTTGAAAGTTGGTTGTTGTAACTGTTAAAATCTTAAGGACAGAGCTTCTTGTGTGTGACCAACCATCAACTGTTGATGCAATTGTCATAAAGCATGTTTTGTTACATTTACCAAAGACATTGTGATTTCAGATCACTCGGTTATCAAGGAAGAATGTTTGCTTTGTGATGTTTACCGACGAAGTTACGGTGCGAACCCTTTCTGCTGAAGGTCATGTGCCTGATAGAATGGGTTTCATTGGCTTTTGGAAGTTAGTGGTAGTGAAGAACCTACCCTATGATGATATGCGGAGAGTGGGCAAAATACCGAAGTTATTGCCACATCGGCTTTTTCCTTTTGCAAGGTAAGACTGAGTCTGACAGACATATGTGTTGTTCCTTTGATTTTGACATTGTTGATTATTGATTTGGATGCAGTTTAAGTTGTGATTTGTACTAAGTGGCGTTATACACCCATACAGATGTGCTGATGATAGAATCACATTGATTTAAGATAAGGTGATGAAAATTAGTTGTAGTTGGTTTTTATATAGATAGATAGATATAGATAGATAGATAGAATTAAGGAGAACTAAATTTTGCTTATCTTGGTGAGCATGTTTACATTTATGCTGATTGAGGAAGAGTGCTAAAACATTCAAAGATGGTTTGTGTTAGAACTCCAGTAAATAGGGAGGTAGTAAATGGTGAAGTAAAAGTAAGCAATAGAATTTCACCCTATGCTAAGGTATACGTGAGAAAGAATAAGAAAAAGAAGAATGAATGACTTGGGTGGGGCGGGTGGGCATGAGTGTGAGCAGTGGGTTTTGTAACTAACCTTGCCAGCTGGCAAGGTTAGAGTGGGGTGTGAGGAAATGCTGATTCTGTTATGGATTGGAGAGGAGGAATATAGGGAAGAGGGAGAATGCCGAGGGGGGTATCTCAGATTGTTGGAATAGTATATGGGAGAGAAGTAGGTTTCTCGAATACCTAGTGAGTTTGTAAACATTTTCCTTTCAGATTGTGAATAATACACCATAGAGGGAGGAGCTAGATACCACACTGGTTCTGGTTCTATTCCTTTCTTTTCATTGATATTCTTCTGCAACTCTTCTACTTATTGATACCAGTTCCTTACTGTTTGTATATTGACTTTATTAAATATACTAGCCGTTAATTTATCCTAAAATTGTAAATTTGATACCAGGATATCCTAAATTATAAGTCTTAAATTTTTACATGTATTTTCCGAACTTCCTCCTTCCCATTTTTCATCTTTTTTCATATCTAGCATGATTTATGATGAAATCAATGACAGCTATTTGATGCCTGTGCTTATAAATTATAGTAATATAATGGAGTTAAATTACCTGTTTCACCCATTGCTTAACTTTTCTATGTCAATCATTGAAAAGTCTTGCCATATGTTAGCTAGGTCCTGTAATGTAGTAACATTATGCATGGCGAAACCATGTTCCTTTTTGGCTGGAATTAACAAAGAATATGTTGTGATCTTGATGTAATGTTCTGTAGATAGGTATAGGCAGGCTTATTATTGATTTTCTTTGTAGTAAGTTCTTGGTTGGGTTTGGTGCTATTTTTTGTCTAATTTTCTGGCACGTGCAATAAATTTTTGCTTCTGGCTTTCTTTTTAACTTTATTTCAGGTATTCGATTTGGTTGGATAGCAAATTACGTCTTCAGCTTGATCCTTATCTTATCTTGGAGCACTTCTTGTGGCGAAAAGGCTATGAATTTGCAATATCCAATCACTATGATCGGCATTGTGTGTGGGAAGAGGTAGCACAAAACAAGAGACTGAACAAGTACAATCATGCGGTTATAGATCAACAATTTGCATTTTACCGGGCTGATGGACTGGAAAGATTTAATGCATCAGATCCAAACAAGCTTCTCCCAAGCAGTATGTTGTTTTAAGGATTTTCTTTCTGCCAATTCTCCAAAATTGTTGATTAAATTTACTGCCACTGAATGACTCCCAATATATATATTTTTTCTTCTGACAGATGTACCTGAAGGTTCTTTCATCATTAGGGCACACACCCCAATGTCAAATCTGTTCTCCTGTCTTTGGTTCAATGAAGTTGACCGGTTTACTCCTCGTGATCAGCTGAGTTTTGCATATACTTATCAGAAGCTGAGAAGGATGAATCCTGACAAACCTTTTCATCTTAACATGTTCAAGGTGAAGAAACTTAACTACATATGAATAGTTGCTTTCTGCAATAATAGTTGATGCTGTAGGGGTAGGGATGAAAGTACTATGGAATATAATGGTTGTTGTTGTCCTTTTATGAACAGGACTGTGAAAGGAGACACATAGCCAAGTTGTTCCGGCATAGGATGGATGAGAAGAGGAATCAAAAAGCAGCTGCAGCAGAATAAGACGAATTTGATTAACATTTGTATTGCTAATATCCGTTGAAGTTGAAACTTGGCCAGTCTCTTCCATATCTGTTGAAGTTGTGATTTCCGCTGGCCATCTACTGCTGCAGAATGTGTCACAGTTCAGTGACTTGATGATTCAGCACAGGTGTTTCCCAGAGAAGCAAAGTGTTTCTCGAAGTATGATCTACAGTGCTTCATCCATGGAACATAATTTTGTGGTATGTTTTATCGTATCTCTTTGTATCCGTCCGTTTGTGATAGCATTCATTTATACCTTGGGAGATAAGTAAAGCATTAAATGACCTCCTGACCCATCACTTCCACTACAGCAGCTCCTAGTCATATTTCATTTCTGAATTCTAAATTGGGATTGTTTGTTGTATGTAGAGAATTTTGATAGGTGATTCATACTCATGTTAGAAATATCACTCATGATTCTTATCTCATTGATTTTATTACTTGAATGTTTCATTATACTCAGCATGGATGAGTTATAAAATTTAATTTGTCACCACTTTCCTTCTCAAACTCGTTCCCTCTCCAAACTCTTTGGCTTCCCTTGCTACCTGGTACCATGCAGATGGTTTGAAGTTTCTTATGTTCCATTTCATACCAAATGGTCAACAATCCAAACTAATTTCAAACAATATAATGGGGAAGTGTTTGCATAGTTTAAGTGAAGGTAAAAATATATATTATCCTCTTAAACTTTAGTGTGTTTGGTTGGGAGGTAAAAATAGGGGTGAAAATTTCATGGATTAGCTCTACATATGAAATTACACATGGTGGTTATCCATGAAATTTTCACTTCTCATTTTTATCCTCCAACCAAACACATGCAATTTACTGCCACCAAACTCCAATTAAAAGAGTGGTTGTTGAAACCACTCTCACATAAATACCATTAATGCACTATTTAACAACTAAACTCTATTTAACAATTTCGAGTGCGCATGTGTATGTAATAATTATTACCAGCTTCAAATTTACCGTATCCCAAATTAGAAGTTAATTTTTTCTTTGGTGATGAGTCTTGTGGTGAATGGTGTGAGGCTTGTGTCAATTTTAAGTTTGAAGTTGTCCATGTTTCATATTTCTAACCTTTCCCTGCCCAAGTCTGATGGGACTAATTTTAAGTTTGAAGCTGTTCATGATACTTGCTCGATTCAATGATATTTGTGCATCACTTTCACTCATACCTGAGTTGAGACTGGAACAATAATTGACATTTAATATTCCAATGCAATTAGAAATGGTCACGTAATTGATGACTTGCAAGAATTAATCTAATCTATAAATGCTGGGGTGGACTGAAACTTCAAGAAAAGATTTTATTAATTGACGACACATATAATTAAAACTCAGACCTCGTATAATTAATGTTTCAATGAAAGTTTTGTAGCCGCCGTTTGATGTCATCACCTTGACGAAATGAATGGATCAAAGTAGAAAGTCAACATTTAAGAGGAAGAATGATGCTCCTTATTGCATGCTGCATG